>CAOKZL010000713.1:0-533681 GCA_948472985.1 Iguana delicatissima | reverse complement strand
CTCTCACCAAAGACTTTCCCGCAGAATCTTGTCTCTCCAAATGTTTTATTATAACCTTCCAGATTATTGGCTACTTCCTAGGTGACTAGGCTATTGTAAGTAAGACCATTAGCACAGAGAATATCTGAACCTGAACTGTAAAAATGTATTCTCCTTGTACCTCTGTTATCTAAGATTTGCTGAAGGAGATTGTAGAACTGTGCTTCCTTGAGGCTCCTGGGAGTGCAAGATCTCTCTCTTTTAAATGAAATTAATGTTGGATCATAGTGAGAGTGTTGGGCTCTGGAGGTCACAAATTCAGGTGGGGGCCCTCCCCTCTGGAGGAGGAGACTGGCATATATATTCTCCACTCCACTTCCAATTCACCATTCCTCTGAAGATGCCAGCCACAGGTGCAGGCGAAACGTTCAGGAGAAAATACAACCAGGACATGGTCTCAAAGGCCAAAAACCCACAAGAACCAAAGGGCTATCTAATGTTTTTCATTCTTGTATCCATCCTTTGTCCCAAGAAACTTAAGATGCTTGTCTTCTCACAGTCCTGTATAAGGACAAAAAATGCACTGACTCGGTATCTCTCCAATATTATAAGCTAGCCAGCATATCATATACTATGATGTGCCTTGTCAGAGCACCCCACTGCAACCTCAAGAATGAACAGGGACCAATGGCAATCATGTTGTTCCAATGAAGAATCCAAGAACAGTATAGAAGTTGTCCAGTCCAGAGATTCAGGCATATCCTCCAACTGCATACTGTCTACAATCACTGTTAGGACTCCAGTAACAGAAATAGGAAAGAACAGTCCAGGAACAGAAATGTATGTTGAAGACCAGACTAGAGGGCCTTCTGTGCTTTACTGAGGATCATGCAGCTAAGCTGATTTCCACTCAGGGACCCACCTCTGCTTCAGAAAAAAATCACCTTTGCTGCTGCCTAGGAATCGCTAGTACAACAATCATTCCACACAGCCCTGGTCTTCTGCTCTAGTTTGGACATCCTGTTCAGTGGTCCCTGGTGGCTTCCAAGTCATTGGAACCATGAATTCTCCTTGGGTTTTAGTAGGAACTTTAAAAGAGCTATCTTAGGTCCTGAACTATATCCATGTCCAAAAATTAAATTCAGCATCTTGAATAGCTCCTTTAAAACCCAGAGTGCTCTTGCTGTCCCACTCGGCCCGGAAACCACTGGCTGACACTAAGCTTGATAGGGCAGCTCTGCTACTGCTCAGCCACGTTGCTAAAGACCTGCCTCTGTCCTGCAAGCAGGTCTCTGGCTTCAAAAATGAGTCAGGGAATTCAAGCCACACAGATCAGTGAACAGGATACATAGCAGGCACCTGCAATATCTGTATGCATATCTATTTACTTTAATCTCACAGTGGAAAAGCACATCACCCATAAATTCTCAGGGTCACCTATGAATTACTTGGACATCCCCCATTATTCCAGCTGTAGAACACCAAAAAAATATTAAATGCAAGGCAAGCTGGCTGCCAAAGTCTGCTGATCCAAACACAATGATCACAATAATCAAGGTCTAAAATCCACAATTACAAAACATTGCCAGACACAATTGCAAATCAGATAGCTAGTATTTTCAAGATGTTCATCTTTCAGTAGCCATGTGCTATGCAGAATGCTGAAAATTGTTAAGAACTGTTAAAATGAACCCACTTTCCAGCATCCTGAGATCTGTACACACACACACACACACACACACACCAGTTATAACAGTTCCATACCACTTTGATCGTAATGGCTCCATCCTAGGAAATCCTTGGTATTTTGTAGTTTCTGATGTACTTTAGAAGTGTCAGGTGCACAAAGAAGGGACTGTGGGTTAAATCAATTTAACTTTGTAGTGTAGACTGGAACTCATTGTTTCTTGGAACAGAACGGGAAAGAATTCTCCAGCAAAGAATTCTAAGTATCCCACCAAACTACAGATTTAGGGATTTCATGAGCTCTAACAATGACAAAGTGGGATCAAGCTGGTCTAACTGTGGAATGAAGATGAGTCACCTTTTTTCAAATGCTGACAGACATACAGAACATATCTCCCCACACCACACATACTGAGTGCTTTGGTGCAAATGTACTTATGCGGCCTATGAAAGCCATTTTAAATTGTTTCCTGTAGTGAGTGCCACTATAGTAAGCCAGTTGCATACAATTTTTTCTTATTTATTTATCAAATTTCTCCCAAGACATACATCCCACCTTTTCCCACCTTTCTGCCAAGATGGCATGGCCATGGGTATTTTGAGTGGCAATAGCCCCTCTTTGGTTTGCTCCTAAAAGTAATTCAGGTTTACTTAGAGCATACCTGCAGTCTACAAAGTTGAGGCTAGTGTTGTCTGTCCATGGTGATTTGAAATCATTCAGAATTGCCATTAAATATACATCAACCTAAGTGCTAGGAAGAGGCAAATTCCAGCACTACAGAGCTGCTGGCAGAAACATTTCCAGTTACACCTAAATCAAAACTCAAAGCCCAAATGGATTGGACACATCAGAAATCCTATAGTTTGACTTTCTAATATGCTGACTGTTAGAAGAAACCAGCTTAAATGTTTGCTTGCTTTTCATCTCTTAGGCTTTTCCACACTTAAACTATATGGTACAGGAGTAGTTTAAGTGTGGAAAAGCCTAAGAGATGAAAAGCAAGCAAACATTTAAGCTGGTTTCTTCTAACAGTCAGCATCTTAGGAAGTCAAACTATAGGACCTATGGTAGTTCATGCATTATTCTTATGAAAGATGGGTATTGAATGAAGTGTCTGTGTCTCCTGTAGAGCAGTGGTTCTCCACCTGTGGGTCCCCAGATGTTCGTGGACTTCAGCTCCCAGAAGCCCCAGCCACTATGGTCAATGCTCAGGGCTTCTGGGAGCTGAAGTCCACGAACATCTGGGTCCGCAGGGTTGAACCACTGCTGTAGAGTGTATGTGTATGTATGTTTGTGTGTGTGTAAAACTTGTGACCTGTCAGAATGTTATTGAATTGCATCTCCCAAGGCCTGGCCAGCAGGACCAGTGGTGAGGAACAACGGGAGGTGTATTCCAGTAATATCTCACATATTGACCTGAATTGCTGAATTGCAATCATGGGAAGACTTCAGGTTAGCTAGAGATGTGGAGAAATTGGTACCAGGAATCATCTCTAGAGTCCTTTCCAAAACAAAAATCCCTAAGATCCATGACTAGCTGCCCACTACAAAAAAATGACTCAAATGAGTGGATGGAAAGGCTAAGAATTAAGAAACAGAGCCTTTGTGAGCACATGCTTATCCCAAGAATCTGTGATTGGCAGCAGAACTCAGCTCCAAAGCCTTTCGCATGATAGTGACTTGCCCAAGTCTACCCAGTGAGCTTCATACTGAAGCCTAGTGAGGATTAAAATGTGAGTTTTCCCCAATAATCTAGCTACAAGTACCTATCCTGATTATATCTATCAATTATTGTTGTTGTTGTTGTTGTTGTTGTTTTATTATACACAAGGAGATTTACAAACAACAGATAAGAAAGGTTTCTGCCCTAAGGTTTGAAAGGAAAGGAGAACAGGGATCACAAGTCAATCATTCAGCAAGTAGAGCAAATGGATTATCTAGATATGTAAGTACATTGGGAAAGTGGTCAATGGTTGGTTGATTCCGGGAGCTGTGACTCCAAAATTAGCTTTCCCATGTCCTGCAATAAATAAAACAGTTGATGTGAATGGAGCAAGAAGAGTTCCCAATGTGTCCTGGTCAAGGAAAGTACTAACATCACTTTATTCTGTTTTGGTCAGACTCCACCTGGAATACTGTGTCCAGTTCTGGACACCACAATTCAAGAAGGATATTGACAAACTGGAATGTGTCCAGAGGAGGGTGACCAAAATGGTGAAAGGCCTGCAAATCATGAAGTCCTATGAGGAGTGGCTTAGGGAGCCGGTATATTTAGCTTGGGGAAGCGAAGGTTAAGAAGTGACATAATAGCCATGTTTAAATATTTGAAGAGAAGTCATGGAAGATGAGGGAAACTTGTTTTCTGTTGTTCCAGAGACTAGGACACAGAGTAATGGTTTCAAACTACAGAAACAGAGTTTCCACCTAAATATTAGGAAGAACATCTCTTGATGGTAAGAGCAGTTCAGCTGTGGAATATGCTGCCTCGGAGTGTGATGGAGTCCGTTTCCTTGGAGGTTTCTAAACAGGGGCTGAATGGCCATGTGTCAGGAGAGCTTTGTGTGTTCCTGCATGGCAGGGGAGCTGATCTGGATGGGCTTTGTTGTCTCTTCCAGCTCTATGATTCTATGATTCTAAGATCTGAATTGCTGCCCCACACCCTGAGCAACCAAAAAAACCTCTAGTGGTTACTGTCTCCAACCTCTCCTTGGTGGTTTATTATACTTGGCTCTGAAATTTAGAAGCATTTTATAGAGGAAAAGAAAGAATAACCAACTGTCAACTCTAACAAAGATGAAGATATCAAATTGCTTTTTGTTTGCTATACCATGTGCCTTTCAAAGGTGGTGTGAAACAAAGTTCAAGTGGATCAATAAATTTAAGAGCAACCATTTCTACCTGACATATTATCCAGCCAGCAAAAAGCAGAGGCGGTGGGCTGTTGCTTTAGTGCCCTGCCTGATGGGCAAGCTGTTCGTGACTCCCAGAGATATTATATTTTAATGATAAGTGTGATAATATAAAGGTAGGAGTGTTAAAAGAAAAATGAACATTTTGGCTTGCATTGTGACTACAAGTTGAGTTCCAAGGATTGGCAGATGTTCCAGAATACCATGGTGCAGGGAGGCTACAGCAAAAAAGAAAAGAATTTGTATGAGTCTGTAACCTTTCCACCTGAATGAATGAAATTGCCTTTCATTCACAACATTGATCCAATAGTGCCTCATAGTTCTCATCCAACAGTACACTAATGGGGAGGGAATAGCAAGAGGGCAGAAAATAGATTAGGGCATCACAGTTCTATCTCAGTGGCAGATGATTTGGATACTGGTCCCAAGTTCCATTCCTGATGTCTCAGATTAAGAGGTGTCGGTAGCAAGTGATGGGAAAGACTTTTTTAATAGGCCAGACTACAGGAAATGCTATATGCATAGGCAATGGTGTGTTTTCACTCCAGCAATGCAGTTCCTTTCAAATGAAGCCCATATTTAACTCCCAGTAGCCAAACTCTAAACCTGCAAAATATGAAGGTCAACCAATCATCTTTTTTCAGTTCAAAGAGCATCACTTCTAAATAAGGAGCTTATTTTGACCCCATGATCCATGAGGGCCAGCAGTCAGAATAGGCTGTGCTTAGAAATTCCACACACATGTACGCACACACACAGTGTTCTTCTCTCTCTGTGGCAATGCTTACCTGGCCTGTGCTTCCTAGACTGTCTGTAGGCTAGATACAATTCCTGTTCTGGATCCACTCATTGATGGGTGGCTGCAAGTATGTGCTCTGAAAATATGCAAAATAAAAGAAAATAAAAATAAAAGGAGGGCAGACATTATAACCATTAAAATGGGGAAGATTCTGTCACCTTAGCTGGAGGAAAAACAAAAATCCTGCACAAGACAAGGGAGCTCGGCCCTGGGAAGCTGAGTAAAAGAAGGCCTCGGGAAGTTGGGACACAATCTAATAGAATCTCTGTCTTTGGAGATATTTTAAATATATGACTTTTTCACACGAGGCAGGTAAATTACAATTACAGCCGGATAATAACATTGTTGGCTGGGACTTATCACATGATGCCATTCCTCTTCTGATGTTCTCCCAGTGGGAGACTATTTGGAAAATGTTTATTTTACAAAGAAGGCCATTAATGGTTTAATCCATAGTCTCGTGCCCATATCCTCAGATTGCACAAACTGAAAATTATCCATTGTTATTGCACAAGCAGGGGCCAGAATTACACCCAATGGATTTGTATCAATTATAGCATCCAAGTCAAAGTGGATCCAAGTGGTTTTATCTTCAAAGTACTGGGCAGGTTGTCCTCAGCAGGCTGTCTAGTGAGCTGGATTTTCCTCTCTTGGGCCCATGTGTAAAAGACTCATGACCAATCAGAACAGTTCTGCTGGCCAGCTCCCTGCAGACACAATAAAGGCAGAGAAGAAATTTGCCTTTGCTGTCTCTATTACCACAGATTAGGCCCTCAGATAAGCTTTAACCTGTGTTCAGTTTGATGGGCGAGTTTCCTGCCAATGCGTCCAGTTGCCTTCCACTTGTTTAATCACTACCAGCTCCCTAGAAAACCAGGGGGGCAGTTTGGCTCCACTGTGAGAATGAATGCTTGGGAGCAATTGTGTCCACTGTGCTGGCTATTTCTCCATTCCAGAGGTTGGCCAGGACTTCAACGGGATCACCTGTCAAAGCAGCAGGAAAATTCCCAAGAACCATCAGGAATTCATCCAGATTCATAAGCCTCCTGGGGCATATGATCTTAATGGATCCACCACCCCGATAGAGGTTCTGAGTTCCAGCAGGCCTAAACTATAGATGGTTCCCCCACTGCCAGATCACATTCAACCCCCGCATTACAGAAAACAAGGTCCAGAGTGTGCACAGCAGCCTGAATAGGGCTAGATGCTATTTGGGACAGACCTGTGATTGTTATGGCAGACATGAAGTCCTGAGCCACTCCTGACAGAGCTGTCTCAGCATGGGTGTTGAAATCTCCCGGTGCTACAAGCCAGGAGGATCCCAACACCAACTCTGAAATCATCCTAGCAAACGCAGGAAGGGCAAAATGTTGAGCAGTGGAGTGAGTGATATATTATCAGAATCCCTAATCTGCTCTGGCCATCCAGCTTCAAGTAAACACACTCAACCCCAAAAAACAGAAGGATAGGGCACCTGATCAGGGGGATGGAATTTGGATAGGTTACTATAATTCTACCTCCCCATCCCTCAGGTCTTGCCTGCTGCTGAACAGAGAACCCCAGCTGACAAAGCTGAGGTCTTTCTTATTGGCTTCTTCTGCTTCACTTGTATGCTGAACATATCATACACACAGCAGGAACTGACTTGGAGGAAGGAGGCATGAAAACTGGTAAAAGGAACATCAACAATTTAAGATGTGCAGATGACACCATACTGCTAGCAGAAAAGAGCAAAAACTTGGAATGATTACTGAAGTAGGTTTACAGCTGAATATTAAGAAAAAAATTGTGACCACAGATGAGTTACATAACTTTAAAGTAGATGATGAAGGCCTGGAAACAGTTCAAGATTTCCCATAACTTGGCTCAGTCATTAATCGGAAGAGAGATAGCAGACAAGAAATCAGAAGACGACTAGCGGCCTTTCTGCAACTCAACTTTTCTCGGCGCTGGAGTGTGGTGCTCATGCGAGCAGCCTCTAGAGCAGTGGTTCTCAACCTGTGGGTCCCCAGATGTTCGTGGACTTCAGCTCCCAGAAGCCCTGAGCATTGACCATAGTGGCTGGGGCTTCTGGGAGCTGAAGTTCACGAACATCTGGGGACCTACAGGTTGAGAACAACTGCTCTAGAGAGAGGCTCTCAAGTCCAGGGTCCTTTGGCTCTACATGAGCTTCCTGCTCACACGAGAGCCCCACCTCTTCCTTTTGCAGTGCAGCCTGGGACCTTCCCAGGCTGCAGTGGACAGGAAGCACGACCGGCCTGGCTCCCGAGGCTCCGCACGCAAGGTAAGTGCGCGCGGGGCCCCAGCGTGATGCGTGACTGTGCACCATTTTCGGCTTCAAGCTGAAAATCGAAAAATGCATAAGCGGTCACTGCCGGGCCCTGGAGCATCGTGCAAATGTGAGTGCATCGTGTGGACAGCTCCTCACATGTGCACAACACTCGAGGGGCTCTTTTGCATCGAAAATGCTGTGCAAAAAGGGCCTAGGACTTGGAAGGGCAGCTATGGAGGAACTAGACAAGATCCCGAAGTATAAAGATATAGCATTGAATACTAAAGTTAGGATTGTCCATGCAAATTCTATAAATAATTGTGAAAGCTGGACAGTGAAGAGAGCTAATGTTAGAGTGATTGCCAAAAATTATAGCCAGTGGGTAAAGGTGTTATGCAGAGTTGCTTATTAGAGTGCTGGGTCAAGTTAGTGAAAGTGTTAATTCCTCTTTTGCAGAGAGCCACGAGCTATAGAATAGGTGTGAATTGCTACTCCTTTGTTCCCTTGCAAACAGTGAAAGTGGTAATTTAGCTAGTTATCTGCAAGCTTGCAAAAGGCAACCTTGAGCTTAAAATGAAACCTTTCAAAGACGGCTTGATTCTTTCATCGCGGAGAAAAGTCCGGGAAGATTTCCAAAAGCAAGAAATAATTTGTATCACTCTAACTAACCTTGTATCACTCTGAAAGACTAAACTATTGTTTTATGTGGGACTGTTAAATTAATGATGTAATGAGAAAATTAACAAAAAGATTCTTTTGTCTTCCAAAGGGGGGCTGGCTAAGAAAATGATTGATTGCTGACATAGAGGGTAAAAGGTATATAGTGATGATACCTCAATGAATGGACACAACAGCTCTGAAATAACTGTTGCCCCTTGCGCAAGGTATTGTAACAAAACTGGCTTTTTGATTTTTTCCCTGAAACCTGGTGTCGCCTCTTTCTTGGCCACTACACTAATAGGAAGAAAATAAATTCATATGAAATGTGGTACTGGAGAGGAGTTCTCTGGCTACCCTGGGCTGCCAAAAGGCAAATTAATGGGTTCTAGAGCAAATCAAGCCTCAACTCTCCCTAGAAGCCAAAACGACTAAGCTGAGACTGTCATGCTTTGGCCATATCATGAGAAGGCATGACTCACTAGAAAAGACAATAATGGTTGGTACGTTAGTAGGCAGCAGGAAACAGGAAGACCACTTTACAGGTAGATAGACTCAGCCAAGGAAGCTACAGCCCTCAGTCTGCAAGAATTGACCAGGGCTGTTGGTGACAGAGTGACATAGAAGTCTTTTGTTCACAGGCTCTCCCTAAGTTGAAGTCAATTTGATGGCAGTTAACAACAAACAAAACAAACTTCCCACTCTTAACAACACAATGCCATATAGGTATACAGGAAAAGAAGAGAAACTGAGGGCCTTTCTACAGTACACTGTTCTAGGGCTATTATTCCACTTTCAACTTCCTGTGGAATTCTGGGGTTTGTAGTTTACTGAGGCCAAAGAGTCCTCTGGCTGAGAATTCTAAAGGCCCCTCCCTCAAATGCAAGCCCCAGGATTCCGATAGGATGTTGAAAGTGGAACAATAGCACTATAACAGTGTACTGCAGAAAGGCCCTGAGACCAAGAAACTGGCACAAGGTGGTAGGATTAAACTAGAGATGAAATTATTACAATTTCATTCTCAAAGGAAACAAGAATTTTTAACAAGTTTCTTCTTCCTAAAAGTAAGTCTTTGAAAACTGCATTTTTGACTATTCTTCATAGTTCAGGACTTCTTATCTGCAAAATATATTATTGTGCAGAAAATGGTGTAGTTGGGTTGGGGATTTAGTCTGTGTAAAATTTGAATAATTTGCTGATTTTCTTCTCTTGGTTGAATAGGAAATTCCCAGTTTTATTGTGTGGTTTATTTGTTGTAGTGGGGTTTTTGTAATTATCGATTTTAATAGCTTTTATAATGTCTTTGTAACTTTCATTTAAAAATATTTTTATTGATCATATTGATGGCCAAGGTTTGAATTTTTTATATTGTTGTTGTCGTGTGCCTTTAAGCCAATTCCGACTCATGGCGATTCTAAGGCGATTCTATCATGGGGTTTTCTGGTGGCTGAGACTGTGTCCAAAGTCACCCAGTGGGTTTCGGTGGCTGGGTGGGAAATCAAACACTCCGGTGCTCAAACCACTATGCCACGCTGGCTCTCATACTTATTTATATTAACTAGCCTCTAACAAGGAAATGACATTTGATTCAAATAAGCTGCACTGTGCTTATATGCAGATATTTAAATCCATTTTTAGGATGAGGTATACCATCCCAAGGCAGGTATTGCTAACCTGCAGTTTGTGCCATAAATAACAATGTGTATAGATTTTTCCTTTTCATACCACAAATAACACACAAATTTACATTTATTCTGAAAGAAAAGTAAAATCCATACTGCCATTAGGAACACTATATGACATTCATAATGAAAGGACAATACTAATGACTTTAATATGAGTAGCATTGCAAAGAAGAATGTTAATATTAATATTTTAGCATTATGTGTTCTTAGAGGGTATAAGAAGTCCTGTGAATTTGCCTCTGCAGTGCACCTTACTTTCAAGCTTTCGCCCTTCAATACCTGCCATAAATCTGTATCACAAACAATGTACAATCTAGGCTGTACATAAGCATTTTTGAAAGTAGCCCATAACTGACTTTTGTGCTGAGCCTGCCTTGATTACTTTGAACCATAAATCTGTATAATCTGATTTCAAAAGAGCCCGTTCCTCTCTGATATTGCTTGTTGGCATCGGTCAGCTTTAACGCCTAGAGTTCATAGTGGTTTCCTTTCTTCAAAGGATGTGTTAACAACCTTCAGAAAGGATGCAGAAATGATAATGGTTGTTCTGCCCCAACAGACTATTCTATCAGAAGCTAAATAGTCACAGCACTATCTTCATCATCCAGGGAAACATGTGGTATATCTACTATATAAAAGTCAAAGTTTATCTGTTTGTGAGTTTGTGAGTTTGTCTGTTTGTCTGCGTCAGGCAGGCGAAGACCTCATATGATTGGCTGAGTGAGGCAAGAAGACCTCATATGATTGGCTTGCTGTGAAGATCCTATGGAATCCTGGGGTTGGCAGTTTAGGGAGGGGCCTTTAGAATTCTCAGCCAAGAGCTCTTGGGCCTCAGGCCGGTTGCTATGGAGATGAGGCCTACCATCAATAAGGATGCCAGAAAACATTTGGGAGGCACATATGAGAAAAATTAAAGTGACATACACAACATAGTTACAAGGTCTTCTTGCCTCACACAGTAGATTGTATGGGTTCCATATGTGAGGAATCTTAAAGTTGGACTTCAAAACAAAAAATGCTTCCAGAAAAACATAAAGCCATTGCACGAATTCAACAGAAAGAAAAAAAATCAAAAGCCAGTACATCAACGTCACCAGAGATCACAGATTGGATTAGAGACTACGGGGAAAAGTTACAGGTACTAGAATAGGCCAGTTGCTATGGAGATGATGCCTAGCAGCAAGGAGGAGGACAGTGTATTCCCTCAGTGTATGTAAATAACTCTGAATACAGATTGCATTGGGAAATATGAGGAAAAGTTACAGGTAGTAGAGAAGACAGTTGGGCGAGTTCTTAAGAAGAAAATAAAATTCCGGGCAATGCCGGGTAAATACACTAGTTAGCTCTAAATTTATACAACAGGAATAGAAAATCTACCTCAAGTAGTACACCAAGGCCCTTATGAAGGTGTGCTCCAAGAATTAATTCCCTGTTCAGTCAGGCCCTTTCTGTGAAATTGATGTACCTACTGCCATCTCTACAGGACAAGGGAGAGAAGATTTTGAAGGAGGATTTTCAGTCTTTCACATTTCTGAGCAGGACCAGCTCTACCTTCAAGCAGAGTGAGGTGGCCACGTTAGGCAACAGATATTAGGGGGACAGTGAGGTGTCAGAGGACAGAGCTATATATGCATTGTGCAGCCTGCTCTTTTAAGCCTTTTAAGCTCAGATCACAAACCAGATGCAACTTTGATGAATTGGTGGAATCAATGTGGAAGATGCAGCAATGCTCCCTGAAAGTGATGATCTCGCATGGTGCGTATTGCTTAAATGTTCTGACATAAACGGTGACATCATAGCTTGCCATGAAAAGCACAAAAGAGTTGGCTATAATTCCAAACACATTTTAAAAAGAATTAGCTGCATCTAATAGTTTTTCAGAGACAAAAGGTAGTTACTGTTCTAGTTCCAGTTACATAAAATTATTCCATAAAATCTTAGAGTTAGAAGGGAACACAACGGCCATTCAATCCAACCCCTGCCCCCAGCAACAATTTACTTTCTTGTTTCTCAGAAGTAACTACAGCTGGTACGTTTTGTTACTTTTAAAATACTTGAACACTATTTGGCCTTTGGTACAAAGCACACTCTCCTCCTCTCCACCATTTTGATCTTTGTACCCACAACCAGAGGATGAGACAGCAACCCAAGACACAGCACAAGCCAGAATTTGAAGCATGTGATACTCTTCTTTCATTATGTAGTCAAGTCATATGGACATAGCTATAACTGTGACTTAAAAGTTAGTTACACTGCAAAAGGAGAAATTGTCCCTCATTAAATTATAATTGGCAGGGTCTATATACATTTGTTGTGGTGATGGTGATGGTGTGCCTTCGAGTTGTTGCCAACTTATAGTGACCCTAAGGCAAACCTATCACAGGGTTTTCTTGGACTGAGAGTTTGTAATGGGCCCATGGTCACCCAGTGGATTTCCATGGGTGCCCAGAAAATCAAAACCTGGTCTCCAGGATTGTAGTCTAAACCACTACACCACATTGGCTCATACATACATCTTTTGAAATGAAGAAAAAAAAAATTAAGATATATTCATGAGCGAATGTAGGTGTATATTCATTGTTGAAAAAGGAATATATTGCAAGAAACTAGGTTCCTGTGGCTAGTTATTTCTAAGCTGTTCACAAATACAAAGTAAGAGTTAAAAGATGGAGCAGTAAACCAGGATTAATCCATATTCTTGTGCCTAGGAAACTTTTCCATTTCTGCCATGATTATGCCATATGGCTTCAAAGATCTTGCTCTTGTTTCTCATTATATTAGCCACTAACAGCCCAAGAATTCAGACAAACAAAAGTGATTTGACACTGATTAAGCATCAAGGCCAATCAAGGATTTGAACTAAGGCCTCCATTAAATATGGTATAAAGGAACTTATAACATCAGGTATCAAATCCCTTGCAATGTTTCCTCAGCCTCAAGTTGTTCCCTAAGATGCTACATTTCTCCAGGAGTGTACCTCATTAATACACCACAAAAGAATGTACTACTGATCACAAACTGTGGTTTAGTAGTTTAGATGTCACAACAAACAAGAATAAAAGTTTACAATATGTAGTTTGGCTTGCGGTCTGAAATGAATTATTGTTGTCAGGCTTTGAAAAAAATATAGGCATAGGGCCCAACTGTATGTCTCAACAGAGCTTGGAAAGGATTTTAAAGTTACGTTTCCTAAAAAAAGGATTTTTTTCTCAGCTCTGGTATTTAACAGGAACAGGACTAGCCCTACCATTAGTCCAAGAGAAGATGGGCCCTTATGATTGGCTCTGGCCCCTCAGATACTCCAGGGTCCCCTCTTTCTGGCCAAAAGAAGGTGAATTGCTTCTCCTGGAAGCCAAAATGACAAATGTCCTTCAAGGCATACAACTCCAATAAAGAATCAACAAACAAAATGGAGATAATGCAGTAATGTAAAATTGCTCTATTACATACAGACTCTATAAAAGTGACCCTAACTATCATTCGAGTCCTTAGTTGTCATTTAATTAGTTGGCTTTCAGTCATTTCATAGTGATTATTTATTATAGTATATGTTAGTGTACTGGACATTTACCACATGAGCTTCTGTATTTCTCGTTTAGTAATTTGATTTGGGTCACTTTGATTGAATCTGTGTCCATGTTTGCTATTTTGGTTTTGACTGTTGCCCTCCAGTGTTATCTGGTTTAGGGCTGTAAATCTTTTCTAATTTTCTTCTTGAGGGTAACAGTGAGTAATTTTGGCGATTTTCTTTTTTTAAAAAATGTTTTTATTACAGATTTAATTACGTAAAAAACAGAGTGGATATACACCGTTGAGAGATATATCACACCCTCCCCCCACTTCCATATTTATTTTCTCCAGTTGAATCTTCTTTGTTTCCATTTACCCAAAAGAATGACAATTACATTTCCATTTCCATTTACAGAAGAGAAAAACAGTTACATTATTTCTTTCTTTGATTTCATGTACATTCACGTTTCTATCCATTCCAAAACTCCTCTGCTTTCCCTTTCAAAGTTCTAGATAGGTTTGTTTTTCAGTGAAAATGCTAGCTTTTCTGTCTCTACCGTATCCAGAACTTTTAATTTCCACTCTCCTAAGTCGGTATCTTTCTTTTCTTTCCAATATTGCGCATGTATCAATCTTGCAGCTGTTATCAAAATTTTGGCAATTTTCTTCTCGCTGTGAGAATGCATTGGAAAACTGCCATTTTCAGTGACTGTTCGACAGTTTGGTACCTCTTCTTTGCAAAGCTTGGAGGAAGCTGTATTTTCTGCACAGAAAATACTATTTCTGTGCAGCAATATTGTTTCCTAGGCAGAAAATGCTATTTTCGCACAAAGCAACCACATGCAAATTTTGTGTAGACTAAGTCCAAAGCTGCAAAGTTTCACATTAGTCCGGGATTCTTCTCATCAGGACTTCTCAACACTCAGCAACATATTTTTCAACCATTTTTCAATATTCTTTTAATTTCTAATCTAATGTTAGCCTCCGGGAGAGGCAACTCAGATTTTAAATAGATGGCACACACCTCCCATTCTAGTTTCTTTTGGCATTTTTAGAGGGTTCTGGGGGCAGAAAATTGTCCTTTTGACCCTACTGCAGTTGCCCATACCAGCACTGGAGAGCATAAGGTGGTTACCTCAAACAACAAGTGCTGGTGGTAACTGTGGCAGCTTTGTAGCTATTCCTCTTGAACTTCCTGACTATTCCCCTTCATATATCAGACAGAGCTGCATACAGATCATGGCCTGTCCTGGCCAGCCTCAGGTGTAGTGCTTGATACCATACCATTGCACACACTAAAGGAAATCTAACTTCCAGTCCAGTCAGCATCTTAATATCAGTATTACAGTCAGCCCTCTGCCTTTTCTGGTTTGACTTGCATGGATTTGATTATTTGTGAGATTCTCCAACCCCTGTCCCACCCAGACACTTCTTTTCTATGGGACCCTTCTCTCTCAGCAGCTCCAGTCAAGTCATACAGCCCTTTGAAACCTTGCTTCCAGTCCCCCCACTTCCTCCACCAGCAGCTGCCTGGCCAGCTAAAGACAGCTCACAGTGTTATTTGTCAACACTACAAACCTTCTTCTGATGCCCCCACACACCCAAGGAAGGAGACGGGTGTGTGAGAGAGAAAGTATAGGGACACCAAGCTAACAGAACCCCTTTCCCTCTTCTTTCCCTGACCTGGTTTAGACCCTGGGTGTCCACTCTCCGCACAATGCCCTGGGTCCCCTTCCTACAGACACCCACACATTTTGATATTTGCAATTTTTCCACTTTTGTGAGGGTCTTGTACCTCTAGGCCTAGCAAATGTGGAGGGCTGACAGTATTAGAAAGTCAGTTTTAAAATATCCGAGACAAGTAAGAAAATGTCTGCTTGGAGCAGAACTGGAAACATTTGAGCATGTTCTTCTGTGCTGTGCTGTGCTGTATAACAACTGCAGAGAATGGTTAATTTCTCCTCTGTTAACAGCATTCGCTGGAACCTCCTTTGTGACTTTTGCTTCCTACTCTCTTGAAGAATCATTTTCCTTCACTTCTAAAAGAGTGGCCAGGTTATTCTGTTTGCTCCTAATGCAGATTAGGAGTAGGGAAAATAAAGACTTCAATGTTGTATTAAACTTGTTATTATGTAAGTGGATTGTCCTTTTGCTGTTTGTTCCTTTTAAACTTCTGAAGTCTTTTTTGGGGGGGGGTCTGGGGCTGCAATAAACATTACTATTACTAATACAGGATGGGGATGAGATTCCCTTTCAAGTGACAAAATGTCTTGGTTCAGCCCTGACAATGAACGTATTTACCAATATATCTTTCAGAAAATCTCACGCAAACACAAGCATTTTTCTTCTGTCTAATAGATCAAAAATCAATGTGATCCAAGTATGTTTTGTTCCATGAAGTAAATGGCTGATAAAGCATACCTAGAGTTAAATTATTTCCTTCTAATTAAAATCTGCAGCTTGTGTCCATATACATATACTTTAACCAAGAACAGCATAAGGTATATTGATATTTACCCGAATATTATATTTCCTACTTGACAGTAATATTTTCCTGTCATAAGCAGTGGCAGAGGCGGACAGCTTACTAGGGAAAGGCAGAGAGAAAATGTGTAAGTTGTTCAAAGCTCCTGCTCCTGCCTCTGCTTCTTCACTAGGCTACTTCACTAGTCTTTTCTAACTCAGAATTTGGACTTCAGAAGCCAGAGGGACACCACTGTTAAGTGGTTTGAGGGCTGTAGCCAAAGCGTTGCTCTCTTACCACAAATTACATGCAATTGTTTTTTTTGCATTGTAAGTAAGTATGATTTAGAAAAGGCAATTTCACTGTATGACCCCCTATGTGCACACCATTGACAGGAAGTATTTTGTTTCCCAGGACAGAAGATGGTCAACCTGCCAATAATAATTGTATTCCTTGCTCACCACTTCAGCATGGATTTTTAGCCAGAGCTTCTTAAAATAAGAATGCTCATGAACAGAGATTCCTCATTGCCAAGTTTGGTAATTGTCTAAATCAGTGGTTCTCAACCTGTGGGTCCCCAGATGTTCGTAGACTTCAGCTCCCAGAAGCCCCAGACACTATGATCAATGCTCAGGGCTTCTGGGAGCTGAAGTCCACGAACATCTGGGGACCCACAGGTTGAAAACCACTGGTCTAAGTAAAAGGCAGAAATAGGCAGTATCTGAGTGACAACAATTCTGGGAGGAATGTAGGAAGCAGCCTTTATAGCTACATGTTTAAAACCTGGCATTCATGGCAAGCAACCCTGTCTATCTCTCCAATATTTCATCACATGGAGTGGCCTGTCACCCCAATATTTCATTGTATATGACGACTCCATGATTACAGCAGCATGAGGGAAACTGGATTACAAATAGGAAAACCCAACTGACCCTTGTTTGGGAGAAGGCCTCATTTTGCACCACTTTTTTTTTCCAGAATAAGTGACAATCTTCTTTACTGAGAGGAATCTTGAATGTATGAACTAAGACCCAATATCTTGCTGTAAAAATGCTTTTCAGGAGTACACAAATGTTGATCCTGATGTTTCACTATGGAAGACATAGCTCCTTACCAGTAGCCATGCTGTCTGGGACTTCTAGAAGTTGAAGTCCAAAACATCTGGAAGGCCAAAGTTTCCCCACCTCTGAATTAAAATATTACTGTACACCATGTTGTATAAACTCCCTGCTCTTTTCAATATAATCAAAAAGCCCTGGTTGCCTAGGGCAAGAGTGGGCAAAGTTTGGCGCACAAGCTGCATGTGGGCTGCTTTTTTGGGGGGGAGGGCTCACCCAGCGCCCCCAGGAATCAAAAGTTTTTGTTCCAAAATGCCTTTAAAGTACCTTTAGAAGGTGTGATGGGCATTTCCAACATGTTTGGAGCCCCCAGACCCCTCAAGTGTTAAAAAATGCATTTTTCCTGCAAAATGCCTTCTAGGGAATGTATGTAGCATTTTCACCACAGTTTTTTTGGGGGGAGGGTCAATTTATCCCCAGGAAATTCCTCTTTTTTAAAAAAAGAAGTGACTTCTGCTCATTTCCTGATGTTAAAAAAATCCCTTGTCACACCTTGCATTCCATTTCCCCAGAAACCATCATGGTGCCCAGATGCAAAATTTCTCACACTAGCAATAATTGGGATAGAGAGCAGTATCCCTATTATACCTATGACATACAGATTATAAATGATGTATAGACTCTTAGACCATAGTAATGGATTTCTTTGCCCCCTCCATGTGTGTTCCTTTCTTAAGGAAAGTACAAAAGAACAACAAACAGGGATGTGGTTCTTACGTGCTAAATCTCACTGAAACAGAGAGGTGGGTGAAGCCATCAGAGCTCTGACTGAAGTCTAGTGGAGAGTGAATTGACTGAAGTCTAGTGGAAGAGTTAAAGATAACCACTTGATTTGATGTAGTTTGGTTCTTGCAGCCCTTGTGCCTAATGAAGCTGCTTCATAGATCAAGGAACAAAAAAAAAAAAAAAATACAAATCTCCATTTCCTTATCTTTTCTTGCAAACCACCACTGCCTATGTTATATTACTATCTGTCAAGAACTCTTAAAAGTTCACAGGAACTCTTCTAGAGCAAAAAGGGGTCCCTTACAAAAGGAACAACCAACTCCTGCCTTCCATTGGCCACTCTGATCCTGTTACTCCTTCCGTTCTAAGCTTTCTTCGTGGTCTATACAGCACTGGGAATTAAAAACTTTCTTTTCCTCTGTGCATGTTCAGTGGCTGTTTGGTTGTGGAGAGACAATGAAAAATTGTGGTGCAAGGGACTATGTGCCACAGCTACAGACAGTTGATCTGATTAGTAAGCATTCTTGATCTGGAGTGTGAGCACCTGAAAAAGGTTCTGCCCATAGTGTTCTGTTCTGTATACCTCAGCCAAGCTCCCCAATCCCCCACTGGTGATCTACATTTAGAAATTCATCATTTGAGAGAGACAGGACAGCTACAATGATGAAGTTCAGTTCTCAAGCTTGTTTGTTTTCTGTTTGTTCTGATCCATGGTTCTTGGTTCTTTTCCTTTTAACAGCAGCAGCATCAGAATAATCAAGAGTGCTCAGTCAGTTGTAACCAACAACACTTTACTGTTCATTGACAAAAGTTCCCTTGCTGAAGCATAGTGGGGATTTAAATATATGAAAGTGGCAGAGACCTTGTGCACAAGACATACTTTTCATATCGTTTCCATTAAAGACTCTGCTACTGCCTGTTTGATACTGGTTGTTAAACCAATATACCATTACTCCCAGTTGTAAAGGTTGGAAACGGCAGGACTCTGTGACCATGAACACTGGAGAGTTCTGCATACCTATCTCTTTCCTTGGAGTGCTTGCAGGGATAGATAATGGTAATCAGTTGTGCTTTTAAAGCAGCCCTCTCTGGTGATCTTTACTCTGCTTTGCTTAGTTTTGAGTGTAGCTTGTCTCTGTAGCAATGGAATTGTGGTCTCAGTTGGATGCTAGTTTTCTAGAAGTTATTAGGTTTCTGAGACAAATGTTGTTTTACTGCCCTGACACACTTGTTTTCACCTCCCCTGTCAGACATGGCTGCTGGTTACTTAAGTAAAATGTTTCTCTTCATTCTTATGTGCTCTGAGTCACATGTTGAACCTTTTATGTGAACTCAGTTTAACCATAACACTATCCTCTGATGTGGCTGCAGAGGAGGAGCAAGACATTACCATGATATAACATACTCCATCTCTTTTGCAGGCAGTCTGTTACGCTCCATCAAGGAGAGGATTGATCTCTAAGCAAATATATGGGTCTGCCAACAGTTACTCCTTTGGTGCCAACCTAACAGCATTACCAATAGCACAACAATAATGTTGCACTGCTATTCAAGCAGTGGCCTTGTTGCTTTGAGGCAGTGAATCGGCTCTGGATCTTACAGGAGCTGTGCAAAGTGCTGAATCTATTTTGAGAATTGAGTTCAATAGCTGGGATGGCACTCCTGAAAAACCTAGCGTGCTTTTGCTGTTCCAAAGCAATGGAGCTACCAGCTGCCTCTGCTGCACTGGTGGCTCACCTGTTACCACTTGGCATACAATTTGGTTTGCTACCATATCAGAATTTAATAGAAATATAATAGGTCAGTTGGGTTATCTGGGAAATTCAGGGGCTGGATAGTTCTAAAAAATGTGGGATAAATCAGGGGAAGGGGAAGCATCCAACTCCCAGCAAAGTTGAAATTTCATGATTCTATAACTTGCAGGTGTTCAAAGCATACAGGCTGTGTGAGTGTGTGCGGGAGACACAGTAACTGTCATGATCAGACATATGCCACCATGGTTAAGCAACGAGTTTATTTTTTTGCTAGATATACCCAAGAGACAGACCTCAAATCATGTAAATCTCTCTTATATGGAATCCAGTCATTGGTCCACCAAGCCCATTGTAGTCTACGCATTGAGTGGTAGTGACTCTCCAGGATTTCATGCAGTGGTATATCCAGCCCTGAAAATGATAGGGACTGTACCTTGCCCCTGAGCTACAGCCCCTGAGTAATCCTGTATTTAAAAATATATTAATATGCTGGATGTACATAAATGGCAAGTCAAATAATTAGAATATTGGAAGAAAGGCTTAGAAGACTAAGTATTTTAGGTGAGGTAAAAATAACTAAGATGGGGACACACAAAAGAAAGAGTTACACATTTATTTTTGGTGTGGAAGAGAATGAATACAGATACGTTATTATTTTCCTCTCTTTTCTTGAAAAGCGCCACAGCACATGATTGAACAATCAAGCTAATTTGTAAGTTCTGAACATAACCAAAACTCTGTCTTCATGCTGCACCTAAGTTGACTGATGTGACTCTTAGCTTGAAGATACAGCTACCAGAATAGAAGCCTTCCATAAACAATCATCAACCATTACTGACAAAGATTTATCCTCCATATGCAAAACCAGCATACCTTTCATTTCCAAATACCAGTGACAACTATAACAACATAAGATTCTTTCTCCCCTGAACATCTCAGACCTCTTTCTTTGTTCACTGTCAAAGAGTATACAGACTCTTGTGGGATGGAGTCATACTCAGAAAAGACCTGCTGAAATCAGTGGAAATCATATGACTAACCTGGGTCTCATTATTTTCAATGGGTCTACTCTAAGGGTGATTCTCAGAATCCAGCCCTATGTCTGTTAAAAGGAAGTCATTCTTACAGTCCTATTGTTTATAACTAGGATCCCTATTTACATCTCAATAAACCACAAAACAAGATGAATATAGATCATTTTTCAACATTTACATGCAAGATTAATTTCTTCTTCAAATGCTTATTTTTTTCTTTCGCAGTCTTTCTACAACTGAAGCTCAGGAAAGGATTTAAATAATGACATAGTAACTTCAAATAGCTCTCAGCGTGACCCCACTCCTAGAGCTCTGCATAAGTTATAATCAACTAGGAAGTTATAACAGCCCAGTGTCAAAAGTTTGGCTTTGGCACTTCCTTCTTGTCCTTCCTGCAGATAAAGTGTTAAATCTGAACATAATAACTACCAGTCTAGGGAATTATCAGTTGCTCATTTGTGGAAAATAATTAAGAACAGAAATTTCTGCTAACAAGCATTATTACATGAAAACACTGCCAAGTCAGCTTTACACAGGGACATATGCAAGGACAGATGCAACTCCATTGAAAGCATTCAGTTAAATATGTGAAGCATTCCTTGAAAAGCATTATCACACATGAAGGACTTTCTCTTTTAGTGACACATTTAACTACAAATGCATGACGCTATTAATTGAGCTAAACCATTCCGGTAGGAAACACAAGGTTTAAAAAAATCTGACCTTCTTTCCTTCTTTCTCTGCCTCTACTCACCACCATGAGAAACACAGACAAGCAGAGCTCCTTCCTTCCTTTGTCTTGCTGTTGCTCACGTTAGCTGCAGCTATGCTGTTCCTCTAGACAATAAGGACAGGCAATGTGTGAGGTTTGCTGTAAAGGACAAATGCAGCTTTTGCCGTCTGCTTGGCATTTCTAAAGCTCGTGTCTATCCTGGCCATTCATCACAGGGGAAGAATGACACCAGCTCTTTGGAGCTAAATCCTGCCTCTTCTCCTAGAACAGTCCAGGGAGGAGAAAAAGCAATCAAGCAGGAGAAAGAGAGAGAGAGGGAGAGAATATATGACTGGGACTTCGTGATCTTCATGAAAACTACCAGCCCTCCTGCTGCCAGCATTTGCTACTTGTGCCAGGGATGACATTCAGGATACAGCACTGGTTTCTCATTATGTAAGGCAGTCTAGGTCAAGTGTAGGAGAGAGTCTACTGGCCTCAACAAGCCAGTGGGGTTCCGGCTTCAACCTAATGCTTTATGGGGAAATGGAAGTTGGATTATGACCTTTTGCTGCATCTGTTTGGGTAAATGCTTTTTTAATTGCATGCTTTAATGGTAACTATACGATGTGATTGCCACCCCCTCCTATACATACTGTCTGTCAGCCATTCAGTCAAATACAGAGGGGGAAATTCACAGAGAAGGGGGGAAGTTGGATTTGTTCCCACGCTGGAATAAGCATAGCATTTTTTACTAGTGCTTTCGCCTTTTGAAACACCGTGCAAACTGATAAATAATGTATTAGGGTTGGCTTAACAAACATCTTTTCTCTCTCTCTATCTCCGTGGGGGAAATCACTGTTGATTTGACTGATTAAGCAATGAAACAAATCCATTTCCTTTGAGGTGTTGCAGTGAAAATGTTGTTGGGAATGGCTATTAATGGTGAAAGATTTGCTGCAATTTGCAGCTCTTTGCACTGCCTGGGACTCCGAAGTATTAAAAATTGCTTCCTTTAAAAAAATCATAACGGATTCCTATCTGTCTTTCTGTGTGTATATACACTTTTCTGTTATTTCAGGTCATAGAAAAACTGAGAAAATGTTTGGCTAGTCATCATTGCCTGCCTGTGTGTCTTCATATGCCCAGAATATACATTCAGGGCTGGGCATACTGCAGACAAGATTAACCACAACTGCTTTGCAGAGGTCTGAATACGATGCCTTGGCTGGTTGTTTCAGTAGGTGATTTCTTTAAGCAAAGAGATGCAAAAATAGGCTGGATTGTATTCTGACAGTCCAGAAAAATAAGTATTGATCCCATAATGGTATTTTATTGATATGCATGTTGCAATGGGAGAGAAAGGAATGCGGGGTTGGGAGAGGAGATTCCCAGTAGTGGGTTGCAGGGTAGCAGGGCCTTGGGTACGAAATAGCACATCTCCTGATGCAGCAGTTTTGCGGATGGTTTTTCAAGTAAATGAGCTCATTTTTCCAGAGTGTTACTACTTAATGAGGCAGCAGGATACATTTGAAAACCTCCTGGGGCTTGTAGGCTCTGTTCAGTACCATGGGCAGCAGGGCATGGCAGAATGCCCTTTAAAAGGACCAGTCTGTGGGTAAAAATTGACATGGGTGCACACTATTTACTGTGGGGTTTTCTGTTTTTGAAAGTAGCTACAGCAATCCATATTGTCTGGGAAAATGGTCTCTGGTCAGCAGTCTCATTAAATTCCGGTAGCTTGCAACTGGTTCTAGAAAGACTAACTGTTCTTCCTTTTCTTTTATTAAATAGCTATGCTTCTCTTGCCTCATATCATGTATCTCACTTCTGCTGAAATTGTAGCTGTGTTCATGACTGCTACTCTTTCATATCCATGGAGGGGTATGTATGATGGCAGTGATTTCTTATTAAGGGAACAATATTTCTTTCATCTAATAGGAGGAATGAAAGAGTGATGTTACCAATATCAAGGATTCAGAAAATTGAACTTTTGTTCAGATTGTGAAAGCAAATCAGACAACTTCATAAAGGTGTATTTTTAGTTTCCTGAGTAACACGTCTTATAATTTTATGTATCTTTATGGGAAAGTAAATTCAGTTGGAGTCAGTGGGTTTAGTTTATGTATGCATAAGATTTCAGGCAGGGTTTATTTAGAACTGGAATTCTTCTCTCCTCTTCTGGTGTTAATACCTGGCGTTCAGAATGATAACTGAGACAAATGTGTATTTATGACAGGGAATTGTGGCTATAGGTTTAATTTCACTAATTGCTCAGTTAAGCTGATGTGTTGTTTTTATCAGCACATGGGTCTGATATAAATTTTTATATTTACATGGGAGTAAGTTTGAATGGTCCCAAAGAGCTCTCTCCTGAAATGAGTACAAATGTATAGCAAGTTTAAGACTGAAATTCTATGCATACCTACTCATAAGTAAGTCCTATGGACTTCAAGGGAGCTCTTCAGAATAAGCAGATATAGGAGCACAGCTGTAAACTTTCAAAGCTAGTTCATGTGCAATGCAGTTGTATCCATGTCTAAGCAGAAGCAAGCTTCATAGAGTTCAATGAAACTTATACCCAGATATAGGATTTCCTAAGCCAGCTTTTTGGAACAACTTACATATGGCTCCTCTGAAGTAAGATCCATTGAGTTCAGTAGGACTTACTCTGTACTAAGCATGTGCAGGACTGCCTATGTTAGTTCATGTGTGTGTTGAGGCTGTGGAGATATATTCTAAGAATGCACCAAAATAATTCCTTCAGAATTCATTCAGAGACTGGCTTTTATTGTTAATTTTTGAAATGTTCCTTTATTTATTTTATGCATGAAGTCATCTTCATTTCACTTCATTACACTGAAACTCATAAGGAATTTAAATATTCCATAACCAATAAAACCCTGCAAGCATTCCATCCATTCTCATAGTACCCCATCTCTGAAAACCCAATGGCAGTTGTATAGAGTGTGGGCCAGGGGTAGTAGTCATGTGGCCTCCGGAGGTTGTTGGATTGCAGCCCCCAGCAGTTTGACAACATATGGAAGGCAGCAAGATTCCTCTTGCTGGTACAGGTCAAAGGATTATTTTGAAGCATCAGATGGACAACTTGAAGTAAACTATAATCAGACAGGGGATATAATCAACAGGAGGGGTTATTCCAGATTAAGATAGAATGCCTCACACCAGTGCCCTCCAAAATGTGATGGGCTACAACTAGGTATGTGGAAAGTATTATTAGTATTCATAACCTTGATTTAAAAGTGGAAGTCATCATCTTCAAGATACTCAAATCAGGAAAAAAGAGAATATCCATGAGATTCTACACATATCTGGACTTTGTTCAAGACAATTTATTTGTACCCAAAAGAGAAGATTCTGCATAAAATAGCAATCTGTTCCACAAAATTCATTGCTTCCTGCACAAAAATAGTGCTCTTTGCACAGAAAACATTTCCTTTCCCCATAAGCATATTTTCTACTTCCTGATAACTTCCAAGTTCCCAAAGAACAGGTGCATTGAGTTTTGTATCAGATTAGGATTATCTTCCCCAAAGAGGATAAATTTATCTTTCAAGGTTTTGGTGGGCAATTCTTATGAATATGACAAACAGCCCATTGTACAAAGTGTAGACATTGTTAAGAAACATGAAATATTTCACAAGGATAGATGCAATGGTTGTTTGTTTGTTTGTTTGTAGAAGAGGAATGTTCAAATGGGTGCATTGATTTTCCTTAACTTCCTTGGTACTGATTTCCTTTTAGCCAGTTGTATAGGAAAGCCAAATGTCGTAACACAGATGGAGTTAGTTAGATGATAACTGTGGAAATGCCCTACGAAGAGCAGAAGAACTTGAGCATGCAGCATTTTTTTAATCCAAGGAGTACACACCCAGTAGTTATGAATATAATGAATGAGGCTATTTAATGTTTTACTCTAAACCATCACAATGGAACAAAACATAACAAAAGGAAACTATAAACAGATAAACAGATAAAGAATAATCTCAGCCTGAGGAACATGGAACTATGAGTTCCTGTCTCTTTATTCAACCATTCTTCATTCTCATTTGCTGTCTCCACCTTTTCCCTTCCTTAATATTAATTTTTTGGTTGGAGCTCTACATATTGGGCTGGATCTAAACTTAAGTTAGACGTGATTACTTTCCACTGAAATAAAGGAAGCTTATCTAAAGTCATAGCTATGTTTTCACCCTGAGTTCACTGAGACCTAATGGCAGCTAACACAGACCCAACCGTTTATCACTGATCATGGTAAAGTAATAAGCAATTACTTAACCACTTTGTAAGCTCTCTGTCTACAAATGAGACAACACACACATAATTATGTTTCTGATAACAAAATTGTTTCTGCTATAATGCTGAACAGTTAACTAAGGCCATTTCCACATGGGGATATAGCCCGCACTGGGACAACCTCACCAGGAGGTCATCTACACCGCGGGGTGCACGAGGGTGGTTTGAAAAGTGAGGTTCTACACCTCAAAGCGCCCTCACGCGGCCGTGGGGGTGGCACTGCGTGTTTTATAAAGACCACCTTTCAAGTGGGCTTTTTAAAACAAGAGCGTGCTAGCCCGTCGCAGCGCCCCGTGAAGAACTGCAGGGGCGCGCAAGCACGTCCCTGCAGAGCTGCCCAGGGGTGGGCTTCCAGCTGGCGTGCTGCGCCGATTGGCGGAGCGCCGCTGGATGCTGGTGGATGCCGGCGGTGTGTAGAGCGGCGAACGCGCACTGCTTCCCGCGGGGACGGAGCCACCCGGATTAAGGTAAGCTCCGTTCCCACGTGCACCGCCCCGTTCCGCCGTGTTTCGGGCCTCCTCGTGTGGAAAGGGCCTAAGAGACAATTCTTTGCTAGGTGACCACTTGTACTTTTTCATTTGTCTTTATCATTTTTATTTATTTGTATTATACATTTCATTCTGCTTTTCCTTGAAGAAGGTGATGGTGGGGCTTAAGACTCCAGCTCCTGTTGTATTCACACAACAAGACTGTGAAGTGAGTTAGTCTGAGAGACAGTGACTGGCTCAGGGTCACTTACTGTGATCCCTGGATAAATAAGGAGTTGGACCTGTCTGCCTCTCATTATAGGCCATTTCCACATGGGCATATTGCCCACGCTAGAGCGACCTCTCTTGGAGGTCTTCTTCACCGGGGGGTGCACTAGAGCAGTTAAAAAAAGTGAGATTCTAGACCTCAAACTGCTCTAGCGCAGCCGTGGGGGTGGCGCTGTGAGTTTTATAAAAACCACCTTCGAAAGTGGTTTTTATAAAACTCACCCGCGCTGCCCCGTGGCAGCCCCCGGTGAAGAACTGCAGAGACGCGGTAGCGTGTCCCTGCAGATCTGCCCGGAGGTGGGCTTCCGGCTGGCGCGCTGTCCTGATTGGCGGAGCGCCGCCGGAAGCCGCCGGCCGCCATTTGGGGCGCCGCCAAGCGCCGCCGAAATTCGGCGGCATTTAGAACGGCAGATCCGTGCTCTCCTCAGGGACGGAGCAACCCGCTCACGGGTAAGCTCTGCCCCTGCATGCGCGGCCCCGTTTCGCCCCCCCCCCGTAAGGAAAGGGCCCTAGTCTCACATAGTAACCACTGCTACTGGTTGTTGAGCAGAACAAACCCAAGTGGGGCTGGGAGAAATGAAGTGGTAGAGTTCCACCCTTGCTAGTTTGTGCCAGCAATGGCAACAGTAATGGGCAAACATATCTTTCTCCTTCATAGCATTATCCTCCTGTGTTTCTTCCCATTAGTTTCAATGTGAAGAGAATGAGCTATGCCATTCTAAGGCTGGCATAGGAAAGAGGCCCAATCTTGGGACCACGTGAGGGGAGGATGGAATCTTGTAGAGTTCAGGAATACCACACTAATTACTTAGCACATTATTAATTTGCTAACTTCTTGTAATTTCACCCAACTCACAGTTAATGTTAAATTTAAAATATGCTTTAGTGGATTAGGTCATTAGAACCTGTTGGAATTTGTTAGGAAGAATACCTCTCCCTCTGTCACATGCAGGAAAATGGGAAGGCATGCTGCCTCAAGAGAAGAAATATCAGAATTTGAGGAGATGCTTCATGTGGTTCTATTGCTCAGATGGCTAATCTGTGTGATTTCTTAGGGACAGCAGCAGGAAGGCAAGAGAGATAGAATTTAGTTGAGTCTAGGTCAAAGCAGAAGACCTGGTTTAAGATAAAAGAAAAAAGGAATGGAAAAGAAGAAGCGTGTTGAGTCTTAGAATGCTGTGAGGTGGGGAATAGTTTGTTCATTTAGCAGTATACCAAGACCTTCCAATAGGAAGGACTATTTCAGAATGTCAAGCCGCTTAGGCATGAAAAGCTGGTACCCTGCACTCTCTATGGACTGGTATGGAAGGAAAATGTTTGAAGTCTCTTCAGTAATTTTTCCTCCCCTATTGATATGATATACATTCTTGTATAATATTTGAGTTGACCCGCAATGAATTCTTTTTATCCTAGTGCTATGAACTTGGATAATTTAAGTGAAAAACTTGTAATGGATTACTATTTTTTTCCTTTCTTGGCATCTTCTTCTTCTGCTGACAACCCCTCCTAGTTTACTTCCGAACCACTTCTTTTAATCATACAGTTAATCTAACAATTTAGGTAAGAGGATTGCAGAGGAGAGTGGGCTTGTTAGATGCATAATTATTACAATTCTGGAAGCCACAGACTGAATTTGGGATCCCTGCCTCTTGCATGAAAAAAAAAAAAAAAAAAAGTATTCTTCTACTTTATTGGAACTGGGGATGCAGAAAGTATGCAATGATTCAGTTGTGCAAAAAACATTCTGGATGTGATCAGGACTCTCAAAATTTTCAGATTTAGACTTCTTTACTTTTGATTCACTGTCCATTCTTTGTAATTATCTACTTACCGCTATACTCAAGGTGGATCCGTGCCTTCTAACAAAAACAAATTATGGTTTATTGACATTTAACAAACAAGGCATTTGAAGAATGAGTGAACTGTATACATTTGGTTGGGCTGGGAATATAATAGACATACAGACAGGTGACAAACTGAATCAAGAAGGTTTTACAACAGATTCCTATGCTTTGGAACAGTCTTTCCTAACCTATTAGTTTCCAGACAGGTAGACTTTTGCCACTCCCAGGTAACAATCAGATTATGGGCTTTGTTGTTAATGTGAGGAGAAAGTCCAGATTGGAAGAAAGCAGCTTTAAATGGTCAAAGGAGTTAGTAGCAAAATATGCTGTCCTGGGTTCAACAATGATAATCTCCATGCCGTTCTCTCCAAATCACATCATCTGGCCCAATGCAAATGTTGCAAATAATGGTAATCACTGATAACTGTTTAAAGATTCCAAATACTAGTGTTTGATTCATTGTCAAATCTAACATTCCAATCTCTGCTACTTAAAACTGTCAGATGAATTAGTTCACATAATCATTTGTAAAGATCAGAATGACAGAATATGACTGATTATTGTTTCATTTTCATTTCATCTTATTCCATTTCATTATTACAGTTGTATCCTGCTTTTTTGTCACTTTTAAAATAAGACTATTTTCAAGAGGAATTAAACCAAATATTAAATGACAAAAGAGGACTGTCACCACAAAACAAAGCAGTATTTCTCTATATCAGATTGCATCTGCAATAATGGAGCACCACATATAGAGTCTATGTCCATATGGGCCATGCAGAGCCCAAGAGTCTGTGTTGTTTGGCAGAGTGAATGCTGGGCGAGAACCCCAATGGTTCCTTGGTTCCATTATCTGTTAGAGCATAATGCTGACAGAGTTAGACATGTCAGGGGCAACCCTCAGCATTTGGGTGCCTGAGGCGAAAGCCCACTAACAAGTTAATTTTAGCACATAAGGCAAAAATTCCCACAAAAATAGCTGTCCCCATCGCTAACTGTAGAAAGACAAACATATCAAAGTGAAATGCTAACAGTCTGCTGCCTTTCCACGTTTGCAGAGAGGTGGTCATGGAAAGGCAGCAGACTGTTAGCATTGTCTAATGGCAGAGCCGGGTCATAGAATCATAGAAATGTAGAGTTGGAAGAGACCACGCGGGCCATCCAGTCCAAGCCCCTGCCATGCAGGAACACCCTCAAAGCACTCCCAACAGATGGCCATCCAGCCTCTGCTTAAAAACCTCCAAAGAAGGAGATTCCACCACATTCCGAGGCAGCATATTCCACTGCCAGACAGCCCTGACCATCAGGAAGTTCTTCCTGAGGTTCAGGTGGAATCTCCTTTCCTGCGGCTTGAATCCATTGCACCTTGTCCTGGTCTCTGGGCCTAGTCATTGTATTTCAGCCTAACTTAGCTAACACAGTTGTGGTGGTGATATATGGGAGAAGGAGTGGAAGGGTGGGGTATAAAAAGGATTGAGATAATAAGAATACACAAAAGCTCGGCTGCACCAAGTAGTGCCTGGTGGCAGTAAGCGATCAAACAGACATGCTGCCACCCTTGTTAAGTGGCCTGGTGGGATTGATTCTCTTGCCTGAGACTCCTGGGACCACTGCAATATGCTATCCTGATTACTCATGCATTGTGCTGGATAAGACGAGACCTCCCTGTCTCCATGCTGCAGCACAAACAACAATGTGCTTTCACAGCAGGCAAAACCAGCAATGTATCAGGTTGTTTCTCTTCTTATGCTTTGGTAGCTCATCTCTTTCCTTCTATACAAAAGTAAAAAATGTATCTGTGAGGTGGCACTGGCACATAAAGCAGGCCTTTGACCAAGTTTTTTGAAAGGAGGTTAAACTTGATTGACCTACCCAATATTTTTAGAAGGCCCTCAAGGTTTGTTTGCTTGCATTGTTTGGTATAACAGCGAAATCACCTTCTTGACCATTTTGAAAAGCCACAGTGATTGGTCTGGTGGTCAATTTTCTGCCCCTGTGACCTTCCAGGAACTCTATAGACTGCCAAAAATGCCCAGAACAATCCCCAAACTTGGAAATGGCTTGAAATCCACTTACTGTTTTGTTTAAATGTACATTTTAAAAAAAATCAAACATTGTCAAGTGCCCCTCAGCCTTTACTACCGTCCCTGCTTCTAGAACAGGCAATTTACCTTTTTAAAGTTTTTAAAATATAAGGAGTTTAGAGGGGGTCAAGGGTCATGAAAAGAGTCTTGAGGGCAAATTTGGCCTGCCCACCTTGCTAGACACATTTCTACCTATACAGAAAATGCCATGTATTACAGGGATGAGGGGCAGGGGGAATTCTGTCAAAAGCTGCAAGCTGCTAAGGGCCACATGCTGATAATGGGAAAGGCTGAAGTGAGTTTACGGGGAAGATTTCTCTCTGTCTTTCTTCCGTTCCTCATGCCCTCTTACTCCCTGCTCACCAGGCTGCCTAGAGCAGTGGTTTTCAACCTGTGGGTTCCCAGATGCTTGCAGACTTCAGCTCCCAGAAGACCTGAGCATTGACCATAGTGGCTGGGGCTTCTGGAAGCTGAAGTCCACGAACATCTGGGGACCCACAGGTTGAGAACCACTGGCCTAGAGAGAGCAATTCCCTCCTACCAGAGGTTTGCACTGATTCTGTGATAGATGATAGCTCAGAAGGCGATGAGCAATTGACTGTGCCAGAAACAGAGCCAGTGATAGACCAAACTACCTTGGAAACACCCCCATCAGTTGAAAGATAAGCTGAGACAGAGTTGTTGCAATCAGTGCCAGTGGGAGAGGGGACCAGCAATGATTTAGAGGAATTAGATCCACCTTTGCCCCCCAGCTACCAATCACAGAGGAGACAGAAACAAGCAGCTCAGAGGGAAGCCATTTCGGCAAGATTGAGTAAACAGAACAATGATAAGTAACACCTGTTTTCATCAGCTATATAAGTCTGTCAGCGTGGCTTGCTGTTTGCTTGTAGCAAATCGCTATTCAAGCTCCCATGACCCTTGTGTTCCAACTCTCTTGATCCTTTTGGACTGGCCTTCGGCATTCTAGACCTTTGGGATTTGACCTTGACTTTGGCTTGGCTCAATGTCTCTACTTGTTGTTTCCATTTGGATATCCCCCACTGCCTCCTCCTCTTGGGCATGTACTATTATTGCCTTCCCTCGCTTGCTGGCAGAAAGATACGGGCAGGGAGTTGAACTCTGACAGATTACCTTGGGGTCTGGGGAAATTAGGACAAAATCTTTCAGTGGCCAAAGGAACACAGGCTGATTGCCTCAGTACAGAAATGTTACTATAATGTACTAAATATAATACTTTACATAGCGGTTATGATAGCAAAGCTGGGGAAGACTAGCAGTTAGAATTCACAGTACTGGGCCAGAAGAGGGACCAACAGTCTGAGATAGCTGGCTCCTTATAATCCTAGAATCATAGAGTTAAAAGGGATTGCAAGGGCCATCTTATCCAGACCCTACCATGAAGGAATAAACAAATAAGGCTCTCCTGAGAGATGACCATCCAACCTCTACTTACAGATCTCGAAAGAAGGAGACTCCACCACACACCAAGGCAGAGTATTCCACTGTTGAACAGCTCTTATCACCAGGGAATTCTTCTTAATGTTTAGAGGGAATTGCTTTTCTTCTCATTTGAATCCATTGGCTTGTACATGTTTTTATTTTGATTGAATGTACTTTCCAAGTGGTTTCTCCGCCCCCAACTAAAACAGTAGAAGTTTGGTATTTGCGAAGCCATGTTCTTATATAGAGTCTAATCAGTGAGTCCGAGAAAGATCTTGTCAAATTCACATTTGATTTTCCTGGGGATATGACATTCCAATGAAAAGTTTTCAATTGCACTTCTGACACCTTTTATATTTTGAGCCTTTTATTAACACACAGGGTAACATGCACCACTTTTACCAGCTTTCTAGTTTATCTCTGTACATGAAGTAAACTTGCTTCACTCTAAGTTTGTGGCTTCAAAGAGTACGGCAGTTGATTCAGGACAAACTGTAGTACTTCTTCCAGGGCTGATGTCAAAGATCTTGATCATTGGACATCTGCCAAAGACCGTCCCTGGCAGTAGGGGTCCTACTTTCTATTGCTGCTTCTCCACTTGTCATCTTTCCCTGTGCCAATACTACCAAGAGAAGGAGGAACATCCTCTAATAATTGTTCCCTCTCCTTCTGGGCACTGATACACACTGGCCTCAGAGAGACTGAACAAGGAAGCAAATAGGCAATTATGCCAGTGGCAAGGAAAAAGGTCCATTAAGAGTATCCTGCCCAAGGGCATGCCAAAATCTGGTGCTGACAACAGGGTCATCTTCACACAGACCGTAATAATAACTAATGTAAGAGACTAACTGATCAGGAAGAATTGTTGTAAATGGGTTCAGCACTTCATAGATTTTGCTCTGAACCAGGCAGGAATGTGAAGAAGTCTTTGCATTAACTCTTTCTTGATGAGACAGACTAGGCTGACATGGTAGAACAGCCTGTTGAATGTTCATTATTTCCAGTAAGAGATCCTACCTCCAGCATGAGAATGAGAGAAAAGTTTTGGTTGTCTTCCCACCAGCAAGGCTTCCTTGTGCAAAGTGTATCCTTTGTGCAAAATGTCTCATCCAAAACATACAAGCGCCTTTTCTTTTTGTGAAGCAAAGCATGCAGGTACATGGCAAGTGCAGAGGCGTAGCTAATCAATAAGATGCAAGCCAGTGGCCCATCCAGTAAAAAAAAAGTCCATGCAACAAGGTAGCAGCCATTGCAGGTCAGCTGTGCAATTTGTGCTGGGGGAAAAATGTTTGCTCAAATGTTAGGTCTCCTTTAAAACTTATAGAAGAAAAATCTTGCAGTCTAGCCGGCGGAGAAGAAAATGTTACAGTTTGTCATCCTTGCTTGCAAGGATCTCCAACCCTGCCAGGAAGACGGTTTGTTTGTTTTTAGTCATGTGTAACCACACAAAGTAATAACATGCTTTGGATTTTCCCCCCTTTGTATATATTAGGTGAGTACCATGGATGACTTAGAGGACACACAGTACATTGCTTGGCTTAAAATACTCTTGTAGAGCTTCTAACACAGGGTTGCACAACTGAGGCAGCCATGGAGGGGAGGGCATTTATGCTCCCCCAGGATCCTTGGGGGAGGAGGCTGATGGATAGTCTGAATATCCAAAACAAAAACCCGAGAAAGAAAAGCCCCACTGTATACTGTGACTGTAAACTTGCTCTGTTAAAATTTTGGTATCAAACAATGTTGTGTATAGGGATAGAACTAATATTCCCATTTATTTACTTATTTATTTGTAATTATTTAATTTGTAACCCACCTTTTTCTCAGCCTGGAATTCAAGGCAGCTCACAACAATTTAAAGCAAATACAGTTGAAAAAAACAATAATACGAAAGCTGGGAAAATCATTAAACCACAAAAACAAGTTAAAAACAATTTCAAAACCACATTTAAATCATAGTAACACAGAGATAAACATACCCCATTAAAAGCTCCATCTGCTGCAACAAATTAAAAAACCAAGCCCAAATTAAAAAGATCTTTACCTACTGATGGAGAAACAGCTGGGAGAGGGCCAACCAAACTTCCCACGGAAGAGAGTTCCACAGCCTGGGAGCTGCCACTGAGGACTCTCTCTCTATATCCTCACCAAGACGGTAATGCCCAAGAGAAAAACCTCCCCTGAAGATCTTAAGACTTGCGGCCAACTCAGATAAGGAGATGTAGTTTTTCAGACAGTCTGGACCCAAGCCACTTAGGGTTATAAAAGTCATAATCTGCACTTTGAATCTTGCCTGGAGATTGACTGGTAGCGGTGAAACTGTTTCAACAAAGGAGTTACATGCTCCCTGTAACCAGCCACTATAAAATAAATATAAAATGTTTAAAAATTAAAAAATAGTTTCCCAGTTGGAAAAAAACAACAACAGATTTCCAAATGTTTAAGAAACCCAGCTGAGAAAAATAGTAGTGCAGCAACACTTTTGCAAACTTTCCCCCAAGTATTCAAATATCCCAAATTGTTCTGGGGAAATTAATCTGTGGAGAAAGACAAATGGTATTTTGTGTTTAAAAAAAAACCTGAACTTTTTCTGCACAAAAAGCATGGGTTTTTTACACATGCGCAAAACCTCTTGTTTATTTTTCCATAGAATAATTTCCTTGGAACATTTCAAGACATTTGAATATGAAAGGATCACTTTTTTTTTCCCCCAGAAGGAAGAAAATTAAAGTAATTGTTCTCTTTACAACAGCACCTCTCCCAAACCTAATTAAAAGGTAAACCTCCCCTCATGAAGCCCTCCAGGAGAAGCAATTCACTGTTTTATTCAGAGAAAGGGCAATTCAGAGAGTTTGGAGAGTTTGAGAGCTGTAACACAAGTCTTGGTATACTTCTTTTCCCGCTTATGTCTAACAGTAAGAGAACAATGGGAGGAAAATCCTGAGTCCAACTGTATAAAATTAAGTCCAGTGCTACGAAGTGACTAGATGAGTAGATTTTTTTAAAAGGGCTGTTACAGACTTTATACTGATGGAACCTGTTTGGAATCAGATTCATCAAAATCTACCAGGAATAGGAACTTGTGGCTTGTTGGATGTTGAACTACAATTATGTCAAGCCATACCATTAGTCTAGCTGGAGCTGAGGAGAACTGGAAGGCAAGAACATCTGGAGCACCTCTGATTTCCTAGTCCTGCCTTAAAACATTCTCTGCAGATATCTTAACCATCTAGAACTATTAGCTGAGTGGCGTAAGTGAAGTAAGAAGTGGGCTTTCTCCTGCAAGCCAACCTCAGCCCCTAAGTTGCTGTCTCAGCACCATAGCCACCAAGGAAATGCATACCCAAGAAGATCCGTATGTTATTTCCTACCATTCAGTCATTCCCCATCAGGTCCAAAGCTCATCATGCCCCTTGCCATCCTGTACTTGTCCTATATAGAACCAAGGCTTCAATACTGCCACGCTCAGGGCTTTCAGAAATACTAAACATTCAACCCTAGGGGAAGAAATAATGTGAAAGGAAAGAGGGGGATTTAAAAAAGCAGTGATGAAATTAAATCACCTGTCAACATGTTAGCTCACAGTAAAACAAAGTATTACATCTTATTTCCACCAATATGCATGCTTAAGGGCAAGCAACACATAAAAATAGTAATATCATTTTATCAGGCAGTGGTATGCATCTTAAAGTAGTTTTAAAAGGCAGAGTAAACTTTATTTTCTCCAAACAATGGCGAACAAAAATGGTCTAACCTGAAACTGCCAAATATGCATTTGATCTGCTGTGTGTTTGATCCAGCACTACATGCACAGTCACAGCTCTGAAAATCTACTTTTGGGAGGGCTATATCTTCTAGAATTTCCCAGCCAGCATTGCCGCATGCGGGGGATTCTGGGAAACATAATCCAAAAAAGTAACTTTTCCAACCTCTGGGTATGCATGTAATATTTTCCCTTTCAGTGTTGTGCAAAGCATTAGCCCTGTGCACAGTTCCACCAAACATATGAGGTGGCAGCAGTCGCCTGTGTGAGGCCTTGTGTTCCTTCTCCCCTTCCATGACCATTGCTCTCTGAAAAAGCTTGTATTTTTGGCTAGAGAATAAATTACACTGAATCCGAAAGGACTTACTTTTGAGTTTATGTGTGTAGGACTGCAATAATAAATATAGTATTCTGGCAGCTACCAAAATGGATATCACCAAGATCTAGAGATCCACAGACAACTGCCTTAAGAACCTGGCTCGGCATGGCATAATGTGCTGCCCTATTTGAAATGTTCACATTTAAATTAAATTCCTTTCATAATGGAAAGCAATACAAAAACTTTGTTTCAGTATGGTTTAAATTTATTGAGTTTGCACATGAAGAATGATTCCACGGTGTCTACAACAAAACTAACTGAAATTTTGGAGCAACATATAATTAATGACAACATTGACTTTAGAAACTAACAAGATACATCACAGTGCCAATTCTGTAACAAAGACACGAGTGGATAAAATAAAAAAGTCAGAAAGACAAGAAACGTGTTAAAGACCAATACTTTTCACAGTTCTTCATATTAATATGCATAGTTTATATGCATGTCTTGATGCATAGACTTTTTGTACTGTTACTAAAATTTGATAATTTTTTTTTAAAAAACATAGTATTTTACTGACACACTTAAAGACTATCAATAATTGGTTTAATAGTGATATTATTTCCTTTAGTTTTGAATATACAGTTCCCAATTCTGCCACAGCTTTATGGTGTTACCGTGCATTTAGATATTTTATCAAAATACACTTTATATATTATTATGGTATTTCCCCAGGATTTTCATTTATTGAGTTTTTTGGTCAGAAGCTATAATGATTCTAACACACCCTTGTTTTTTACAATTAAATGTATCTACCCATTCATCTTGATCTATAACAATGAATGCAGCAACAGACTTGGTAAATTCAGGGATGTGCAGATTTTCTTTTCTCATTTTATAACCCCCCCCCACTTTGATTTCTAAATAGAAATTCTATACAATTCTAAATCCATGAATTAATAGTGCAAGTCAATGCATGGCTACTTAAAAGTAAGTCTCCACTGAGATGAAAGATGGCTTACTCTCACGTAAATCAGTAGAGTATTACAGCCTCTATGGCTAGATTATGAGTTTCAGTACTCTTCCAGCCCCTGCATTAAATATTTTTATGATTCAAATATAAGTGCAGAAATAATTTTCTATGCCCATGTTCTTTTTTTTTCTTTTACATAGTCATGAGTTATAGTTGTGTAGGAAGAACTTTGCCCACATAACTATGTGAAGAGCAGTATGTGTAGTGGAGATCTTCTTTCTGACCTAATGGCTGTGGTTGAACATCTGGCATCCCCTTAGAGCAGTGGTTCTCAACCTGTGGGTCCCCAGATGTTTGTGGACTTCAGCTCCCAGAAGCCCTGAGCATTGACCATAGTGGCTGGGGCTTCTGGGAGCTGAAGTCCACAAACATCTGGAGACCCACAGGTTGAGAACCACTGCCTTAGAACAACAGTAACTGTACTGAGCAGCTGTAGAGGAATACAAGGCGGACTAGACGGGAGTGTGTTAGGAATGTAATTCTTCACTAAGTCCCTTCTCAAAGGTAGTGATGAGTAACTGCAACAGTTTTCTTGCTGCTGTGAGAAAGTCTTCAAAAATTATACAGCTTTTAATGGCTATTCGCAATTCAGGACTTATTCTGTGCAAAATTTGCATGCAGTTGTTTTGTGCAGAAAACAGCATTTTCTGTGTAGAAAATAATATTTCAATTTAGAAACATTGGTCCCTATACAGAAAACATTGTTTTCTATGCAAATCAACCATGTGCGAATTTTATGCAAATAAATCTCCAATTACAGTCTTTTTTTCTGTGCAGGAATTACTCTTGCTGCATTGAAATATTGTTTTCTACACAGAAAATGCTGTGTCCTCTGCTGAAAATGCTGATTTCTGTGCAAAACAACCATGTATGAACTTTGCACAGAATAAGCTGCGAACTACAAAGAATCTCATCAATCCAGGATTCTTCTTGTCGGGGTTCTCAAAACTTAAAAAGCATGTTTTTGGCTATTTTCCAAATATTTTTAAATATTCTTTCCATCCTGTCTGTGTGCATCTGGGAAGGGGGCCTGATATCCGAGATGTCTAGGACAGCACGTGGCAACTTTCAAAGTACACAAATGGATCAAGTGTTGGTGACAGTTAAACTGAAATACATGAATGTGTCAAGGGTTTGTGACACTTATATTGAAATACACAGATACGTTAAGAGTTTCAACAGTTACACTGAAATGTATGGACATTGTCTAATGATGGTGACAGTTACATTGAAATGGACTGATGTGTCAAGTGAAGGTGACAGATTGAAGTACAGGTGTGTGTCAAGTGTTTTGACAGTTACATTGAAATAGTTGCATATGTCAAGAGGTGTGACAGTTATACTGAAATACATGGATGTTGTCTAATGATGGTAACAGTTATATTGAAAAACATAGACATGTCATTTGTTGGTGACTGTTAGAGTGAAATACAGTGGAGTTTCCATATTGGGGTGGGGTCAGATCCAAAGAAATGCAAATGATTGTGCCCTATGTTATTAAATAGTAATGACATGCATGAAGACACTTCTAGGCATCCATGTTCATGTTGCCAGCATTTTGTGTATGGAGTACAACGCTCCCCAATTGCTCATATTTGCAGATCTGGATGTTACACATACAGATGGTTGAAATACATCGAAGTTGTATAGTGACAGTTGACAGAGTGAAATACACAGATTTGTCAAGTGTTGGTGAAAGTTACACTGAAATACACAGATGTGTCAAGTGATGGCGAAAGTTATATTGTGTGGTGTTATTTTCATAAATGTGCTTGAAAATTCTTTGGCTACAGTCCTATCATCCTGAGAATAAATTCTGTTGAACTCAAAGGGACTACTTTTCCATTCTTGTGTACAGGATTCCACTAATACATATAGTAATTTAACAACAAAGAGTCCTGTTGTATCTTAAAGCTTAACAAAAACTCTAATAAGTGTGTTAGTCCTTAAGGTGTAACAGGGCTGGCTGTAACAGACTAAAACAGTGGTTCTCAACCTGTGGGTCCCCAGATGTTTTTGGACTTCAGCTCCCAGAATCCCTGAGCATTGACCATAGTGGCTGGGGCTTCTGGGAGCTGAAGTCCACGAACATCTGGGGACCCACAGGTTGAGAACCACTGGACTAAAACATCTTGTTAGCCTGCATTTGGAAAACAGTATGTTTTTGGTCATATAATGAAGCAGGGGAAAAATCTAAATCTATTGTTAGTAACCAATCTATCTATGCAGCAGAATCCGTTTTCCTAGACAGTAGCTGTGCCATTCTATTTTGAGGCAAGGGGGTGCCAATATTCTCCGTGGATGTCAGAGAGGAGGGTTCTAGGCTAACCTAGTTTTCTCTGTGCAGGAATCTATTCTCAAACGTGGACTTCCTCCACCTGCAGTCTAATGTGGAACAGTCCAGAAAACGCGGCATCGTGTGATCCTGCTGCATGTGTACGTCAGCTCTAATACAGGGTCAGGGGTACTAGATGAAAGATGATAGAAGGGATTTTTTTTTTTAATGGCAGAGAGCAACATCTCTGAAGAATTAAATCTTGATTGCGGACGTTTGTGGCACTGGAACTGCATCCCTTCCAATGAGCAGAGGAAAGAGAAATCCTGACAAGACAAAATGCAAAGATTCTCGACATGTTTCTATCTTATAACCTCTTTCAGTGGGTCACAACCTTAAATTTCTTTGGATCAGGGCCCATTGTGGCTATTCCTAGACTTGTTTTTAAAAAAAAAGAGAAGAAAGAAAAAAAAAGCTGCTCTGCTGAAGAGGTTTTTATAAATAAATAAATATCCGGTACACAGAGTATAGGTTCATTTTTTTTACCAGTAGATGGTGCTGTCCTGTAAAGATGATGGGTTCTCTCTTCTTCTTTTTTTTTCTTTCTTCTTTTTCTCCCCACTTTTTTTTTCCCAAGCTATTTGCTGATTTGTATTAGGTACCATAGAGTGAGCCTGAGAACAGGAAGCGAAGACTGAAGCAGAAGGGATACTGCAGAGGTCTCTCTCTCTCCCTCCCTCCCTCCCTTCCCCCCCCTTCATCTTTACAATGAAAATGCAGCAGTTTTTGAATACTTGGGAATCTTTTTGGAACTGGCAATCAGAAGAACTGGATTAGGATAGCATTTCATCACAATTGTCATCCGTGGATCCTTTCCCCCCCCCCTTTCATTCATACTATACATTTATAATGCTTGCTAATGACCAGGTAAGGCAGCTGATTGTTTTGCTCTTCCAGACCCCGTCGTCTGTTCTGTTTTCTCCCTGTTTTGAAACGTTTATAGAAATGTTTGCTCTGGGCATAGAAAAGATCACTGATTTGGGAATCTGCTAAAATCTGTCAGAGGATGAAATGGGGTCGGTTTCACAGCAGAGCTATACGTTACATTTTCTGGGTGCATGCCAGCTCCTCCCTCATTTGCCTGTCGGTGGTGGTTGTTGCCATTGTCACGGTCTAGATGCTCCTGATTGTCATTTAGGAATGCTGTCTCTCTTTTCCTTTTGGAGGTCAAATTGTTCCTTAGTGTGAAGGATATCCTGTAGACTTATCTTGAAGTCAACCAGCTAGGCAGAATCTTGCACTGCAGGGGTGAAGAGATTTTTTCTTCTTCACTCTGTTTCAAAGGAGACTGTTTCACAGGCCCAATGTCTTTTCAAGGTTTATTTGTTGCCCCCCCCCGCCGCTCCCTGTTCCATTTTCTTTGTTTTTGCTAGAGAGAATCAATATTTTAATGAGGTATGCATTTGACAACCCATAGGTTTCTATAAAGAACATTAGTGGTAAATGCTGCAGATGCAACTGTGTTGTCCACAGTCAGGAAATTTAGCTGGTGAATATCAAACTCTCTTTAAAATGGATTAGTCCACTGTTTCTTCTCTGAGGTGTGTGCCTGAGATCCAATCAAACTTGTTCACCTTGGCTTGAGCAATCCCTCCCCCCAATACTTTCTGTTTGGCCAGAAGTCTTTGCTGCTAAGCTACATATTAGCTCAAATACCTTGAGTGAAGTGCTATTTAAAGGTCCGAATTTCACCTTTGCTCTAAGGTCACAAGGTCAGATATATTCACCCCAAAGCACTAATTCTACAAGGAGGAGGTCGGCTTTATGGATGGCTGTTCTTAGCCCTTTATTCTGAAAAACAAGGGTTGTCCTCTCAGAGTTCCAGGTATGGCCAACAAGGCCAGTCCTACCATTAGACTGAGTGAAGCAGCTATCTCAGACAGCAGCAGCAACATTGCCCCATCCATTCTTCCTGAGCTGCCCAGTCTCTGTCAGAAAACAGTGCATGGGGTCTTATGCCACACAGTGTGCCTTGTATTTTGTACAAGGAACTTTTTGTCCTTGCACGGGATGGAAGAGAGTGCCTCACTGCCAATGCTGAAGTAGCATTCAGCTGCCAGTTCACTTCTCTTCTGTGTGTGTAGAAAGGAGTGGGTGTCATCTTGTCTTTACCCTCAGGCAGCAAAATGTCTTGAGCTGGCCCTGATGACCTAGTGGGCATCATGGAGATAAACAGATAAATAAACAATCCAAACAGAACAGCACATTATTAAAGCTTGGCACCATTAAAAACCCTGAAGGCTTTTAAAGAAAAGGTTGGTAGGTCTTCAGTTGCTGAAATACATCTCTTGGGCAGGTTGCATCAGTGCCATTTGACCCGGTCAACCATGGTGGCTGACTTCATTACTACCTAACCTATTCTAGTACTGTGCTCCATAGAGAACTTCCCATGAGTCCCAATGAAGACTGGTCTGCATGATATCTCATTGTTATGCCAATTGTTTGCTATGTAGTAAATCTTTTTACACCACAACAAGATCAACATGAATTCTGGATGTTGTTGCTTGTGTAGAAAGTTTCCTTACCTGTGCCAGATATTGCTAGGAACAGGAATTACTGGCAGAGAATCTGCTTGTCTGATCTACTACCTGTTGTTGAACCGAAACTCCCATCATTCCTTGTTACTGGCTTTGCAAATAGACCTGCTGATAGTTACCATCCAACAACATCTGGACTAGAAATTGCCCATACTACACTAAATGTGGAAGGAAGAGGGCCAACTGTACAGAGACATCTTGGCACAGGGACAAGTTAATTTCTAGGCCAGCATTCAGTCTCCTTGGTCAATGGCAGGAAGAGATGTGTGGACATGTGGGGCATAGTCTATTGGATGCAGTCCCTTGATTAATGCCAGTTGATATGAATTAGAGCTCAACAACAACCCACCTGGCCACATGGTATAACTGGACATTCATTTTAAATGGGAGCTGTATTATTTTGTCCATGGTGTAAAGCTACTCTTTTGTATGTTCTAACACTGACTGGAAACAGTATCGAGTGGTTTTGTTTTGATGTATGGTCTCCCCTGCATAAGACTGCATCAGAGCAAGCATGTGAGGGAGAGAACATTTGACATTCATCTGAGGTCCAGCTTGCTCAGATGGTATCACTTATATTTACCTCTCCAGACTCTGCATTGCTTTGTGTCTCAAAAGGGCTCTGTTAACCTGAGATAACTGTGAGATAGATTAGCTCTGGTTCTGTTTGTAAGAGAAACTCTATAGTGCACAGGGGACTTTCTCCACAACATGGCTTTTCAAGGCTTCACAGTGTGTGAGTGATGATTTCCCTTGTAATAATCTGGCTTTTCAGGCCAGCTGGATTTCATCCCATCATCTTTCTCAGGAGAGCCTCTCCCCAGTCACTTCACTCAGCACTTGTGTACTTAAAACTTGCATTTCTCCATCATCTCTGCTTGCAGGGACTTTTCTGCTGCCTGCTCATGCATTTTTTGGACATCTCCAAACTGATAAAGCCAACCAAGTCAAAAATCTTTTGTTAATTCAAGTATTTCAATACTTTGTGGGCTCCCAGTTCTCTCTTGACACTAGTATTGCCCTCAGTAGCAGGAACTTCTGGCAGGAACTTCATGACTACATGTCAGTCCACAGCATTTCAAAACATTCAAGACCTGTGACCTTCCATATGTTACTGGACTCCCATCTTCCTTCATCATTGGCTATGCTGGCTAGGGCTGATGTAGACCTTCTAGAGGTCCACAAATACTTTTTTAATGTATCCCTTCTTCAGCTGGTTATTGAGCATCTTTCAGGATGTTAAAGATTTACTTTCCTTTTCTGTGTATCATAATTTCTGATAAAATCAGAAGTATGGCTTTCATAAATGAGGAGGGCTCATAACTCATTGGTAGAGCAAAAGGCCCTAGGTTTCATCCCTGACATCTTCAGTCAGAGCTGTGAAAGAGCCTGAGCTAGAATCCTGCAGATGTGCTACCAGTCAGTGCAGGTGATATTAACTTATCTATGTCAGCACAAGGCAGCTTCCAATACTTCTCATGTCGAGGGCTAACAATTAAATGATAACAGAGCAACCCCCACCTTTCCATCAATGAAAAGAAGCACGTCTCCAGGAGAAGAGCATTGAGGAATCCTTCTGGCAATAGCTGCTAAAGCTCCATGTGATGTAACTCCTTCAGAGAACCTCATGATCTGGAGGGACTTTGGGGAACAGGGCTGCCTGTGGAAGGAGAGCTGAGAAGTTTTTTGTATGACCAGAATGCCACACTTGGCAATGTAGCTCCAAAACTAGGTAATTATGAGGCAGACAAGTATCTAATAGCTGTAGATACAATCTTATGTGACATAGCTCAGTCTTTTAAAAATAGTCTAATGCAGGAGAAGTGAGCTCCAACACAGCATCATTTAATAGTGTTAATTCTCTAGCCAACTTTACAGGCACATTTTTTCTATTCTTCTGTATTTTATTTTGAGGCCAGTTTTAAGTTTACAAACAGAAACGAGACAAGTAAGATAACTCTATCTCTATCCATCGGTCAAGAAGAGAGTAGAGAACACAACTAGTATAGAAGTGACTTACTTACTACACACTTTGGCCCCATCTTAACTGCCATGGCTCCATCCTATGTAGTCCTGGGATTTGTATTTAGTGAAGTATTTAAAGTTCTCTGCTCAGCTCTCACCAAACTACAAATCTCAAGATTCCAAAGAACTCTGACACAGCATAGAATGGTATCCAACTATTGTAACTGTGCAACATGAAAGAGACCATGCACATTTGTAGTTTACCAAGGCAATCTTAAGCTTGTCTACACCTGAGTAAGCCCCATTCAGTTTAACTAGGACTTCATCTCAGCTTAACTGGATATAGGATTGTAGCCTTATACAATTCTATATCTGTTTACTTAGGAATAAGTGCTGTTAGACTGGTGTGACTTACTTCTGAGTAGACATACATTGGAAATCCCATATGAACTCTATGCAGTTGCACATTATCTTGAAGCAATAAGAGGAAATGACCCATTGTAACTGCGAAAATAAGTGAAAAGACATTTGCACATTCAGGATATAAGTGATAACTCAAATGATTGCATGAATAATACAATAGGTGAACTTGCTCTAAAGTCTCTTAGAGGCTATTTAAAAATGCATGGTAGCAGAGTGTATTCCAAATCTCCCATAAGCATTCTTGCATATTCTTTAGCACTTATTGATAACATTTGGCCCACTGTTTAAAGACATTTGCTTGTTTGGATTTTTAATTATTTTTTTACACAGTCCAGTTTGGCATCATAAATCTATAAATGGGCATCAATTTCTGAAGACAATAAAAAGAACCCAGGAAGAAAAAGATGTGTTGTCAGGATGACAGTCTTGGCTCTCTAGTAGATCAAAAGCTACATACAGAGATGGATTAGTAAATAATTACTAATAGTTAGGATCTGGAGAAGTTCATACAAAAGGTCTTTCCCAAACCCTCCTCCCCGTCTCCCATCTGAGATACTTTTGAGGGTCAGAGGGCTGGATGTATATGAATGATGGTGCTTGTAAAAATTCTTTAGACTAAAAGGGAAATAAATTTTATTATAGCAACTCATTCTAGGCGTAGAAAGATGATTTTGGGATGCTACCAACTAGCTCTTTGCTTGGGAGAGTGAGAAGACGGGACCAAGGAAGCAAGAGGTAAAATCTTCCCAGAAAGTATCAGGCAAGGAAGAAACAGATTAGACAAGATAAAGAAGGAACCCGTTATCTGTTTCTGCAAATGTCGACCCTTCTAGCCAATTGTCCTCAATGCAGATGCATCCACTTCCAATGCAAACGATTGCACATAATGGCTTGGCTTGGCATGTGGCACAGATACTGTGGTAGGAGAAAGGAATCAGTAGAAGTCACAAGTGGATAGGCACAAGTAGCTGTTCATGGAACTGTTGTGGGGAAGAGATGTTGGCAGATAGATGTTCAGCTTGCACCACTTTGGCTGAGAGCCAGTAATTTTACTACGGTGATACCGAGTAATATAGCGTTCCTAATAGCAAAATCCTTTGCATGTTTATGCTGAAGAATTTCCTGTGGAAATCAGAAGGACAATCCCTGAATAGTGTCCTAGTCAGAGCCCTCCCACTCGTGGAAAATGGGGAGCTGGAAAGCTATTCTTACCAGTTCCTTCTCCCACTGCAGCACCCAGCACAATCTCCTCCATTGTTCTGATGAGGTCAGTCAACTCTCTGGAACAGGCTTTGAGGGTGGGGAGCAGGACTGCAATAAAAGGGAGAGTGATGACAATGTCCACCTCTTCCATTCCACCGGCTGGAATACTCCACTGGATGAGAACCTTCCCAGATACAAAAAGAGTTCATCCATCTGTAGTAGACAGCCTTTGGATCCAAAGTATTGTTTCTGCTTCCTTTTAAGTCCTGAACGTATTGCCCTATCCTACTAAAAACATCCAAAGAACTCTTTTTGTGTTCACCCCTGTTTTGAATAAAAATGATTTCATCAAGTTATCAGGAGATGATTCCAGGTTAATATACATGGCCTAAGTAAAACTAACATGCACTCTGACAAGCTTACGTTCTAAAAATGGCACCATTATTAGAATGGCAATTAGCACAAAATCACTTCACATCTTATAAAGGTAACTATGGTTTAATTTGCATAAATGAGAAAAGACACAGCATAGAGTTTTAAGAGCAATGAAACTTATTTTACTGAAAATAGAACATTACAGCTGAAACTAAATATAAAAAATCTGCATGCTTCTTATTTTAGGGCACTGACAAGAGCAGAAATGCGTGGTTATACATAGTGACTGAAAATTTATATTTATTGGAATTTAAAGAAAAATATTACCTCGTGTTTTGTTTTGTTTTGTTTTGTTTTGCTTGGTTTGGTTTGGTTTGGTTTTTTGGAAGTTGTACAGTGGAAGAAGTTCATATAGAGCTGATATATAAAATCTATCGTGGTCACAATCACAAAGTAACAAGCTCTTAGGCCATTCCACACTACACTGCTATAGTGCTATTATTCCATTTTCAACGTCCTGTGGAATTCTGGGGTTTGTAGTTTCCTGAGGCCAAAGAGCTCTCTGGCTGAGAATTCTAAAGGCCCCTCCCTAAGATGCAAACCCCAGGATTCCACAGGATGTTGAAAGTGGAATGATACAACTATAACAGTGTCGTGCGGAAAGGCCCTAAGTATCTTAAGAACATACCAGTTTTTCCTAATATGTTCTTTTTAGGATAATCATGTTAAATGCCTGTATAAAGAGGATAAAAACGCAGATGGTAAAATCAGTTTAGCTCAGTGACATAATCCACCTTGGAATATATTAAGCACATTTCTTAAGGAGAGAATCTGTGTTTTATGACTTAGTAAGAAAGCAACAAAAGAACCACAAGAGCACTTGGGACCTGAAATTTAAGGAAAATATTCATTTGACGCACAAGGGAAACCAGAATAAAATAGGATTTGAAATACATTGGCAATAATAGCATCCTTATATTAATATCTGGTAGCCTAGGAATTCATTTGGAAATATATCCTGAAAGAGGCCCTGTTGCTGAGAGCCTCATTTTTCCACCTTCTTCCTCATCTGTCCCTTTGTACCTTTTGTCTCATGTGCTGTCTCACCTCAGGCCTGTGATTCCCCCTTCCTCCCTTTCAGAGCAACGCAGCTTTTACTCGTCTCAGTGTTCATGTTAGTCAACTAAACAGCAGAGATGAATATGCTTGTAGTCTTTAGGAAGGGCTGTTGCTAATTGGCTAAGATATTGCCACATACTCCCATTTGATTTCCTTCCCATAAAAAGAACTCCTTTTTAGGGTTATCATCTTTCCACTCCTTTACAGATTTATGCCTAACAAAACTGTAACTGCTTCTGCCTTCCCCATTAGTTAAAGTGACTGAAGTGTTTCTGACCCATGAGCCTGAGGTCAGACTTTTTCCATCGTGCAAATGCAAATGGCTGAATGTGCACATCCAGAGGGTATATTGCCTAATCATTTCTCAACCAGAGAGCATGTCATCCTTTAAGAAATTGCCAAGGCCCTAGCAGGTCTCATTACTGATGCCTGTTCAATTAAAAACTCTCTGCTTTCTTAGCCTTTTGTTGGATCCTAGCAGCCACCATCTTAGAAAATTTAGTGTCTTGCATATCAATCAATAAAAGGGAAACTTCCTATAGTAGATGGATTTTCTTCCTATCTTTCTACTTGTCTAGCAAGTTCTAATTTCAGTTGAACCTATGCCAAGCCCTCAACTGCTTTTCTTATCGATCTCCTTTATTCTTCTCTGTTTCGTATGAGTTTGGAAATAAGAGACAGTTTTAGATTTTCTATGGAAATGACACATAATTGGATGTGAAATTTGGATAGCCTTTCTGGTTAGTAAGATTTGGAATCTGATCTGACAGGTTTTACAGACTTAATGTATGACCAGTTACCATGCTGTTTTAAGAAAATCAAAAGCCATACTTAGTTTATAGCTTATGGCTAAGGCCATTTCTGCACTAGACTATTACAGCGCTATTATTCCACTTTCAGCATCCTATGAAATCCTGGGATTTGCAGTTTCGGGAGGGACTGGCAGCCCCTCCCGAAACTGCAAACCCCAGGATTCCATAGGATGTTGAAAGTAAAATAATAGCACTATAACAGTCTAATTCAGAAATGGCTTAAACTAAGAGCAACCTTTTTTTACAAATAAGGTGGGCCCTCCACTTTCATGAGGGTTTGTGGAACAGAACCCTCATGGAAATGGAAAAAAACCACAAATAACTATCCCTCCCCCGCCACCATTCCTGTTCCCATTCTCTTCCAGGGCTCCCCTGTTTCCATTCCTATGCAAAACAGAAGGGAATGGGGGTGGGGGATGCCCCACATAAGCCTTCCTTTCTCCCTCTGGAGATCCCCCTTCCCCTTCTCATGCAAAAATACAAGGGAAGGGGAGGTGGGGGAAGCCTTGCGCAAGTTCTCTGTGCGGGGCAAAATGCATAGGAATGGGAGGACGAGCTCTGGAGAGGGAAAGGAAGGCTTGCACAAGGCTTCCTCCACCCTACATTCCTTTTCATTTTGCCTCACTGCAAGTTCTTTGCACCAGAGCAAAATGTATGGGAATGGGAGGAGGAGAATGAGGGGGAGGCACACGCACTCATGAATAATCAAATTTGCGAAGATCAAACCTACGAATGTGGAGGGAGGACTGCACACTGTTCTCTCTTGTAAAATATAAATAAACCTTGCTGGCTGTAGTTCAGTGTTTTTCCTTTTCTGCATCCGTTACACAAGTGCATCTAATGATCCTGTTAATCTGTGCTATACTGGTTACAACTGTGCCTTATGTCTGTTTTAGCCAACACAATCCCCACAAAATATACATTGTTTAAATACTAAGGGACCAGTACAGACACAAGTGCAGTTCCTGTTTGATATTACACAGTTTCATGTATTTTTCCACGGCGTTAGGGGTATCTGAAAGGGGAGTTCATTGTTAGCTCCTTATTTCATACCATATTTTCTACTGTGTGGTGTGAGGGGCTGCACTATGTTGTATTTCTTGCCTCAGATGTCAAAATAACCTGATCAGCTTTTAGTACTCTGCACCTTCACTTGCAAGTGGGCATCCATTTTCTGTTCTGTTGCAGGCAGCAAAATAACTTGTGTTGGTTCTCAACATCGATGCAGAGGCAGCTGTCTACAGAAATGGTGATTGCTTCATGAATATGTAATGCCAGCCTGGCTGTGAATGCATGGAGATGTCTTTTAAGTGAACTGGACCTATTCCTGGCAAGTGTATCTGCAGCTGTCTCATGACTGTGGGCCTGTTTTTTTTAAAACTATTGTCACAGGAATTGGGGTAGCTGCAGATACTCTGTTGACGATGAGAAGTGACCCCCACATGCAAATGGCACTTCCATGGACTAGGGATGGGAAGAATGTTTGAAAATAGACACAAAATGCTCAGAAATCTGGTGATGGTGGGGTGAGCGTTGAGAAATTCTGATGAGAAGAATTCTGGACTGACAAGAATCTTTGCAGGTTGGGACTTTTGTATGTGGTTGTTTTGCACAGAAAATAGCACGTTCTTTCTACACAAAAAGTACTATAACTGGGGCTTATTTTATGCAAAAATTACATGTGTTGGGTTGGTGTAGAAAAGAGGATTTTCTTCATAGGAAAAGGCATTTTTGGATGGAAAATATTTGCACATAGAAATATTTTCTGCGCAGAAAACTTCCTTTGCAGAAAATACTGTTGTCTATACAAAATGACTATATGCAAATTTTCTACAGAGTAAGAATAGGCCAGATTGTGAATAGGCCTTGAAAACTGTGTGGTTTTCAAAGACTTTCTTGCAAATGACTAAAAATATTCATTATGTTCTATGAGAAGAAAAATACTGAAGAATTACATCACTACCATGGACCCAGATACTGCTAGAGGTGATCATTTCAGGGCTGCCACATGTCTCAGTGTTTAAGATAAACTGTACATAAGAAGCTACCTTTTGCCAGTCTAATTCTCCATCTGGCTTACTGTTTTTTATTCTGCCAAATGCTTACCAAGGTCACAGGCAGAGGTGTTCTTCACCACCTGTTCTCTCAGAGACTCTTAACTACAGATGCTGGAGAATGAAGCTGGGATCTTATGCAGGCATAAGATCCAGATCCCCAGTAATACAACATTATCAAGATCGTCTACTTTCATGCAGATTTTACAGCTCCTTTCTGTCAGGCAGTCTTAATCTCTAGCCATACAACAAGCAGGAGAAAATAATTCCGTGAGAGATTCAAAGAAAAAGGAAAGAAAATGATGTTTATCTGAGATCCAGAATATACTTAGTGGTGTAAAAGATAACATCCCTCACATCCATATTTCTTGTTGTGTGCCTTCAAGTTATTTCTGACTTACAGTGACCCTAAGGTGAACCTATCACAGGATATTCTGAGGCTGAGAATATATGACACACCCAAGGTCACCCAGTGGTTCCTGGTTCCATTGGTCATAGTACAATGCTCAAAGCATTACACTATGCTAGCTCTCATATGATATATTTATTTCTACTTACTTCATATGAACATTTGTGTACCGTAATTCCAGTTCATTCTTGCATTTTGTCAATGCTTATGACTTACCCTTTAGCAGTGCAGAGACACTTGTTCTTGTTCTTCCTTTACTTCATAGAGTTGATGCAGTTCTGTCACCCAGTGAAAATGCAGGAGATAATCAGGCTGCATCCAGACTACCCATAAGCAGAACTCTGCTCACTATCCTTTCCTGTTGGAAGAAGAGAGTGAGGCAATTTTCACCATTTTCTCCAACTCTTTGCAATTCCTGTGGCCGCCACAGAGCTGCTTTGGTAGGAGTTATGAGCCCTCCTGAACAAAGTGGAATGTGAGCCTGGAGACTGCAGAGGGAGCAGAAATTGGCAAAAATACTCTTCCCTGTCCTTCTTCAGTAGTAGCTTCCACAGGATCTTGACCTTGTCTACCAACAGAATGAGTCCTTCCATTTCCAGAAGGCCAAGTCTGGATCCAGCCCATCTCCTTCCAACAGAATTGGGACACCCATGTAATTTTCATCCTGGACAGTCAATGAAAAAAAAAATGTTCCCATTACCTTGACTATTTATTTCTCAACCTATTTCCATGTAGTGTTCTTGGCCCAAGCTGGTCTTGCCACTAGACAAGGTGAGGCAGGCATGTTAAGCAGCAGGTGGTTGTAAGTAGTCACAAGATATTGGGAGAAAGAGCTGTGACCTAATGTAGTTGGTTCTGCTCTGCCTAAGCTGCCCTTTCCATTTCTCTGTGGTATCCAATCTTATCCAATTGTCAGTGGAGAAGAAAGATCAGATTTCCAGTACAATCAGCTTCTCAACATAAAACAGGAGAGGGAGCCATCTTGTTCATGCAAGTGTTATGGGGCAGTCCTCTTCTTGATGTACTTCATGCAAAACAGAGAACAGAGGAAAGGCCTGATCAGAATGTTCATCTTTCTGAGAAGTGTATCCTGAACGTCGAGAGTAGATTTTGAAGATTTAGGGGACAGGAAACTGTAGAGGGGGGGATGGAAAAATAGCTGTTACTTATTCTAATTCTGTCTTCTTATTTTTCTTCTTCTTCTTCTTGACTACCAATGGACTTCTAGTAACTCTTGTGTGCCAGTCTTTGCATAGGCAGTTTTTCAGTTGTATTGAGGCAGAAGGAATCATACAAATAATCAAACCATGAAGCAAGTGATAGTAGAATTAGGAAGAATCATCTCTGAAGCATGAAAAACCTGGGTTGGTTTCATAATTCCTCAGAACAGGAAGCAAAGCACCTGTCTAATCTGGTTCATAACCAAATTGTGAAGGCTAGGAGAGGAAATAAATTTTGTGTGGGGACCAGAGGCAGTCAGAGCAAAGGTGCAGTCTGTTTGTGTGTGTGTGTGTGTGTGTGTGTGTGTGTGTGTGTGTAAAAGCACCCCTTGAACTTACGCACTAATGCATTCAAAGTACCTTGCTCATTTGGCCACTTCTTCCATCAAAATACATTTTGCAAATTACCAGGTGCAATTCCTTTTTGATTATACCACCCAAGGGATGACCATTTAGTTCTAGTTGGTATAGTAACTTAAAACTAAATTGATTAATTTTGATCCTTTCATTATTAACAAATGCTGAATAGAATGGATTTCTATTCCCCCCACCCTTGGCATTAGGACTTCTTCACAGCTGCCTGCCCAGAAGCTGGGATAAAATGCTATGTGGCAATTTAAACCAGAGGAGGAAGGGAGAGGGGACAGAGTGGATGAGGAGAACAGGAATGATGATGAGTGGCATCCCAGCTATCCAGCTTGGCACCACAAACACATCAGACTGTGACATATACAGAGAAATCCTACTATAGGACTTTAATGGTGCTGTGACTGGTAATTCTGTGAAAGATGGGGGGCTGCAAGGGACCATTCCTTTGAATGCCTGTTTGCCACCAATCTGTGTGAAGAATGTCTTGCAGATTTTCTCTCCAGTGTTTGCTTCCCAAATCACTGAGTTATTTTAAGTCCTCACAATTTTACCTCTAGTGTGTCTTTAATTCATCCCTAGTTTCCCTCTCCCAATGTCCTTTGTTTTTAAAATAGATTTAGATTCACCTCTCTCTATCCAGCCAGCCAGCGAACCACCCCTCCCTCCCTCCCTCCCTCTCTTGTTGATGACATTTCTGAAAGTGAACTGTTATTGCTGGGGTTCTCTGTGCTACCCTGTGACTTTGAGTCAGGGGCACACTGTGAACTCTCTGCTGTTCCTGCTCATATAGCCTTTCTCTTTTGGTACCACTTCCTGTTGAGACATCTAGGCAACCTAATACAATCATACTTTCTGCATCCATTCCCCAGTGTAAGTCAACCATTATTGTGACCACGACTATTTCCAACATGAACAGCCCTGAATCAGGACTGAAATAGATCCAGACAATCACTATTATTGAAAAGCACCTGGAGAGACAACCACACATATATGCTAATACTTTTCTTCCAAATGGGAGAGTGCCAGATCCTTTCCTTCCTGCTTGCAGTCACTTTGTTTGTCACTCAAATTCTTCCCAGTTCTGGCAGACTCTGCAAATTGTCACTATCTTATATCTGAAGTACTGCCAGCTTTTCTGGGCCCATCTCCATCATCTTTACCCTGTGATGCCAGGGCACCCTGGGCCACACACCAGCAATAGCTAGGATACCCACCCACCATAATCAGAACCCACCCATCAGAATAATAGAATAATAGAATCACAGAGTTGGAAGAGACCCCAGGGGCCATCCAGTCCAACCCCCTACCATGCAGGAACCCACATCAAAGCATTCCCGACAGATGGCCATCCAGCCTCTGCTTAAAAACCTCCAAAGAAGTAGACTCCACCACACTCCTTGCCTGCTAGTTCTCTTCCATTTGAGTGTGAAAGATACTGGTGGCCACTATGCCCTGGTCTAGCTACCTTAATGTGAAAGAGATAGTGTGTGCCCTAGCCACCCTTTTTATTCCTTGATTTGATGCAAGGGAGAGGGAGAGACATTGTGCTGACATGCTTCTTCTTCCATTAGAGAGACCAGCTGAACATGTGTTTGCTGTATGCTCTGAAAAAGAGTGAGTCACCATTGTGAGCTGATAGTAATGCTGGCCAAAATGGAAAAAAAAAAGATTAAAAAGACCACCTAACTTCATACTAACCCTGTCCAAATCAAAGAGATACAGAGAGAGGTCATTTTGACCTCCTGTTCAGGCTGCCCAACTGAAAAAGAGATACCGGCCATAGTGACTTCATGTTCTGAAAAAAAGAAAGAAAGAAAATGCTCATTTTGACATTATGCTGGCCACCTGAAGGAGACAGAGCCTGGCTACTGCATTCCCTACAGTTTGTGTCTATCTGGAGGACAGGCAGATATTGGGTCCCTTTTGCCCACGTTGCCAATCATTTCCACAAGTAAAGATGCCTTTTTGTGCCTGTGCCAGAGATGTTCTTTAATGTCCTTTCTCAAATGCAAGCTTTGTCTCACTAAAGGCTGGTAGACAGATACCATGTTCATGGATGGTTTTAAGGACATAAGATGATTCCAGCCTTTAACTCCTGCTGGCTAACAGTGATTATGTGTTTGCACACATGGTCCTAAACCACTTGTTGCTTTCCAGTCATTTTTCTATGGCAGAGAACCAAAGAGGGTTTAGTAGCTTTAATTTAGAGAGAACGAAAACATCCACAGAACCAACTTGTACAGTGTTGTTTTTATTCTTGTAGTAAACAACAGAAAATGAACATTACAATAATGAATAACAGTAGAAAATGTTAAAGCTCAATGCTTTTAAGAATGTAAACAAAAATTAAAAGACCACAAAAACAAAAATAAAAGCTAATGCTTAAACTAAAACTTTGTTCCCTGCACATCCTGACGGTAATCTAACCTTAGCTATAGAGGCATAGGCCCTTTCTGCACTACACTGTTATAGTGCCAATATTCCACTATCAACATCCTGTGGAATTCTGGGGTTTGTAGTTTGCTAAGGCCAAAGAGCTCTCTGGTTGGGAATTCTAAAGGCCCCTCCCTCAACTGCAAACCCCAGGATTCGACAGGATGTTGAAAGTGGAATATTGGCACTATAACAATGTATTCTGGAAATGGCCATAGATGACATTCACATGGTATCTACTAGTAGCATCTGCTGAGGTCATAATGAGGAAAAACTTTGTGCCTGTTTTAGTTAAAAATCTGAAACATCATGAGATAAAATGCTCTGCTCTCCCCACATTCTTTTCTTTTCTTTTTTTTTTTAAATTCTTTTCATTAAAAAATGGATGACAGATAGCATCAAAAAACTAGGAGGGGAGATCTTGGTCTTTCCTATAGAGATCAAGGGAAAAGTAAAACTTACAATGAGTCTGGGCTCAGAGAAGATGACACCATGAGATTCTGGGGTGGAAGTTGTCCTCAGGACTATTCCCAGCCAGCCCTATATTTTTAGAAACCCTAACACACGAGGAGCTCACCTTGTTCCTTCCTTCCCACCTTGAAGTTCCACTGCCATCCTTGATGTCTCCTATTTACAAATGTGTCTCCCCAAATACAATTAGAGGCAACAGTTGCTAAAACAAGAAAGACCTCACAAACTACTGGGGATTTTCCCAACGGAGTGGAGCTAGCCGCCTGGACTAGGTTGCAGTTCTATCTAGAGTCTTTTTCACAGCACACAATTATAGCTCTTTAGCTATCATGGCTCCGTCCTATGGAATCCTAGCATTTTTAGTTTCATGAAGCATCAGAATCTTCTGATGTTAGAGAACTCAAGTGCCCCACTAAACTACAATCTCAAGAATCCATAAGATACAGCCATAGCTTTCAGCAGAATCAATGATACAAGATGATGGGTGTTGCAGTGCAACATCATCTGGAGGGCCACAAGCCACACAGTCCTACTGTAGAGGATATATTCACTTCTTTCCTTTTGGCCCTTTCCACATGCGGAGGGAGAAACGGGGCAAAGCACGCAGAAACAGAGCTTACCTGAAGCCGGGTAAGTCCGTCGCCATGAGGAGCAGCACGCGTTCGCCGCTCCACACTACTGCGGCATCCGGCGGCATCCAAAATGGCGGCTTACAACTGGCAGAGGCTCTCCACCAATCAGAGAAGCTCGCCAGCTGGAGGCCCGCCCCCTGGCAGATCTGCAGGCACACACTTGTGCACGCCTGCAAATCTACACCGGGGTGTCGCGATGGGGTGGTACGGGGCTGCATGCTTGTGTTTAATAAAAACCACTTGGAAAGTGGTTTTTAAAAAACACGCAGCGCCATCACTTCTGGCTGCTTCAGGGCGGTTTGAGGTATAGAACCTCAAAATTAAAACCGACCCTGCGCAGTCCAAGGTGTGGACAACCTCCGGTTGAGGTCACCCTACACTGTTTTATTAACCCCGTGTTGTCTCTGTTTTGTTTTTGGTTTTTTTTGCAATAGACTTGAATTGGACTTTACCTTGGGTATTCCCTGCTTGATCCCAGAAGTTTGGATCATCACAGAAAAGAAAACTGGATTTCTAAGCTCTTTATGTTCCAGTGGGATAACGATAGCAGTGTCAGCTCGTGCAAGTGAAAACATTGGTCATAAAGCTACTTAATAACACTGCGGAACTAAATCAGAAATATAAATAATATACATCTTATGGAATGCCAGCCCAGTGCCTTCTTCAGAACTCCTTTGCAAGGTCACTTATTCTATAGATCACCACTCTGATTGTGTTACCACAGTATAGGCAAGAGGAACAAACACATGCCTTTCTACAGGCTGAGTGCTGTTGACCCATTTCCACCGTGTTATATCCTGAGGACTGTAGGAACTATAGGCCAGGTTGCTTTGTATTTTGGGAGTCTTCACTGCTGTCACTTTGAATTGGATGCCACTGCTAAACAGAAGCAAAACTGTGCTGAACAGTATATGACAGCCATGAAAACTCAGCGTAAACATCATGGCACTGATGGACAGCTTTTAGACGGAGATTGAAAAATTCAACTAGATTTTTTTATATATATGGACAACTATGCCCTATTTTGTAGCTTCCTTGTTGTCTTTAGTGTACTTCATAGAGAATTGTTTAGTCTACTTTCTACAAGATCACAGATCACTTGAATGTTACAGATGCAATTTAGATATCATGCCAAACCAAGGCTCCCATTAGCTGAAGCTTAGAGACCAAAGCTTGGCCTGAGATTTCAAAATGGGACCATGTGACTTATTTCAGTTTCTGCTTTCTCTGAGAAGCCCCTGGAGATTTATTATCAGCTGTAACATTGGTATAACAAGTCAAACATCTTGCCAAATCAGCATTCGTGTGGTTTGTAAATCTGTTTCAAAACAGAGTTTCTGATATTGGCTTGCTGGTTTCAGGATTAGCCCGAGACATCTATCTGCCACATTGGAGTAAATCAAGGTGCATGGTGTTTAAAGTGACCTCAGGTATTTTGGCCCCTGAAGCAGGAAATCCCACAAGCACTGACAGTAAAAATAGAATAATACCAAAAGAAATACCAGTTTGCTGCTCTGATAGCACAGAAGCAAATAGCTAGCTGGCTGGTTCATAGTTTGTTCCTTAAGAGAGACAATATGAAACTCAACTAGTGTTCAGTTCCTTTTGCCATAACTTGGCGTGATGAACTAGATTGCTTGCTATGCTTGTTTTCATTTTGTAAATTTTCCTGACAAGTAGGATTTTCACAAGAATCCCAAAACGGACAGGTCTCCTGTAGTTCATCTCCTCCTGCAATTGCTGCAGTCGTGACAGATGCTTGGGCAGAAGAACTGTGACAGTGAGCTTCCTTGATGAGGATAATAAGGCATGGCAGGACACTTGTTGCTTTTATGAATAAGGACAAAATTGCTTCTTACCTGGAGTATTTGAACTGTATTACATTGGTGACTAGCAGACATCTAAGAAATGGTGTGAATGTGGACCGTGGAGAGAAAATAGAAATGATAGATAATAGCAAATATGGCTACAGGGGATAAAGTGTGAGAAATCTTTATGCACAAGGCTCACAAATGGGTAGTCAGCTGACTGTGCTTATGGTCTAACACAGATTGCATCTTGGTGCCTGTGGCGAGTGAGATTGGTCTACATACTGTACCACTTCAGTTTAACACAATTTGAAAGTCTGAGTTCTGTCCATCACAGATGATGTATGATTTCAGACTACAAGAGGGCAGTATCATTTTTGAATGTTTCCCCATGCAGTAAAGTTCCTATTTATTTAAAAAAAAAAAAAGCACAGCAAAAACAGACATAGTGAGAACCCTTCTTCCTGCTGTGCTAGTTTTCTGTATGTTTATTACATGAGGAAGTTCCCTTTGTCAGCAGTCTGAAGTGGTGTAGTCCAGTTCTTCCACTACCTCTACGTTCTGTCACATGTCTAGAATAGACCAAAGAACTCCTGTCGTTTTTGCATCCCCTTGTGTCCCATGTCAGTTCCAAATGACAACGATGTTTCACCATTAACAGGGAAATCCAATGTAGTTCCAATATTGTCATCAGGGACATTCAGATTTAATCCTATAATCCAGAGTTTAGAGTTTATTACATCTAGGCAGAAAACCACAACCAAATATCAGATATTTTAAAGGTGCTGCATTTATTAGATATTGACTTTTGAATTATAAATAAGTATTCAATTTATCCAATTTATTCTACAGTCTACTAAGTGACTGCCATGCATCAAATACTAGCAATGAATTATTCTGAGGTACTGTATGTAAGAGAGAGCCAACATGGTGTTATGCCGTGGAGATCATGGTTTGATTTCTCGCTCAGCCGTGGAAACTCACTGGGTGACCTTGGGTGCATTACTTACTCTCAGCCACAGAAGACTCCATGATAACTTTGCTTTAGGGTTGCCATAAATGGGAAACAACTTTAAGAAACACAACAAGAGGAGAAGCATCAGTTCAGCCTGTATCAGTGAGCAAGCACCTCTTGGACAGTTCAGCCACTCATGGCCTTATCATACTCCATTGCTCTAGCACTATATTCCACTTTAATTGCCATGGCAACATCCTATGGTATCTGGGATTTTTGGTTAAGGGAGGGGCGTTTAGAATTCTCAGTCAGAGAGCTCTTGGCCATCACTAAACTACAAGCCCCAGAATTCCACAGGATGTTGCCATGGCAGTTAAAGTGGAATATAGTGAAAGAACAGTGTGGTGTGATAAAGATCTCCGTTTCTGCCATATCCAAAGTGTAATTAATGCTGCAGTTTTAAATACCTTAATCTTAAATTTCCTGAATACCAATTTTCATCATAGCAAACAACTGGACTTGGCCCATGAAAATTTGCAAGTGTGTGCCTTTAAAAGTGGAATACATTGTCTGTGTCCTGCCTGCGTTCCTAAGACACACATGCACACCTCATATTTGCTCTGGGGCTGGCCCCTCCCTAAACTGCAAACCTCAGGATTCCGTAGGAGGTTGAAAGTGGAATAATAGCGCTATAACAGGCTAGTGCGGAAATGGCCTATGGCCCTTTCCACACGGAGGATGGGGGAACGGGGCAGCGCACGCAGGGATGGATCTTACCTTAAAACGGGTTGCTCCGTCCCTGCGGGGAGCGCGCGTTCGCCGCTCCACATGCTGGCGAGTTTCGGCGGCGTTCAGCGGCGCCCAAAATGGCGGCCGGCGACTTCCGGCGGCGCTCCACCAATCAGGGCAGCGCACCAGCCGGAAGCCCGCCCCCGGGCAGCTCTGCAGGGACGCGCTAGCACGTCCCTGCAGTTTCACACGGGGCGCTGCAACGGGTTAGCGCGCTCGCGTTTCGTAAAAACCACATAAAATGTGGTTTTTAAAAACGCGCCACGCCACCCCTTGCGGCCGCGCTAGCGCGGTTTGAGGTGTGGAATCTCCACTATTCAAACCGCTCTAGCGCGCTCCATGGTGTGGACGACCTCCGGATGAGTCGCCCTAAGCCATTTTTTTTTCCCCGTGTGGAAAGGGCCTATGTCTCTCAATGCTGGATCACAACCATTGTATTGCTTGTTGCAGACAAAATGTACATAGCCTGTAACATGTTTTGGACAAACTATTTTGGCTGTAATCCAATTGAATGCATGTGAGGCAGCTGTGACTTAATGCATCTTGCCCTTTAAATCAGTATACAAAATCCCTATGACCAGCAGGTGAGAGCAGACTGAGTGTAGTCTCCTGCTTTTCCAATCAGAACAACCAATCAGCAAAATGTTCAGTTTTTAGCATATACAGTTTTGTATCAAGTTAGCAGTATGAATGCAAAAGGCTACTTCCATATTTATATAGCCCCTAGGAGGATATAGGTTTGTTTACAGCCTATTCACAAAATCTGTTGAGAAGGTTTGGTCTCTGTCTTATTTCAGGCTTTCTTGATGTCCTTATAGATCTCCCCTAGCTAATGAGAGTTACCACTTCCCCTAAAGTAACAGTTTGGACATTTAGGATGGGTGCTTTTGCATCAAAAGCCTATGTATTCATTGTGAGAAGTAACTCTGCCTGTGTTCAGTGGGTATTACTCCCAGGTTAGGATGCATGGGACTGTACCCTTAAACAGAGTATAAGTAAATCCTGTGGCAGCACTAACAGCAGCAGTTTGCCTGCTACAGACCTTTCCATGCTACAGTATTACAGTGCTTTTATTCCACTGTCAACATCCTGTGGAATTCTGGGGTTCATCGTTTACTGAGGCCAAAGAGCTCTCTGGCTGAGAATTCTAAATGCCCCTCCCTAAACTGCAAACCCCAGGATTCCTTAGTATGTTGAAAGTGGAATAACAGCACTATAACAGTGTAATGTGGAAAGGCCCTGTGTGTTGACCCTGCTTAACAGATATCTGCTTTCTTTTACTGGGGGTGGAGAGACTGGGAAAGCCACAACCGCTCTGTTTTGTTGACCAGTTGAATCTCCCACCGATTCAAACATAGAGTTGCCACAGTGAACAGTCAGCTTCTGTACCTTTAACGCAGTGGTTCTCAACCTGTGGGTCCCCAGATGTTTGTAGACTTCAGCTCCCAGAAGCCCTGAGCATTGACCATAGTGGCTGGGGCTTCTGGGAGCTGAAGTCCACAAACATCTGGGGACCCACATGTTGAGAACCACTGCTTTAACGGGTGTGTGGAAAAGAGAATTTCAGCCTGTGTTGCTAATTACAAAGTTGTGTAACACGTTCTGAAACTCCCTCTTTTGCACCATTATTAAAGGTTCATGTCTCCAGTTACAGATCTCCAGTTTTCCATTTAGCAAGCCTAAGATCTGAGAATTTCTATAGCGTTTAAATTAACACATCTGTTCTGTTTATTACAACTCTTAACGGTGAATAAGACAAATGTAATTCTGCCGAAGATTTGGTGGCAGTGCTCTCATTTGATACAGATATTATTTAAGATTGCTGTTCAGGGAAAAAAAAAAACCTCTTTAAATTCAAATGTGAAAATGATTACTTTCACTAGATTCATCATTCATTTTATTGTGTAAGGATATAAATCTTTGTTTATCTCCTCACAAGAGAGAATGAAAAATCTTTAAAAATTTTTCCCCCAGAGGCTAGAATAAAAACCATTACTGGGCATTTTTAAAGAGGTTTTTCTTCTGTATTTGTGAGAATTTTTTGAAAAATTGTGCAAATGATTTTTGCGCAATCTATAAAAATGTTTGTTACAAACTATAGTAGCTGCTGCCTTGCTGCATGGACCTTTTTAAAGGAGGAGTTGATTGTTTGTGTCTTTTTCATCAATAATCCTGGTTTCAATACTATCTTTTGTTAACACTAAGTAATCACACTTTTCAATACTGGGGGAAATCACAGAGGCCTGATTTTCCAAAGACCTGGTCATAGAAACTACATAAAAATAAACATTACGATATACAGTCATATTGTTGGGGGAAGTATATCTTTTAATTTCCATTCCTTCATTAAAAAAAAATCTATTTCATATATATTAAGTTCAGTTTTTAAAAAACACATTCTGCTGGATTCTTTCAAAATGAAGTATAATTCTTCTTCTTCTTCTTCTTCTTCTTCTTCTTCTTCTTCTATTTTTTGGGAGAATAATGTTCTTCTAAGACAACTGACACTTTTTCTAGGAAAAGTGTACATGCATTTCAAAATATACAATATTGTCATGATGTACAATCCAAACATGAACCTGACACACATTATTATATGTTTAAATAATGTGATCTAAAAAGTCAGTTGAATAAAATAGATGCAGATTTACAACACAAAACATTTCATTGTCAATAAACTCACTAGCATATCAAAAGAAAATAAAAGTTATTCGCCTTGTTCATAAACGCCGTTGTTGTCAAGTTCCATTGCCATTCAACAGCTATCAACCTGATGCTTTCGTTCAAGCCAATCCTGAGTCAGAGCCTTTCCTGCCTTCTCTGTAAACTCAATGCTTTTTCCAACAAAGCATCATCTACAAGGTGTGGCAGAGAAAGCGGCTTTTACTGTGGTGGCTTTGAGTTAACAGTTTGTTGTGAAAACCAAATTAAGTGCTGAGTGGATGTGGTTGTTTTTCTGCACAAGTATTGTAAAGCCAAGTTTTGTTGTGTTCAGTCCACTTGAATAATGCATTAGCATGCAAAACAGCTGTAAAACTCAGAAAGGTTTCCACACAGTTGACATGGGCTGGAAGAAATGCATCCTGTAGAGTGGTAGCCTGCAACTGAAGAGCCGTGTATAACGAGTTCTGAATCAGCCTAGGAATATATCTTAGGCCATTTCTGCACTAGACTGTTATAGCGCTATTATTTCACTTTCAACCTCTTATGGAATCCTGGGGTTTGCAGTTAGGGAGGGCGTCAAAGGGCCCCTCCCTAACTGCAAACCCAGAATTCCATAAGAGGTTGAAAGTGGAATAATAGTGCTATGACAGTCTAGTGCGGAAATGGCCTTAGATATATTGTGCCAAACATTCGTGCCAAATATTTTTATTAGGAACTAAAAATTCAAAATTAAGACATACTGCCAACACAAGCATTTCACAGGTAAATAAATGGTAGTTTGACTACTCGTGATGGCTTTTGTGTCTGGGACACAATACTCTGAAGCCAGTCCCTGCCTATATAGCCTTGGACATGCCTTGTCAGAGTATGAAACATAACTTTAGAAAAGCACTTTCCTCCCTTAATTGTTGCCCCACCTCCTTCCTTTTCCTCTTCAGGTCATTAAGTTACTGATGGAAGAGGAGGGAATATGGTATGTCACATTGCTTGTTAGTAACATGATACATTAGCCATTGCCGGGTGTGAGGGCTGGGACGAGTGTTGACTTTTACTTCAGTGACATGGAGGATTTTCTTTCTATTTTAGAATTTTCAAACAGATCCTGCATTATGGAGGAGCACAGGATCCTGCTGTTTCCTTCCAGTCGAAAATAATCAGCAGTTAAGTGTCATGATGGGAGAACTAGCTGATAGCCACACATCTTCTCCAGCTCCTCTGTGTGGTTTACACTTTTTAAAATACATCCCAAAATCCCTTTGGCTGCCTCATATATCATTAAGCTAAGAGGCAGACTCTGTTCCGGCCCTGAATAATGAGTATTAGCTGTTACTGTCAGCTTCTTCAACCCAACAGTGTTACGTATACAACCCTTCAAAAGCTCAGTGTCATTGCATCTTGTCCCTCATCCTCATAACTCATTGCACAGACATGCATTACGCTAGCAAATTAGTTCTGTGTCTTAGTATTCCCCCAAAATGTCTGCAACCAAACCATTTTGGACCCTCAAGAGCTTTTGACAGGTAATTCTCGGGGGAGGTTTGGCAGAGCAAATTTTAGTAGATAAGGAGATCTGACAGAAGAAAGAGTATGGAGAGATCACGTGTGAAGAGGTAAAAAAAATATCAACTGGAAAAGACAGCAAAAGAGAAATCCACTTTCCGTCTTACGCTATGGTCTCAGTCTCTATGTGAAAGTATTGTCTCATTTTGTGAAATCACATTTGCTAATTAAAGAAAAGGGGTTTGAATATGCAATTCATTAGATTCTCTTTACAACTTAGACCCTTTTCGCACACCATTTCCCATGCGAAATGGCCTCTGGAGCGTCGCGCGATTGCGAGGACTATTTCACATGATGTCCTCACAATCATGCAACGTTGCCGAGGCCAGTAGGTGGCAATCATGCAATATATCATTTTCAGCTTCTTGCCGAAAATGAAGCATGACTGCGTGTCCCTCCCGGGTCCTGCATGGACTTACTTTGCGTGCAGAGCCTCCGGACACACGGCCATTGCACTTCCTCCCCCAGCGCAGCCTGGGAAAGTACCCGGCTGTGCTGCGGAAGGGAAGAGGCGGAGCCCTCACACTTCCTTCTGCCCAGCACATTGCTGGTGCGGAGGAGAAGCAGAGAGGACATAAGTGTCTCTTGGAAGAGGCTTCTCGCGTGATCCTTGCGCACCCACGCCAGGAAAAGGTAAGGTGTGAAAACGGCCTTAGATGGGAATTTTGTGGCTGTCCAGATGTTGCTAACCTGCAATTCCCCACAGTTCAATAATATCTGGGGGGTTTCGTAACTTCTTTTACAATGCACAGTCCCTCTGAACACTCTGAACCACTGACAGCATCCAAATGACATTAAGTACGTGTAGCATAACTTTGCCTGCCGTGGGCTTTAATGGACAGAGAAACCTTCCAAATCTCTGGGGCTGCTGCTGCTGCTGCTAATTTTATCACACAAATGAAATACGCTCTCTTTTGGCAAGCCTGAATAAAGCATATTACTATTTTCCAACAAAATTTCACAGAATATTTCAAATATTATGAATAAAATGTATCAGATTTTGACAGTTTTTTTTCTGTGCTATACCCATGGCAATTTTTATCAGGTTGGTTTGAAAGTTGGTACAGTTGTAGACTTGATAAGATAGATCACTGGTGCTGTTGCAAGGTATTATTTCAAATGGTGTCATTTTTATAAACAACAGAATTTTGAGGCTTATAGTGGTGCAACATGGGAGCACATTTCACAACATGCAATCGTATTGTTGGTTTTAAGTGAAACTGTTGCATCCGATTTGAGTAGGGGACTAATCAAAGAGATATTTGTTGTGGTGGTGGTGGTGGTAGTTGTTGAGTGCCTTCAAGTTGTTTTCGACTTATGGCAGAACTACAACTGGGGTTGTAGTCCAGCCCTCAAATCACTACACCAGACTGGCTCTCAGGGGAAACTTAGGGATCAGGAAGTATCACTACAATAAGAAATGTTATGGAAGAAGTCTCTTGTGCTTTGAACAGACTGGAAGGATAGATTATATGTAAAACAAAATTTTGACACTTGTACATTGTACCTGTAAAAATAGTCTGGTTGTTTCAAAATGCGCTATGTTACACATAGTTCATAATAATGCTACATTTTCTAAGTAATGAAGGAATTATAAGACCTCCTCCAGGGGTAGAATGACAAGATATGGGCCCTTTCCGCACGTGGAGGGGGAAACGGGGGGAAATGCGCTGAAACGGAGCTTACTGGCAGCCGGGTAAGTCCGTCCCCATGTGGAGCAGCGTAAGCTTGCTGTTCCGCAGTCCCCGGCATCCAAAATGGCAGCTTCCGGCTGGCGGAGGCTCTCCACCAACCAGAGAAGCTCACCAGCCGGAAGCCCGCCCCTGGCAGATCTGCAGGCACGCACTGGTGTGCACCTGCAAATCTGCACCAGAGCGCAGGAATGGAGTAGCACAGAGTGGCGCACTCCATGCTTTTGAAAAACCTGTAAGAACAGGTTTTTAAAAAGCACGCTACGCGACCACTTCGGGTCGCTCCAGAGAGGACTGAGGAGCAGAACTGTGACAAGTAGTCCAACCCAGTCCTCTCCCAAGTCCGCTCCATCAGAGATTGCACCACGCCGTACTACTTACCCTGTGCAGAAAGGGCCATGAGCTGAGAACCTCTTCAGAGGTCTGGGGAAGATTGGCAGAGACTGTAAAGCCAGCCACACCACCAAGCAAACCATCTTTTTCCTAGCAAATATTAGGAAATTATTTTCTTAGAGGAGGGAGACACGATTTTTTTTTCTGGCTATAGTATACAAGAGTTGTATGTGTAAGAGAGTGAAAGCATCTAGAGAAGGAATATAGAGAGCATTCTGATAGAATGGCAAAGATATTGAGTCATCAGGGGTGTTGCAGCAAACTTCTTGTTCATCAGCTGACAAAGTAGGAACCAGGGAAATGTTATGATTAGAAAATATATCCCATTATACTGAAGCACATGCACGTAATTACACCTGGAGGCCTAGTTCACATGAATGTATGCAGTGAGACAATTGATATCCGGATAGTACTGGAGTATGGCTAACTCTCTAGAATCTCCATTTCTTGTTCCACAGATTGAGAACATCTCTGTTTACATACCCTCCAACAGTCCCAGTTTGGCAGGGACAGTCTTGCTTAATCCTCTGCCATCCGCCTTTCTCAACTACTTTTAAAATGTCCCAGTTCCTCTCTCCTCCTACCACTTTCCCCCTTTCTCCTGAGCTTACTTCAGTTGTCACGAACTGAGTTCAAAGTGCAAAAATAGTTGATACTCCATTAACTCAGCACAGGAAGAGGAGATGAGGGCGTGGAATCTTTCCTTTCCCAGTAAGCTCAAGTAAAAGCGAAGCGCTGCAACCTTCTAGCTTGTGTATTCTTCCTTATTAACTTTTTGCCGTCTTGACCACATTCTGGTGCTGCTTGGCTGCATGTGTCCTAGTTTTCATACATGAAATGTTGTAGGATATGTGTTTAACAACCCCATAATAAGATGAATTTAAAATAATGAACAAATTAACACTTAAAAAAAACCTCAAAGAATGCCTAGTGATATAAAGAAGATGCTACCTAAAATTCTTATTTGTAATAAAGCACCCTTGATGACTCTGGAATTTGTCAAATGACTTAACAGAAGAAGGTCTGGGCAGGTCTAAGCAGGTGTGTTGAAGACACATGTTTTGCATTATGAACAAGAAGATGCAGCTGGCAGTTCTTAAGATATGGGCCTAAATGCAATTGCTAGACCTCAACTAGAATATATCCACTAATTCAATAAGAATTTGGTACATCCACACTTTTGTAAGTTCTGTTGATACAAAAAGTTTACTGTAGCTGGGATTGCCAATTGGCTTTAGACCACAGAAGTGGCATTGCAGTGCAAGAAACCATAATCAAACTAGAGATCAAATGAAAACTTTGCTCAGTACTCATGCTCTCTGTGGGTGAAAAAGGGAGCAGCTTTTTCAAAACAGTGTTGAACAATTCAGTCAGCTAGAGATCTTTAGTCACAATGGTGATAATGTTACCTTCTGAGGTATAGTGGAAATGTGATCATATTCTCCTCTCTATGGAGATGGCTTGTTTCTTTCTGATTATATCAGTACTCAGACAAGTTAATGTAACTAAAGGGTGGTCAAAATGAGGGCACCGCACCTCCAAATGAGAATTTTGCTTCCCTCATTATAATTTTCCTTCAGTTCCCAAATTTCTAGCATTGCAGTGAGATACTGCAATAGTGAGATACTGGAAATTGTTCACACTTGGAACTCTTACATTTGCTGTGTTCACATTTCCTTGTTAACTGTGCCTGCCTCTTTTGTGTGTGCATGTGTCTAAATTGTACTTTTAAATGTTCAACTGAGTAAGTTTTGCAAACCTAGAAATTTGGGGATTTGCCAGAAAAAAATCACAGGGGTGGAATTCTGATTTGGAGGGCAATGCTCTCATTTTATCCCTGCCCTGGTAGCTGCACCCCTGAGTTAGCAGTCCGTGCAGTCTCATTTGTATTCAGGCAGATTTAGCAGTCCTCATATTGCTCTAAATAACTTAAAAGCATCAGATCCTTTCTGATCTTGGAAGCTAAGCAGAGTCAGCCCTGGTTAGTACTTGGATGAGAATTTGCCAACAAATACCAGGTGCTGTAGGCTGTATTTCAGAGGAAGGGATGATAAAGCCTCCTCTGAGCATTCCTGGCCTAAGAAAACATTATCAAATTCATTGAGTAGCCATAAGTTGACAGGTGACTTGAAGGAACATCACACATACATCCTTCTATGCTCAGATGTGCATAAGCTGCTCAGTGTGGAGAAAGGCTGGTTGCAGTACTTCCTTTCTTTATTGGTATTCTGAAAAACAAGAAACAGTCCTGTATGAGGAGGACAGACTAATGTTCTGTATAGCCAATATCATGCACAGCTTTTGACTATTGAACACCTTGGATCCTTGGCATATGAAAGATGATGATACTACCACCAGTGAAGTAGTCATGGTGGTAATGCAATACAATGTCATTTCCTGGGCCACCAGAAACCTGGTGTTACTGTCAATCTCAGTTTAAAACAGGTCACTCATCATCAAGCATCACACACCTTATCTGCTAAAGGTAAAGATGGTGAGGTGGAGGGGTCTTCATTTAGTATAGCACATAGTCAGGAAGTAAAGAATTTTGTATAGCCAATATCGTGTACTCTGACTGCCAGGAGTTCTCAAGAGTCTCAGGAAGAAAGGCCATCTTTTGAAATTGGAGAATCCAGGGTCAGAACCTGTATGCAAAATATGTGATCTCCCACAAAGGTTTGGGCTCTTCCCTTTAATGAGTGATTCAGCATTAAGGTAAAATCTTGAAGAAGGAGACTAGGAACTGTAACTAAAGTAAGGTGAGAGTTCCAACTTATCTTGAACCCTGGAAGCAACACCATACTTGTTGGCAACTCTTTCCCATAATAACAGGCCCTCACCACAATTGTTGTTGTTGTTGTTGTTGTTGTTGTTGTTGTTGTATGCCTTCATGCAATGCCTTCATCCAGCATATGACAACCCTAAGGCAAACCTATCACAGGGTTTTCTTGGCATGATTTATGCTGAGGGGATTTTGCCTTTGCCTTCCTCTGAGGCTGAATGAGTATGACTTGCCCAAGGATATCCAGTGGGTTTCCATGGGTGAGCGGGGATTCAAACTCGGCTCTCCAGAGTCGTCCAACACATCAACACAGCAGGGACTTTGAAGTCAGATTAGTTGGGGACCTTTAAAGCTGCTTAAATAAACTGCAGATTCCAAACAGGATTCTGACCTTTGGCTGCTTGGAACAGCAGGAATGAAAGCAAAGCCAGTGAGAATGAGTGCCTTTCCCCCAACTGCTGTTCTGCAGTTGTGGTGAATCATATTGAGAAAACTGCACTGTCATTTTTGACAGTAGGAGTACAGCTCCATTCCAGTGTCCTAATTCACTCTCTCTTTCTCTTAGACTACTCCCACCTTTAAGGAAAAAAAGAAAACACCTAGACATTTTTATCCTGCATTGCATTTCCATTATATTACAAGTTAATAATCGTGTTCGACACAATCAATAGCATTATACGAATTTCCTGTTTTCCCTGAATAGACATGTTCTCTCTTACTTGTTCTTAAATGGGAGGGGTGGGAGAGAAAAGTGCTGTCATGCATTCTGCACAGTTCGCTGGGGTTGGGACGGCAAATTATTCAGCAGCTTTTGTGAAGAGCCCCACTGTTTCCCAGTGGCGAGGAAGTTCCACGCTTGCTGGTTTTTAATCAGAAGAACGCAAGCGACGCTACCTTGAAAAGATCTCAAACGCAGCTTCTTTCCACTGCAGTCCTTTGCTGCAGGAGGAGGACTGCAGAAAAAACACACCTCAGTTTCACGGCAGCAGCAGCAGCAGCTCAGCTCTGGGAAATGTAGCTGCTCAGACGCAACAATACTGCTGCTGGTGCGATGCAGTCTCACCCACTATAATGCATTTTTAAACAATGCTAATAATAACAACACATTTTATCAGATAGAATACTGACCTGTGTCTCTTTCTGACACCACTGTGCATTGGGAAATGCATGACTGGAACAAATATTAAGAGAAACAGGACCTAGCTGTAGGTTTTCAAAGGGGAGCACATTAAATCTTAACTATAATCTAATTGCTTATTGTAAAACATCTTGCTTCCCCCAGCTCCCCTGATAGAAAGGGCAGCCGTGCTGGCCATGCAAGGCATCAAAGCGAGTACTGCAGGCTTGACAACAGTCAAAAAGCAGCTCCCAAGCCCTCTTTCAGGGAAACAGCAACCGCCTCCTTCGGTGCAGCTGCTTTGTCTGACTCAGCATGGCATCACGCACCCTCGCAGCCTGTATTCACATACCAGACACAGGCCATGCATTCTTCTGGTCCTTGACCCTGGTAACTCAGTGGTTCTGTTTTTGCCTTTTGGCTGATCTTGTTGTCCATCAAGGTTCCGCTTCCACCCCGGGGTCTTTAAGAAGTGACATCTCTGAGGGAAGAGCCAGCGTGTCTTCTTGTCTCTAATGCATATGTATGAGCACTCAGCCATGCCGTGCTGTGAATGCTGTGCCCTTTCAGGAGCTGGGTTACATTTTGAATGGTAACAGTGTATGGTCAGAGAATTATGGTGTCTTGAACTTTAAAAAAACAAACAAACAAAAAACCTCTGGCTTAACTGTGTCAGCTGGGCATACATCTGGTAGAGCAGAGCTTTCAGCAATATGTAATGGAGAGGCGGATTCATCTTTGGCATGAGAATTGAGGTGTAAAAAGCATGTGCTTATTTTCATCTGTCATGTGCTGGCTGGTATGCAACAGCAAGCCCATGGCCAGTGCTATTGTAAGGAAGACAGAAGCAGTCACCTTGGGTGGCAGCCAAAGATGCTGGAAGAGAGAAATGGGTGCCCCACGGCCTGCCCTGCATCACTCAAGCTAGCGTCTTGCCTTTGGATGTGATGGAGGATGTTTTCCCCTCACAATGTTGAAGAAACATTCAACTGCAGGCTAACTGGCTTTTATATAGGAATGGGAGAGTGCCATATTGTTTGCTGCCTCAAGCAGCAAAGTATCTTGGGCTGCAAATTATCCCACAGTGCAAATGGCAACTAATCTCACCTAACAATATGTTTAAAGGGGTTTTCTCCTTGGGAAATTAGATACAGTTAGAGATTTTAGCACTCTTCTAGTGCTAGAAGGGCTAAGTAAGTATTTTCATTTCATATAGGCTCCTTCTCATAGCTGTGCCTTACTTGGAGACTGAAAACAGAAGTTGTGCTATTGGATTCATTTCATTTATATCCTGTCCTACCACTAAAAATCTCACTAAAACTCAGTCCAATCCAAATTTTAGGACTCTGATTATTTTTATTAGGGCAGTCACCACTGTTTGTCACAGTGTTTGGATACAGAGTTTGGTTCAAGAGAGTAAAAAAAATGTCTGCCAAGATCCAACAGCATTCTCTGTTATCTGACACCAATGCAATTGAGATTTTCTTCTATTTTTCCCTCTTGCTACAACCTTGTGTAGAAAAAAAAAAAAAAAAAAGTTTACCAAAGTTCATCAAACCTCTAGAGTCAGGTTTTAAGATGCACAGGGGAGCTCAGGAGAGGATCATTGATACTGAAATAGAGCAATCCAACTTGCTACTGGCCATCATCATGAAAACCCTAATTCTTACTTCATAATGGCTTCTGGGGAAGGGTATTCTACCTAGAGAGCACTTTATACACTTCCTTCAACAATCCATGTCTTTGCAGTTGTGGGAAGTTGCAGAAGTCCTTTCACCTATCTCATATTCCTTTTTTTAAAAAATCTAACAGATCCTTTTGCTTTTTAAATAAAACCAAAACCAAAAAGTGTTTCCCATGTATCAATATCCACTTCTCTTGCCTTCTTACAAAATTTCATTTTTTTTAATTTGCCAAACAAGTCAAAGTGGATAGGTTACTTCATGAATGAGAAACTGAATTAAATTCAGTAATCTTATTGTGTCATCATAAATTTAGGAACAACATAGATATATAAGTTAAGGCCAGAATACTGTATGGGATTTGTGTATGTGCAAACACTGCAGTTATGGTGCTTCACAGTGACACCCAGCATAATCTTCTGAAGTCATGATTTACCAAGAAGCAGCCATGGTGATCAATGAGGATCTGTTCCTCTGTCAATCAAAAAGCAGCTGGTCACTGTTTCCACGCCCTCCTGTGAATATTCTCCCAATGCTATAGGCAGAAACAGAACCCCTGTTGCAACTCCCCCTTGCACCAGGGATAACACATGCATCGGGGGTGGGACTGTCAGCTAGCTGCTTCTCAAAAGACAGAAGAATAGATCTTTGTCAATCACAGTGGTTGTTTCCCAGTAAGTGGGGATTGGGGGACTTTCACAGGCCCTTTCCACAGCACCCTCCCATTCCACCACGGGGACGGGAGAAGGAAGGATTACAACGATGCTTCTGCATGACATCATTGTGGTCCCGCTCCTCTCCTGTCCCCAGGAGGTGCAATCGCAGATTAAATCATTGATGGGTTTTCCCCATCAATAACCCGTGATTGTACCACCATCCCACACTTACCTGTCCTGCGGAAGGGCGGGACAGAAAGGGCAGAAAGCACACAGCTGCACTGCAGAAGGAAGTGGCACATCCATTGTGCTCCCATCTGCAGGGAGCTAGTCCTGCGCGGAGGGGAGCACTGCCATTGCTCTCCCTTCCTGGCAGAGCTGCTGGACACCAATGCAAGAAGGTAAGCTGCTGAAAGGGCCACAGTCCCTACATAGCCCCTAAACAAGCAATTATGGAGAGACTATGTGTGTAACTCTTAAGTTATGCATTCATAACTGCCTTAAAAGATTCCAGCACACACTATGTTTGTAAATAAATCTCTTGCTTATGTCTGTATGTCCATTTTTAAAAATATGCTTGTGTATACATGTATAAAAAGAGTGAGCAACTGCCCACGTCTGGAGGCCACACACCCCCATGCCACACCCCAAACTATTTTTTAAAAAATATATATAAAGAGGTACCCACACCTTCTAGCAGCTGGAGTTCAATTCTGCAAGGTTCTGGAGCCTCCATGGGTTAGGCCAGTGGTTCTCAACCTGTGGGTCCCCAGATGTTTTTGGACTTCAGCTCCCAGAAGCCCTGAGCATTGACCATAGTGGCTGGGGCTTCTGGGAGCTGAAGTCCAAAAACATCTGGGGACCCACAGGTTGAGAACCACTGGGTTAGGCAGAGTGAGACAGCTACCTCAGGGGGTAGATTTGGGGTATCATGAAAAGGCAGGAAACTGTTGGAAGCTATTTAATCATTCACTGTCACAGACACATTCTTGTAGGATATTCTGTCTTATGTGTAAAAATAACTTGCTTGTCTTGGAGTACTGTGCACATTTATTTGAGCAGGGCTGCAGGAGTAGCTACTGTACCACAGGCAGCAAATTGTCTTAGGCTGGCCTTTCTTTTTAAGCCCTTATACAGAAAAGCTTTAAACACGTCACAGTGTCCCCTTGTTTGCTGGTGTAGATTGATCAGTCCTGAACCTTCTCTTTAAACATACCCTCTTGGCTCCAAAGTGAGAAAATGAAGATCTAGTTGTCTTAAACACAGTCTCTGTGTTGTCATAGTACTTCAGCCCTACAAAGATGCTACTTTTGCTAATTTTTAAAGAAGTTGACATGTGTACTTTTGAGAAAAGTGTGTGCTGCCTTTGTGTCTGTTTCTGTGGAGAGTCAATGCCTGAGCTAAAGTCAGTGCCTTACCCACCAACTTTTTACAGATGAAACTGAGGACATGTGTGACCTAGCAACATCAAAGTGTGGTCAAGATGGGAAAAATTATAAATAGGGAAGAACAGACAAGCCAGGAGAGGCTGCTGCAGTTTCCTTTTGCCCAAGTCTACAGGGAAGGGCAAGATTTTACACTCTCCTCCTTGCTGAGTTGTGTGCAAAGTACTTTTGCACTTTGAACTCAATTTACAGGAACTGAAGTAAACTGAGGACAAAGAGAGAAAGTGGGGGCAAGAGAGAGAGATTTAAGTATTTTTAAAGCACCAGGAAGAGTGGGATCACGAGAGAGAAGTAATCAGGACTGTCTGCCAAATCAGGACTGATGGACAGTATGCAGTTCTAAAAACATGAAGGCTTCTCTGTTTGAGGGACAGTTGGACTAGGTCACTGATAAGAGTTACAGAGAAAATGGTTTGGTGCCTTTGCATCCCTGGTTGACACAAAAAACCTGTGTTCTCACAAACTCGATCTCTCATCCATGAGAACCAATCTACCTATCAGAGCTGCTGGAGTAGCACAATGAAGGTATAGCTAAATAGTATCCTCTAGTACCATGCTCTTATCTGGCCCTCCCTTCCTCTTGATTGGTTGGCAATCTGCTATTGTTAGATATATTTCAGAATTTAGAATAACACATCTACAGATTATTGTCCACACCTCCTAGATTATTGTTGTTTTTTCAGTTCTCCAATAGTCTTTCTACTTCCCAGATAAGACCTCATTTTGGTCACTAAAGAATCATGACTGTATATCTGTGATGTATAACAAAAGTTTTCCATTCTATCCTTCTGTTATCACCATACTTTTGTTGTTTTACACAATCAAAGCCCCTCTTCAAAGTGTAGCCATAAGTTTACTAGTTACGATATCTTCCCTTGCCAGTAATGATGAGGCTAAACAGAATGATCTTTCAGACCTTCCTGTCTACTAGGGAAAAAGTGCTAAACACACTTTCAAGAGAATCACTGAACAAAACTGGAGTTACTCTTGATTAAACATATGTAGGATTGCTCTGTGAAATTGCACCCTGTGGTAATTTGGGGGAGTCGCTTCCACTGAACACAGTTGCATTTACTTCTGAGCACACACAGGCTTGCAGTCTAAGGCATGACTCCCACTAGAGCAGACCCATTAAATCAACTATTTAATCAATACTTCGGTAATATGCACAGACTCAATACATGTACTACAATTGGGGCTAGCAATTTAGGAATTTGAGATTTAAGATCAGGATAGAATTGCATCCACACCTTTTCTTCTGGCTTTTAAATGTGTCAATTAAGTGTGTAGGGGGAAGCATATCAAGATCACAAAAGTGACAAACCAAATTTACACACTTTCAAGACGGTGTCATATATTACAACATTCCTATGGGGCCCTGTTACTACTGTAGACGGTGTACTGCAGTCAGATAACTGTGATGAGCTAAGCGTTCTGTGCCTAGCAGCAGCCCAGAACACAGGTGTCAACCGTACTAAACAATCTTAGTCCCAAGGGGATGATTCTCTTTAATAATGATTAATTGCAGGATGGTTTCTAGTCCCCTCATCTTTCATGAAGTTTGCAAGACTGAGGTTTGGGTTTTTGCCTTTCATATTTGGGAAAACAGAGAAAATTTACATAGATGTAGAGCGTGAGAGACTCAGTTTACACTCCAAACCCACTCCCTCTGCCACTCAGTTTGGCCCCCTAAGAATTTCTACCATTGCTGTGTTCCTAGGATTTGTCAGAAGACAAAACTGCAGGCAGACAGAAAGGTGAGCTTGTTCGTCTTGAACTCTTCCTTCCTCAGACCACATGGCAGAGATGCTAAACCAAGTACGATATACAGAGAGGATTGCAAGGAATATGACGAAGTTGCCTTGTATAAAATCAGACTATTGATCCATCTAGATTAGTATTATCTACATTGCCCAGGGTTTGAAATAGGAGTTTTTCCCTAACCCTTCTTGCATAGACCTTTGAGCTGCAAGCCTTCCTGGAGAGTCAGTGGCACCTTGTGTCTCTCATGTCAGTGGGATGGTCAATTTGTTCTGGGTTTCAGTTCAGACTTTAAAGGAGTTGCCCAAGCTTCTGAACCTATTTGTGGGATAGGACTCGGTACCACAGATAGCTTTTTAAAGTCCTGGAGAGGATTCATTGCTCTATCAGCTGCCACTGCAGAGAGACTCTTTTTCTCTATGCCATCTGCTTTGTGCAAGGGGCCACAGCAATTGTTGCTGTTATGTGACTTCAAGTCATTTCTGTCTAATGGCGACCCTAAGGCACACCTATCATGGCAAGATTTGTTTAGAGGGAGTTTGCCTTTGCCTTCCTCTGAGGCTGAGAGAGTGTGTGACTTGCCCAAGGCCACCCAGTGGGTTTCCATGGCTGAGCAGAGATTCAAACCCTGGTCTCTAGAATCATTGTCCAGTGCTCAAACCATGATACCACAATGGCTCTTAGCCATGGCGATACCCTCCAAAGAATCATTATTCCCATGGAGTCCTTCTTGTAGTCTAGATTGTGCACCAAAGAAAAGTTTCAATGAAACATGCCCTTGAGAAAGTACTCTCTCCAGTGAAATACTGCTTTCCTTGTCTGAAACTTATTGTTCTGAAAAGTCCTTAGAAGCAGCATAACAATTTCATAGTGGAATGCTGTATGCAAAATCAGATGCAGGGCACTTCTAGTGGGGCTTGTAGTTTGAGATTGTAATATTCAGATCCATTGTTAATTTGGAGACACTTTAAAAAAATTGTACTGTAGCTCAGCTGATTTTGCCTTCCTGCAGAAAGTATGGAATGCAAGACTTCTAGCTAATGGACTGTTTCATTTTTGATGCATGAAGGCATGTCAGAAAGATGCCCTAGCCTCCTTTAAGCTGAGATCTTAAGTGGGTAGCTCAAAAGCCTTGGCAACTGTGCTAGAGGGCATTTTGGTTTTGGATGAGAATACTGCTGATGTCATGGCAGATGGCCATGGCAAACAGAACTATCAGCATCATTACCACCACCTCTATTAAGTGGTATGATGCTGTGTAGTACTATTTTTAATTGAATGACAATTCTTAAGTGGTTCATTACGTCATTGATCTAATAAAGGAAACAACATGCAGCAGCATCCTGACATGGGCACAGCTGGCACAGATGCATGTTGACGTGTATGTTATAAGGTACACCTGAACCCAATTGTCTTGGTTGGCTGCAGTTTTCAGTGTTGCATGGAGATGCTTATCTTCATCCAGAGTGAGTGGGTGTTATATATGGCTAGTTGTTCATGATGGAATTTGATCACCATTTTTATTATTTTATTACGAACTTCTCAAAAGGGCAAGCAAGGGCAAACTACAGGATAGAAATATAAATGCTGTTCTTAAAAAAAAAATCAAAAGGGTGAAGGAGAAAGCTGCCACATAACATAGCATTTGAACTACTTGGAAGCAGTGCGATACTGCCTCAGAAGCTAATTGCTCCTGACTGAAGCAAATACACATTTTTCTTCCTTCATGGATTTGAACAGATAGCACCACTTAGCAAATGTCATGTATATTCTTGTGACTGAGGCAAGACTACAGTAAAGAGATGCAGGAAACAAGATTTTCATTTTCTCGTACTTGCCGGTATATAAGACAAAGCAGCATATAACACGCAGCCCATTTATACATCAGCAAATACTATTTGCTGAAGTATAAAACACACTGGCATATAAGACTCACTCCATTTCCAAACAATATTTTTGGGGGAAAACGTGAGTTTTATATGCCAGCAAATAGGGTACTTTAGTTTGTCCTTGAAGTTTCGTCTTTAGTTTAGGGCTTGTTTTTGTTTGCTTGCTTGCTTGCTTGTCACTTTTAAGTTTTGTTTTCATTTTCCTTTGTTTTCTGTTGGGAATAATTAAAACTTTTCCCCAGTTGGCCGTCAGATGCTTTCTCCTCCCAATAGGAAGGCTATTAATCCTTTTAGTAGTTCATTAGAGAAATGGTTGGCAGGCAGATATAGCACAGAGTATATCAGTGGTAGCCAGCAGGAGTTAAAGGCATTTGAGAAGAAAGGAGTGTACAAAGGGAGGAAAAAAAACCCTCATCTGATCCAGAGCAGAAAAGGCCACCTTTCTCATTAATATGGCTACTCACATGTGGGACAGAGACTCAGGTTCTCCATTTTACAGGTATACACCAGCTGCTTTTTCACCACTTTGCCTCTCGTGATGATACAGGCAGGAAGCTGAACTATGGAGGTGGAATCTCTTTCTTATTAAATTTGGTAGCGATACAGTACAATAGTGAAATGGGTAGCAGCTTACAGGTAGCGAAGCAGCAGGCAAGTAGAGGAGGGAAAAAAGGCATTTGGCACCATGGATATTATGAGGCTTCTGCCTCTAGTACCCAGGGTGGCCTGACGCCAGACAAGGCAGAGATAATGGAGGTGGGCATAGGGGCATTGGCAGTACCTCAGAGATAATGGGATGATGAGTTCTACCAGCACAATTTGAAAGGCAGGTTTTCCATCTTCCCTCCCACTTTCTGTCATTCTGATATATTCTGCAGCATATAAGGACTCAGCAAGCAATGATGCTTGGGAACTGAAGTCTTCTCAAGGATCACTGCAAAGACAACAAACCCTGAAAAGTCTCCATTTCCCAGGTGTCCCATTCTTCCATTCCTGATACCTTGTGTTGAGGATGCAAATTACTTAGATAGCTTTATAGGATGAAATCTGGTGTCTCTTGAGGAAGGTTCCACTTGCATGGTGGGAGTTTCTCCTTCTCTCTTCTACCTTCTCCCCTTAATCTTCAGTTCACATCTAAAGGGTGAATAGAGAACAGCAGGGGAGCCAATCACACACACCCCTTTCGGTTGCCAGAAGTACCGTAAATCCCGTAAATCCCACAGTGGGAGAACATAAGCAGATGCCATCCCAACAGAGAAAAACAGGTGGCATTTGCTGCCTAGGACATATATGGAACTATATTTTCTCTATTTTGAAGTATTTTATTGTTTGCTATCAGCACAATGTGCAACACACATTAAAATCAATGCATGAATGCTTTTCATTGCTGTTGTTTAAACTTACATACTGGTGAGTATAATTATGAATCTTTGGAAGTTTCCAAGTCAAGAGAAATAATTGTTGTTTTTGTGTGCCTTCAAGTCATTTCAACTTATGGTGACCTTAGACAAACCTATCACAGGGTTTTCTAAGGCTGAGAATATGTGACTCACCCAAGATTGTTTCCTAGGGTTTCCATGGCGAAGCAGGGAATCAGACCCTGGTCTCCAGAGTCATAGTCCAATCTTCAAGCACTACACCATGCTGGCTCTAAGAGAAGCAATAGTCCTGCTGTATTCTGCACCGGTCAGGCTTCATCTGGACAATTGCAGTCTGTTCTGGGTGGCTCACTTTAAGAAAGATATAGACAAGATAAAACAGGTTCAGAGAAGGGAAACAAGGATGATAAGACTATGGAGAACAAAACATATGAGGAAAGGTTGAGGCAGATGGATAATTTCAGCCTGATAAAGAGAAGACTCGGGATGACATGATTGCATTCTTTAAATATCTAAAGGGCAGTCACAGAGATGAGAGTGTAGGTTTGTTCTTTATTGCTCCAAAGGCTGGGACTAGGTATAATGGTTTTAAGTTACAAGAGGGTAGAGTTCAATTAGAAGGAAGTTCTTTAAATATCTAAAGGGCAATTACAGAGATGAAGGTGAAGGTTTGTTCTTTGCTGCCCCCAAGGATAGGACCAGGTGTAATGGTTTTAAGTTACAGGAGGGTAAATTTCAATTAGAATGAAGTTCCTGACAGTGAGAGAAGTTTGGTAATGGAAACAGTTGCCTAGAGAGCTGGTGAGGTGTCCTCTTCTGAGTGTCTCCCTTTCCCTTTTTCTGAGCATCTGCAAAAAGAGGCTGTGTAATGACCTGCTGGGGATGCTCTAAGTTCCTGCATTGAGCAGGGACTTGAGATCCCTTCTAACTCTATAATTCTATGAAACTTCTGTCTTTCATTTCAATAATGTTGCTCTTGTCCCAGATGATTTTCTGGCACCAGCTGAAGAATTTTATTTCCACTCTCATATGGGTATTCTTTTAATTCTTAGACCTATTAGAACAAACATGTCTCCTTCTCTTTTCGTCCTTTTTCTCTTTTTTAAAAAGAGAGTACTATAGTGTATTATAGAATCATAAAATTGTAGAGTTGGAAGAGACCACAAGGGCCATCAAGTCGAATCCCCTGCCATTCAGGAATACACCATTAAAGCATTCTCAACAGATGGCCATCCAACCTTTGTTTAAAAGCCTCCAAGGAATAAGACTCTACCACACTCCATAGGAGCGTATTCCACTGTTGGACTGCTATTACTATCAGGAAGTTCTTCCTAATGATTAGATGGAATCTTTTTTCCTGAAGTATGAAACCATTGCTCCATGTCCTAGTCTCTACAGCAGGAAAAAAACAGGCTTGCTCCATCCCCCATATGAATTCCCTTCAAATATTTAAACATAGCTATCACGTCACTTCTCAGCCTTCTCTTCTCCAGTCTAAACATACCCAACTCCCTGAGCTGCTCCTCACAGGGCAGTGTTTCTGGGCCTGCTACCATTTTCCTTGTCCTCTTCTGGACATATTCTAGTTTATTAATATCCCTCATTAAGTGTGATGCCCAGAGCTAGACACAGTATTCCAGGTGAGGTCTGACCAAAGTAAAAAAGAGTGGTACTGTCACTTCCCTTGACTTAGACTATACTCCTATTGGTGCAGCGCAGAATTACATCCGCTTTTTTAGCTGCTGTATCACGCTGCTGACTCATGTTCAGTTTGTGGCCTAATAAGACTCCTAGATCGCTTTCACAGGTACTGTGGTCAAGCCAGGTGTCACTCATCTTATATTTGTGCATCCCCCCCTTTTTTTTTTGCCCAAGAGTAACACCTTATACATCTTTCTGTATTAAGGAAATGATATTGGTGTACTACAGCACTATAACTAAACCATGGGACCATCTGAGCTAACTAGATTCTGCCTTTCTCTTTGGAAGAATCCTTTCCTACTCTTCTTTTCTGAAGAATCCAGAGAGTAGCTTAAAATATATTGCACATAATTATTAAAAAAAAGCAGAGCACTAAAATGAAATGCAAAGCTTCTGTTATTGGGGGTGGGGGAGACAATGTCTGTATAACTTCATGATATTAGCACTTTCCGCTGGTTTCTGGTTTTGAGAGCATGTCGAGTCAGCGGCCTGCATTTGCCCTTTTTTTTTTTTTTACCTCTGATTTATTAACTTTTAGCCAAAAGCAAAAACACAAAACAAAAATATAATGTGTGTCACAGTCAGGGCAAGGGCAGAGGAGGGTAGAGATCAAGGACTTGCTTACAGGGACAAATTTCTGGTGCCCAAATACAGCCTCCATGATCAGCCTCAGGCTTCAAGAGGAAATGAGGGTGTGAGGGTGAATGGGGGTGGGGAAGCCGTGTCTCAAAGAGAGACAAAACTTAATAGTGGACTGTATTTGTTTTACATCCTCCTGAAGTTTAATATATGTCCTATATACTCCTTTTATATATGTACTAATGTATATATCCGGCATTGCCTGGGACCTTATTTTCTTATAGGTAATACTTGTTAGAAAGATTTGAGATCCTGTGTCTCTGTTTCCCCAAACTGTCTTGCCCGGTACCTGTAACTTTTCCCCATATTCCCCAATTCAACCTGTATTCAGGGTTGTTAACATAAGGGAGGTTTGGTTCTTGCTGCTGGGCCTTGTCTCCCTAGCAACTGGCCTGAGCTCTCCAGCTGAGGATTCTAAAGGCCCCTCCCTGAACTGCCAAACCCAGGATTCCATACAATCTCCACAGCCAGGCAATCCTATGAGGTCTTTGCCTGCCCGACACAGACAAACAGACAAGATTACTCACAAACTTTGACTTTTATATAGTAGATTGTATACTTTTTTCTGTGTAAGTCGTTTTATCCTTTGATGCAACTTTCCGAACTTGGTTTTGGCACTGGCAGAATGAAGGCGTGAGCTGAATCAGGCAAATCAGCAATTAGAATCACTTCTGGCAGGGAATGAATCACAGGCAACATCAAGTGGCTATTGACAATGGGAAGTAATCAGTGGAAGATCACATATTTTGATAGGCAGCAAAGTTGCATTGAGGAATTCTTATTCCCGGATAGAAATTAATTTGAGTCAGGGCTCATTTCTAGCATCTGTTTCACTTTCAGGCCTTTATCCTGTTGCAGAACAGGAGTGAGCCAAATCCTCCAGATGCTGTGGGAGAATTGGAAGAATGCCTTGTCTGCCTTGCAGTCTCTTAGTACAAGAGTATATTTGTGTATTTATTTAATTTATATCCTGTCCTTTTCACAGCATAGGATCCAAGGCAGCATATACTTGAAAAGAACAATACAGTTAAGAAACTGTTAATACAAATGTTAAAAACCTGACATCAATACCAGGAAAGATCCTAAAGCAGATCATTAAATAGACAGTCTGTGAGCACTTAGAAAGGAATGCTGTGATCGCTAAAAACCGACATAGGTTTCTCAAAAACAAGTCATGCCGGAGTAATCTTCTCTCTCTCTCTCTCTCTCTCTCTCTCTTTTTAATAGAGTTACTAGGTTGGTAGATGAAGAGAATGCTGTGGATATAACATATCTTGACTTCGGTAAGGCTTTTGCAAACAAGCTAGTAAAATGTGGGGTAGGCCATGCTACTGTTAGGTGTACTTGTAACTGGTTGACTGACCAAACCCAAAGGGTGCTCACCAGTGGCTCCTCTTCATCCTGGAGAGAAGTGCGAGCTGGACCAGAGCTAACAAAAAGAATTTCAACAAGGAGAAGTGTAGGTACTGCACTTGGGCAGAAAACATGAAATGCACAGATATAAGATGGGTGACACCTGGCTTGACCACAGCACATGTGAAAGGGGTCTAGTGTTACCCTGATTTCTGGGGGTCCTGTGAGGGACACCTAAATGCTCTCCAAATTATACAAATTGGGGAAATTAGTCAAAGAGCACAAGTTAGCACTGCGAGAGGCAGGGCAACGGAGCGAGATCTTTTACCCAGTGTCTACGGGGCCAGGCCGAGTCAAGGAGCAAACAGAAGTGAAATAATAATTGTTGTTTTTATTAAAATATAATCAAACAAATGTGTGCAGCACACTCACACAGATAACTTGAGAAATAAAGGTTGGAGTTGGATAGAGGGATTTCGAGAGGAGGTTTTTGGTATGGGAAATACTGCACCTGTCCTGAAGCCCGGGTAGTCTGAAGATGGAGTTCGTGGATATGGAGGCTCTCCGTATGTGGGACTGAGGGGAAGGCTCGCCAAGCAAAGCGGCAGCAAGGCGGTATGGAAGTCGGGAGCGATCCGAGGAAGCTCTCAAAGTCAGGGGTTCTTATAGGGGAAAATGTGGCCGTAGGCTAGTCCATTCTTGGGGGAAACAATGAGTTTTGGGCTGGAGACAAAGCCTCCGAAAGGTCAGAATTTAACATGATTGAGTTAGGTCCGAATTGTCAATAGGGTAGTCAGTATGCAAACGCGGAGTGCTTGACGCTTGAGTATTCGGCTCGTCAAGCTGCCTGCTCGGGACAGGGAGTTCTTTGTAAGTAGCGTGCATACATAATGAGGGTACTTGCCTGGAGGTCTCCTGAAGCGGCAGTTTGGCTATTTCTGGCCAGCCTGTATTTGTTTTGAATATTCCGGCGATTAGCAACCGAGCCTGTTTGCGTGCTTGTCCGGGGGCTTGCAAGCACGTGGGAAGGAATGGGTAAGGAAGGCCAAATTATTGATATCAAAATGATATCTGGTGCCCCCCATGTCCGGCTAGAAACTGCGGTAACACTAGGAGTCTTAGTAGACCACAAGCTGAACATAAGTCAGCAGTGTGATGCAGCAGCTTAAAAAGCCAATGCGATTCTGGGCTGCATCAATAGGAGTATAGTGTCTGGGTCAAGAGAAGTGATGGTAGCACTCTATTCTGCATTGATTAGATCCCACTTGGAATACTATGTCCGGTTCTGGGCACCACAATTCAGGAGTGATATTGACAAGCTGTGTCCAGAGGAGGGTGACCAAAATAGTAAAAGACCTGGAAGCCATGTTCTATGAGGAGCAACTTAGTGAGCTGGGTATGCTTAGCCTGGAGAGGAGAAGGTTGAGAGGTGATATGATAGCTGTGTTTAAATATTTGATGGGATGTCATATGGAGGATTGATCAAGCCTGTTTTCTGCTGCTCCAGAGTCTAGGACACAGAGCAATGGCTTCAAACTTCGGGGAAAGAGATTCCATCTAAACATTAGGAAGAACTTCCTGATGGTAAGAGCAGTTTAACAATGGAATATGCTGCCTTGGAGTGTGTGGAATCTCCTTTGGAGCATGGGTAGGCTCATATAGGGAGATACAGTTTTTCAAACAATCTGGGCCCAAGCCATGTAGTGCTTTAAAGGTCACAGCCAGCACTGTGAATTCTGCCCAGAAATGTATCAGCAGGCAGTGAAGTAGGGCAGGGATGTTATTTGTTAAAATCGGCATAGCCAGTGATGTAGTATGCTGGAAACCCTACCAGACTGGGAGTGTTGTGCATTGCCCATTCACTCAGACTGTCTATCTATACCAGGCAGATATTTAAGTTTCAAAATATTTTTACTGCCATGGCTTAATCGTGTCTCATTCTGGGATTTGTAGTTTTGTGAGATCCTTAGAATTCTCTAGGAAGGAGCTCTGATACTGCAATTCAAGGGACTATATATTGAGCCTCTCAAGCAGAGACATTCTCACCACCTCAGACTTACAGCCCAGGTTTCCATAGGACAGAACCACGGCTGTGGTTGCCACTGTGGTGTAGTGGTTTGAGTGTGCTACAGCCCTGTAGACCAGGATTTCACCTTAGGGTCACTATAGGTCAGAAACAACTTGAAGGCACACAACAGCAACAAACTTTTGTACTGGTTTAGTACACATATATTCTCACACTCAGATTTATATTCATACATTTGAAGTGGCTGAGAAAAGACGAAGACCTTCAGGTTCTTTCAAAAGATAACAGGAAGCTTTTATTATTAACAATTTATCCTGCGCAGGAGGCGACAGCGGAGATTGCATAGTCCAAAAGTGCCGCCCCGATTGATTAAGACATTCAGATTATATACCTTCACTTCAGTAGTCAATTACATCTCCAGCCTAACACAGACGAGTACAGAAAAACAAAAGGTTACAGTGGTAGAAACGATACAAGTGCCCTACGTAGAAGTTAGAGAATATCCTATCCTCCCTAATTTTCCCAGCCATTCAACAGAACAAAACAAGTCCTCAGGGCTACATGGCTACATGTCTGCAGTTGAGATAAGGGGGGGCACCTGCTGCTTCATCTCATTCAGTCTACTTATTCCATGTATTTTCCCATTTAAGCAATGTGTCTCTGGTTTTAACCCTTTCACATTCTCTCTCTCTCTCACACACACACACACACTCACACACGAATTCTCCCTTCTCTCCACTGCAGTCAGGCTTTTGGAAAGCCCCATTGCAGTGGGAGAAATGTAATTTTGGGAAGCTACAGTGTGGGAGAGAGGATGTTAGCCCTTCCCTTCACAACGGTGGTCTTTTTGAAATATGCCAATTCCATGATGCAGTTAGACTTTAAAGGGCTTCCATGGGCACCAATGTAGGCTTTTCAACAAAGTGAGTTTCTGCATAGGTACTTGGAAGTAAAAACAGGCCCAGACAAGAGGGAGAATTCTTCTGCCACATTCCAAGAGTGAAAACACTGGGGGATTGTTTTTATAAGGGAAAGATCCCTTAAATCCCTCTCCTTCCTCCCCAAAAAATATTATTAGAACTTTGCTGGCCCACCATCAAAAAGTATATAAAGTGCTTCCTCATTTTGCAGCCTAAGAAAATGGACATGGAGGTAGCAACTGGGGAGGCATGTTTGACCCACCACTAGCTAAGAGTTCACTTGACTCTCCTCTTTGAGTTTCACTATATGATATCCAGTGACCATCCGCCCAATGCATAGATTACTGCTGACTTTAAAACTTGTGTATGCAGCTTGAGGTGTAGATCCCAAATCACTTAACAGCTATCATGTCATATTTGCCAGGAATGTAGATATCTTGTGCAGGCACAAAATTACTTCCCTCATCAGGTTACCACCTGCTTTCTTCACTCATGGCCAAGTGAGATCAAATCTGTTTGTTAAATTTAGTCTCTTAGAATTTGTTTAAACCACTGTAAGCTTTCAGGAAATTCTAGTCAAATAAATGAACTAAGATATTCTCCTAAAAAGGCAGACTTTTGCTCCATACCCTGAAAAGCTGTGCCTTCTCCACCTTGAAATCTCACGGCATCTGGTGCTATTTCAGTCATCATTGCTGGCCCATTTGATGTCACCAGAGAGAGCCTTTTCAGTGGCTGCTCCTATCCTCTGGAACTCCCTTCCACAAGAGACTAGGTTGCCCATCCACTTTCCTTTCATCCACAGGCAAAGACCTATTTGTTCAAGCAGGCTTTTAATGTGTAAGTGGGGAAGCTTTTTACTGGATTCTGTGTGTGTGTGTTTTAACTTATGTATGTCTTTTCAATTATTTTATACTGTTTAATGTGAGAGTTTTTAATTATTATTTTTTTAATTTTCTTGCAAAGGTTTTAAATTGAGTTCCTTTGGCAGCCACCTGGGGTCCTACTCTGGGAAAAGGCAGCGTGTAAATGAAATGGAAGGGAAGGGAAGGGAAGAGAAGAGAAGAGAAGAGAAGAGAAGAGAAGAGAAGAGAAGAGAAGAGAAGAGAAGAGAATATATGATAGGTGTATAGGAAGGGTAGTAGGGCAGTTCCTCAGTTAAGTGTTTCCTATGTCTGATGTTGGATTTTGAGAATATAGGAAAAGTCCAGAGAGATTTGGACAAGGGCCAGTGTACACCACGGTCTGGTTGCCTAGCCTGACATCTCTGGGAAACCCACAGAAAGGACTTGAAGGTAATAGATCTTCCCACCACTCTTGTTCCCCTGAAGGTCAGTTTTAATCCACAGCATTCAAATAACGCTTTCACTATCTCACTTGTGTGTTTTCTTTTAAATAGTGGGGTACAATCTCATTATTTTTAAATGTTTTAACAGCAACAACATTAAGTTTAGCAATAAGGAACATTGACGTGTTATTAGGAAATGTTACTTTCGTGGGGCACCTCAGACCTGGAGCTGGCCTTGCTCTTAGCCAGTTGGTTGTCCTGTGTTTCCTCTAATATTATGGAGTGTCTCTCAGCATCAGTTGCTAGGCGGGGTGAGCAAGAGCGTGCTATGGTACCCCTGCCCTGATTATGGGCTTCCTGCAGGCATAAATCCAATCTACAACATACATTTCTGGAGTTGTTGCTGCACTCTTTTTATGAACTGGACTGATATGCAATATCAGAAACTCCACAGATTTCTTTTGTAGATTGGATTTACGCCCCAGAAGAAGTCCAATTAACTTATAAACAGGCAGAAACATGTTGGGCTTTTTAAAGAACAAGCTTGGACCATCCATAAGCACATAGAGCCTAGTCTCTTTTTTTCCTGCTCGTATATTACATGTTGTTACCCTGTGAATTGGGGGTCCCGGGAGGGGCGCCCAAACAACAAACAAACACAACCAGATGGGGAAATTAGCTGGAGCACTCTCTTGACTAACGAGAGGCAGGGTAACTTAGCGGGGATCTTTTACCCTATGTCTACGGCGTCAGGTCAGTGAGGAGGCAAATAGTTCAAACAACAATTAAGATTTATTAGACACTTATTAAAGAAAACATGAACACACTCCTAACTAGAAAAGGAAAATAGAGTTCAAGGGGAATGGGTGATACGCCACCTTTCCTGCAGTCCTGGGGAAGCCGATTGTAGAAGAGGAAACCCGGCGTGGCGGCCGAGGGGAATCCGCTGAACCGAGCAGCAGCAAGGCAGAGTGGAAGTCCAAAGCGATCCGGTGAGAGTTCCAAAGAGCTCTCAGAACTGGGGGTTTTTGTCACAATGCAGAGATGTGTTGTTACTCCTGGCTGCACGTTTCCCACTACCAGAGGGTGAGAAAGCAAAACCGCTTGTAGTTGTTTAGGCTAGCAGGAGAGAGTGTTTCCCATGAGAAAGCTGAACGTAATCAAGGCCGTCTGGAACATGCAGCTGTGTTCATATGTTATGGTTTGCAAGGCTCCTTGTTAGTGAACATGTATACTTAAAACACGGCCTCTGAACAGGCTGTGTTCTTGTTTTTCCTTTTTTGTCTGCTCTGTTAGAGATGGCTCACTTCACTGTGACTTAATTGCCTTAGCTTGATTTACTGCCCGCAATAAAGACTGTTAGACTGCTGCCTAGTTTCAGCTGTGAGTTTTTCTACTGATGGCAAGAATGCCTCTGGCGGGTTTTTGTCATGGTAGCAGAGGATGGTTTTGAGAGGTGTTTTTTGAAGTGTTTTTACAATGGCTCATGTGGCTCCTGGTGGCCTGCCTCTCGTTAAGCTAAATGCAACTAATTACTTGGCATGGTCAGCTCGCATGGAAAAGTATTTGCAAACTGAGGGGCTATGGGGTGCCTTCACAGCTCCCCCGACTCTGCAGGGGACTGCTGCGGAGATAGCAGCGGCAACGAGGCGTGCTATGTCTGTCCTCTTTCTTGCTGTGGAAGATGACCAGCTCACACATATTAGGGATCTTGCCACCCCTCGAGAAGCCTGGGCGAGGCTGCGGGAGTTGTTTTTGAGTCAATCTGCAGCTGCAAAGTACGCCCTGTGCGCCCGCTTATATGGGATGAAGCTGGCCCCCGGTGTACCGGTGAGGCAGCATTTGGCAGAGTTGTCAGAGCTGTTTTCGTCACTTCGGGAGAGAGGCAAAGTGTTGCCTGAAGGTGACAAGGTATTTTGCATCTTGAATTCCCTCGATAGTTCCTGGAATCTGGTGGTGTCTTCGCTTCAATCCATGCCAGAGAGAGAGTTAACCGTTCCCTTGGTTTCTGCTCGTCTGCTGGAAGAAGAGGAAAAGCGCGCAAGGAATGCAGTGACTCCCACACAGACGGCCCCAGCAGCAGAGGCCTGTGCCGGGAGGAAAAGTTCTCCGGCTGCTGAAGCGAGGCAGGAGGGGCTGGTGAGAGGGAAAGAACGACCGTAGGCTAGTCTTGTCTTGGGCGAAAACAATAAGTTTTGGGTTGGAGACAATGCCTTCGAAAGGTCAGAATTTACATGATTGAGTTATGTTCCGAATTGACAATAGTATGGCTGGTATGTAGATGTGGCTAGTTCGGCAGTTAAGTACTTAGCTCGCCAGGGTGCCCTCTCAGGACAGAGGGTCTCTTTGTTTATCGAATGAGGGTGTTTGTTTCGGGAGGTCCCCTAAAGCAGTTCTGGCTATTTCTGGCTTGGTTTGGAGGGAGCAACAAATAGTAGCCATGCCTAGCTTCACGCTTGTTCGGTGGCCTCACAAACACTTGGCTGGTGGCAGAGCAGGGCCGAATTGTGATATCAAAATGATATCTTTGGTTCACCAAAGTCTAGGCCAGTACACGGTGGTAACAACGTGCTTTCCAGTACTTATTCGTACAGCAACAAAAGCCAGCATAGTGTAGTGGTTGAAGCGTTGGATCATGACTCTGGAGACCACAGTTGGAATCTCTGCTTGGCCATTGAAACCCACTGGGTAAGCCTAGGCAAGTCACACTCTCTCAGCCTCAGAGTAAAGCTGAGGCAAACCACACTCTGAACAAATCAGACCCTGTGATAGACCCTGACTTAGGGTCACCATAAGTCAGAAACAATATGAAGGCACACAACAACGACAAATAGTGACAGTAGCAAAACCTTGCATGTGTGTTCCAGTGTGAAAACTGACTGCTTATGGCAGTAAAATGCCAGGTCCTAGAAGTGGAGTTCCCAGACAAGGACTTCAATAAGTCTTTTTACTTTGGAAGAACAAGGGTGTGCAAACTGAGAATTCATTCATGTTGCCCCTGGCCATCTTGAAGACTTTGTACAAAGTGAAAACTGGAGTAATGATGGGGTTCATTTAAAAGGAAGCAGGTTATAGCTGGCAGTGTGGAAGACCTCTGCTTCAGATGCTGGAGAGCCACTGATAGTCAGAAGCGGTGGGAAATACTTTGCTGTCTTGAAAAGTAATTCAACCTAATATAAGGCAGCTGCCCATACAGCTTTGAATATGTGCTTTCTACTATTTGGTTGCTGACCTGTCTTGCAGTCCCAATAAAGTCAGTGCTATTTACCTTGCCTAGCAAGATTGTTACAAGCTTTCAGAGTCAGGCTTCTTCTAGTCCTGCTATCCTTGTAAACATATTGCATATGTACTGAATATTCCATCTGGGCCTGGGCTTTAATGTGGTTACAGCCCAGCAGTTGACCTCTGGACAAAATGTAGATTTTTTCAAACAGTTCAGGTACAGCTACCCAAGGCATGCAGAATTTTAGGTGCACTTCTTAATCCTTCTGATAATTATTATGTGAATGCCCACACTCACCAGTTATGGTTTGCAGACTGCAGCTTTTGCAGCAGCTATTCCATTCATCTGCAGCAGAGGGAAAAGAGAGGATGAGGACTCACTCCATCCAGTTTGCTGAGACACCAGCTGTGTTTCGGTCCTCTTTTTGTTGATCTGTGTCTCTATTGAAGCTGGTTACAATAAGAACTGTGTAATTTTGAGAAACAATAATTCTTTCCCTCCTTTTTCTTTTCTTTTCTCTTCTCTTCTCTTCTCTTCTCTTCTCTTTTTTCTTTTCTTTTCTTTTCTTCTCTTCTCTTCTCTTCTCTTCTCTTCTCTTCTCTTCTCTTTCTTTCTTTTGTGTCATGTTTGGCAGACTATAAGGCTTAAGTGCAGGGATTACTGATCATAAAGATGTTCTGAGAGGTATTTCAGCTGAAGAATGGGGTAAAAAAATGATCTAAATAAGTATTTATAAATAAATGTCTATTATGGAAAAAAGCCTAAATGGCAGCCAAAAGGTATCATTCATGTCCCCCATAGTAAATGTGACACACTGTGCTGGTTGGCCATAAAAATGTACAGGTGGCTTTTTCACAAAAGGATGATTTCTGTCAATAATTCTCAGACTCAGGGGTCCTGAGTACACACCATATGTCCTGGATGTAAGGAAGAAGAGTGTATTTGGCAGGTAGCAAGTCTTTAGATGCCAAATATACCTTAGATTTTGGAAAGATTGGGCACTTGGTCACAATGATCCTTCTTCTTGACACTAGCAAGGGCATGAGCTGGTCACTGAAAATACAGTGAGAAAAGTATAATGAAGAATATGTGCTTGATTTCACTTCAGTGGAGGTTTCATGAACTCTAGCATAAATTGGACTAACAAATAATAAAATGTTATCAATTCAGTATCTCTGGGACCATATATGATTAATTTACCCTCTCTTACTACTCTATGCAAAGAGGAAATCTAGCCATGGTACTTCACAGAAGCGTATTGTGCCTTGTACTTTTACAATACGCGTCTTTAAAGAACTTGAATTATTGAGTCTCATGTGTATGTGTGTGTTTATTGAGAGCAGTCTTTCAGATCAGGATATATCTCTAACTCAATCAGCCTTTTTTGAGAGATTCAGAGATTTCACACTACACAATGACAGCACTTTGATTCTACCTTCTCTACCATGCTACATCCAGTGGAATCCTGTGGTTGAGAATTGTAAACCCAGGATATCAGAGCATGCTTTCATGGCAGATAAAGTAGAATCATAGCTCTATAATAGTGTAGTGTGAAAAAAGCCCCATGAGATGCCCAAATCAAAGCAGAAACCCACCAGAGTGGCGTGAATCTTAAATCTAAGCACTCCTTCATATTTGTTAAGAATTTGGAATGGGAGAGACACGGGGAGATAGTGTGTCTCTCAAAATTGATGTGTTTCTTCCATATTAAGGAAATGCCAGGATGAAGGGGAAGGGGAAGGCTGTGTCATTTTTGTGATTGAGAGCTCTAGCCTCTATTCACAGTGAAGCTGACGCCAGGGCTCATCAGTCCCACTTAGAGCAGGAGTATTAAGAGTTTTGATGGAGTTCGTGGGACATAGGAGAGTGTAGCATTGGAAACTTGCTTGGAAACTGCTGGATGTTCAAGTAGTCCTTCTGCCTTTGCTAGGACTGCATGCTCCATGTCGATCACCTACACTTGTACTATTGCACTCTCTCTGGCTTTTGTGTCAATTCATAACAAAACAAAGAAGTCTTAAATTGCTTTTAATTTATCTTAAAGCTATAGACTCTTTTTCTTCTGTATTTGATTGTGATATGTGCTAATTCATGCAACTTTCCAGCATGGAGGGTAAGAAGAAGCAAATCATGTATAGCCATTGAGCACTTCCTTGTATCCCAAAAGTCATCTATCATCCTGAAATTTTGCATGTTTCTAGGGCCACTTCTGTTCTTCATGCCATACTCATAACAATTGCTGACCAACATGAAGGAGGGACTGTGGAGATCTGGGCCAGCCAGGGATAGAACAGACCAGACCTGCTGTCTTTTCTCCTTCCCTGGAGAAACATCACCCTTTTGTGTAATTACCACCCCTTGGCTCCCTCTCCACAGTTTTATCACACCTCTTGCTTTCCTTAAAACCACAACCTTTGTGGAAAAAGGGCAAGGCATCATAAAGGTACACCTAAAGGAAGGTATAACTTGTGGTAGCATGTTTTTAAATGTGCTTTGAGGAAAACACTATATTGAGGCTGTCCTTATAGAAAATAGAATAATTTTTTTTATTAAAAGAACTAACAAGGGAAAGGTATTAGGCGGATCAGTATTTTCAAACAGAAAAGAATTTCCAGATTTTCACAGGCAAACACTTCCCTAGGTTAACAGCCTTTGACTTTCCTCTCTCTCTCTCTCTCTCATCTCACAGAAGGAACTCTCCTAACACATTCCCTGTATATATATTATCTACTATCATCCCCCACGCAGCCCTCCCTCCAAATGATACAGGCTGATGTTACACAGAATGAAGTCCCTTTTGCTGCTTTCACTTCACCCTCAGTGGGTATGACAACTGAGACAGTTACACTGGCCTAACAGACTGATCTCTTCCTCCAGGTAGTTTCTCCAGGTAGTAAAACAGAGGGTCAAACTAAATGTGGGATTAAATCTGTGATTACATCTAATGTGGCTAAGGTTGCTCACTCACTAAATAACAGTGGCGGAGGTCCAAAACTACTTTTAGTTCTTTCTCAAAACTCTCACCACCAAAATTCCTTTGTGACCAATGCAAACTTTCATTCTGTGGCTAATAGGAGCTTAAGACAAGGGTGAGGGGATTTGGATCAGGAGGTCAGAATGATTAGAAAAGTTTTTTTAAAAAAGAATTCTCCATTTGCTGTTATCCTGACCCTGATTGTTCCCTTGCCACTGATTGTGATGAACTGGGGGGGGCGCAGAGCCAGCAGAGCCACCCTAGCAACAGAGAGCAATTTACTTTGATTGGTTCGCTGGCTATAGAACCCAGTTTAGCCAGAGGGAGGACCTAGGTGGAGAGGTCAGCATAACAGAAGAATAACAGAAACACGGTTTGAAAAAGAGTTCGTTCTGTGACTTGGAAAGGAGAGGAGTTCCTTCAGGGAGAGAGAGAGCGCGAGTGTTGTGGAAGTGTTTGCCTGTTAAGAGCTGAAAGTGCTTTGCTGTGTGATAACATTTAATTGCCAAATACTCTTCCCTAGTCAGTTTGTTTAATAAAGATTTTATTATATATATATTTTTAAAAAGCAGCCTCCATACAGTGTCTCTTTAATATGAGCTCAGTTACACATGCTACCACCAGTGACACATTTGACAGGATAAACCTGATAATACTTTGCCCTCTATGCACAAGGGCTGTGGGTTTAGGGAAAGTAAAAGGGGGATATAAATTTGGAGAGGGAGCCAGAGGGAATGATAATATATAAAAGGGTATTGTTTCTCCAGAGGGGGAGACTAAAAGCAGATCTGATCAGTTATAGCCTGGCTGGCCCAGATCTCCACATTTTAACACTGATGTTATGTGCAAGGAAAAAAATAGTCATAATGGTGGTAGTGATGTTGGTTGTCCAAGTTCATGATTGGAACACTTGGTGCTAGGAGAACATAAGAGTGTTAGTGCCATTTGTTGCATAAAGCCAACAATTCTCTTGGATAGGTCTGACACTTTTTCCAAATATATTGGCCTTATAGGAAGAAGCAAATGGTCAAAATGTGGTATGGCTATTTAACAGGTTTAGTCTGAATTCTGGGGCCAACAATTCAGTCCTGTTATCTGTGAGTGGTTGCAGGTATAAGATTTAAATGGCATTCCTGTAATGAGATCGTAATATTTGTTTAATGTTTAAAGCAGTATAGTAGATCAAAATCTACTTTTTGAAACTTGGTTAAGAAGAATGCTGTATCAGATCATGTGTCTACAGTTTTTTTTAAAAGTATGCATGCATTATGTATGAATTTCTCCAATGTTTAATAAATGTAACTGGGACAGTGCAACACTCCTAAACCAAATATAGGCTGCTATCACCTATTACTATCTCCAAGTCAAAATTCTTGAAATCTTGCAGATTATGATATGTGGCAATATGTAGGTTTTATTGATCCCATCTGGCTTTCAGTCACAACATCTGCAAAAGCTGAAATCACCATACAAAGCAGAATACCCATACCTATTCCTTTCAGTGTAAATTCACAGGTCAAACTTGAAGTATATTGAAATACATTCATTTTACAGATGTAGTCAAAGGACACCATTGAAATTCAGGGTGTAGTTACTCTGCACATCTAATTATGAATCCGTTAGCTGTTTTGGGGTGTTTTGCTTTGTTTGTTTGTTTTGCAATGTGAGGCTTTTTTTCCTGCTGCTTTTAAGTAAAGTCTTTTTACTGTCTTGCCAAATACAACTAAGAGAGATTTTTACACGTTCTCTGCAGAGTTCTTTCCTGCTTTCCTTTTTGCCTTAATAATAAATTTGTGCTCTGTTCTTGCGGCCCCTCCATCTCTTCCAGTATCACTTCCTTGCTCTGGTTATCTGTCTCCCTTCTTATCAGCTCCTGCTGTTGCACTTCTCCACCATTCTTCATTTCTTCCTTTGTCCAGGGAATGAAGTCTGGCAGGAACAGTTGCAGCCCTCCTTTAAGGCAGCCTGCCAGTGGGTGGAGACTGCAGAAGCATCGCTTTAGTCGTGTCTCTTGAGGGGGAGGGAAATGGTCTACTCTGAAACACACATTGGAAAACTATGCCTGCAAAAATCAAAAACCATTCAGCTGCGTAAAAGCTGCCGCATAAGCAATTTTCCTGAGCACTTGGTGGTTTTCCCTCCCTCTTGTCTGTTGCCATGCTGATTTTTGGCCGCATAACTATATTTATGACAATATTTTGTACTCTTCCGTTCCTGAGTGCATTTCAATAATAGTATATCAAATCTGTTAAGAGAAATTAAGAGCATATGCTGCTTTTTACAACTCTAATGAGCTTGTGTACTCAGCAATACTAGACCGTTAAGAGCTCCACACTAGGTTTATACACAGATGAGCAAAAAATGTTCTCTTCCTCCTTCGCCTATTTTCAGCTATTTCCTTACCCTTTCTCTGCCTGCAGTTTATAGAGGATAATGCAACCATATTTTGGTTTTGCATTGACCTGATTCGAGCACTATCATCATAAGATTAATCCAACTGAAATCAAGTACAAGAAGAATCCACTGAATTAGACCTTCTTGTAATTAACCAGTGTGCTCCCTGAGGACTCTATAGTGCAAGAACTTCCCCTTTTTTTAAAAAGTTAATAAAATACCACTTGCAATAAAAGCCTGTGCTTGGATGCCTCTGATAACATTTCAGAGGCATCCAATTGGATGCTTACATTGGATGCTTACCTCTTCAGAACTGATTAAACAGCGTATAAAACAGACCAGTGGCTTAATGCAAGCAGTTGGCTTATCAAGAAGCAAATGTATTTTAGGACTTGATCTATTGCTCATTGATGTTAGGCAGTCTGCTCCACTCATTTGAGTGTGGTTCAGGGAGAAACGGATGGCAGGGGTCCTATGTCTTTTGGCAGCTACATAACAAGCAAAAAATGAGCAGGGTATATTTTTCTCATCACTGAAACTGTTTGCTTGGAAAACGTTCACCTGATGAATTTTTGGCCAGCCATCCTAGCAAAAAGGTACAGAAGCCCTGTCAACTAACAATCCTAACCTCAGACAATTCTAAATGAAAGAGAGGGATGCCAGCCTGGCCCTATCATTAGGCAGGGTGAAGCAACTGCCTCAGGCAGGGGACAGCAACAGAAACTCCCATGCTGTTTCTCCTGAGCCCTTTGGGCCTTTCTGTTGGATAGAGCAGCCAGGCCAGGAACATCCCAGGCCCAGAGATTTCAGAGTCAAAACCTGAGGCCTAACAGCTGCCTCTTATTGATTCATTGAGGACAGTGCATTAAACATCAACCACAGTTGCTTAGAGTATTTTTTAAAGATGCAATTTAACAAATGGGAAAATATTTCTCTGGTTGGAAACTAAGTTTTCTAAACTCTGAATGGGGAAAAAGTTCCCAAGCTGTGTTACTAACACTTGTGCAACTAATGCTGTTAAGGCAATCTGAGAGCTGTAGTCCAACCAACCAGATTTTTCATGCTGTGCTTTGAAATATCTGCTGTTTTTACCACTGTCATTGGCATAGAGTTTAATAAATCAAAGAAAACCTTTGAGGCAATTCCCCCCGTAGTCTGTGTCCTCATTGGATGCATTTTTGTCTGTGTGTGTTTATTCTGTCTTAATGGCCAGGTTGTGGAGTCCTCCCTCACCTCCACAATTATAATCATAATAACGCTACTAATTATCATCAAATATTGGGAAGAGGAGAAGATGGTGATGAGTACAACAATCCAATAATGCAAAGCTGTCTATGCCTGCCTGTTCGGTAGCAAGCCCTCTTAGATGTAATTGGACTTACAATTCTAATATGCTGAGAATCTAACATATTCTAGACATGTTTTCTTGGATTGTGTAGGGGGGAGAGAATCACTGGAGAATCAAAGGAGGGAATAAACAGGATGATTATGAGCATAACCAAGGAAAGGAGGAGGGAAAAGAGGATGCGAGAGAAACAATGGAATGAGGAAGACAGAGAAGAAATACAGTGGTCATTGGTATCCACTAAAGTTTGGTTCCAGGACCTTCATGAGTGCTCAAGTCCTATTAAGTACAATTGTATAGTACAATGGCATCCCTTATACAAAACAGCAAAATCAAAGTTTGCTATTTGGATTTCTGTTTAATATATGTACAAGCCATGTTTGGTTGAATCTGTTGATATAGAATCGGCACATATGAATGTGTTAAGGTGGATAAATAAACCATACCTCACCGTATCCCCAGGTGGACATGGAGCTGACTTGAACCCCCAAACACAAGTTAGGAAGAGTAAATGTGAAAGCAAGAGAGTAAAAGAAAACACACTCACATAGTAACTTTGCCCAAAGGATCCATCCAAGTATTACCACTGATGCCATTTCCGCACTGGACTGTTGTCGCACTATTTATTCTACTTTCAACATCCTATGGAATCCTGGGGTTTGCAGTTTAGGGAGGGGCCAGCTATAATGTTCCAATGAGGAAATGGCCTGGTAGCAGGGATAAGGAAGGATGATTTTATTCTTTCAGGCTTCCCTTCTTATGCCATTTTTATGTTTATATTAAAGAATGCTTACAGAACAAAAATTCATGCATCAGAATCAGCAAAGTTACAATTTGTACATGTGTTGCTTTCTATCTGAGCCTTAACTTTCTTAGTCTACATGACCCTGTCACATCCTAGGTCATTCTCAAAGGTACCTTACATATTAGCAGTGTCCTTCTCTTTGCACACAATGACCACTGACAAGTACTAGGAAGAATAAACAATTCTAAAGCAAGGTTGTTGGATGAGCCCTGAGTGTCTAAAACCAATTAAGGCCATAGCTGATTGTTAACATACATCAATTCTATAGCAAAGTACTCAAGCATTAAAATGTTACGCCTAACACAGCGTTAACTGTGTAGCTAGAATTCAAGAGCAGGGAAAGGTGAAAGAGAATGCAAGAAAGGAAGGGGGACTAGGGAAAGTACAACTAGGTGATATAGGAAAGGGGAGAAGAAAATAAAGAAGAAAAAGGGCAAAGTTGTTTGGACAGGAGTTGTGGGTGCAGAGGCGAATAAGAGTAAAAGGATGGGGAAAAGAAGAAACAGGAGTGGGGGGGGAACTAGGAGTAAATAGAGTGTTGTAGGCCAGAGGTGAGCAATGTGCTCTAAAATGCCCACCGGTGACCTCTTGGGGGTGTATAGAATCTCTCCCTGACAGTCAAAACAAATTTTTGCAAAATTTTTTCAGTGTTTAGCCCCCAAATGCCCTCAGGGGGACAGAAAGGCCCCAAAACATGGTGAGAATTGCCCCATGCCTCCTAGAGGGTAGAGTGGGGCCCTCCAGGTTGTCCCAGGAGACAAAATGCAGTCCCCTAGCCTTCCACGGTTGTCCACCTCTGGTGTAGGCAGTTGTTTATGAGGGAAAGAGAAAAAAGGATATGAGAAAGAGGAGTCAGGAGAGGAGAGGAGATGTTATTAGCCAGGAATTGAGAGGCAAGGGGAAAGAGGATAAGAAAGAGAAGTGAAATCAAGAGAAAGGAATAAAACACCTAAGCAGAGTTGAAGGAAGATGGCCATTCCAGGCTTTTTGGTAACAATGATGCAACCCATATGCACCTCAGACCAAGAAAGAAAGCTGTACTGCAGCTTTAGTCATTGGGTGAGTAAGGCAGAGAAAGAACTGGGAAAGTTGACAAGAAGAAAAAAGCCACAAAACAGCAACCCTCTAATGCCCTATTCAGCAAATTTTAAAGCTGCAGATGTTATGCCAGCTAAGTATTTCCCTGCTCTGGCCACTTTCTCCTGTTGACTTCTGGTGCCAGCTGCAGTCTGAAAAACTTTGACAGAAGGAGTAGGGAGGGGACAGGAAGCCAGGGAGACCCTCATGAAGAGTCTACAGCAACTGTTCCAAAGCAGCTGGCAATGCAGGGACCAGCAGCATAGGGGAGAGTGTGGTCTATTTGAAACAGAGCTCTTACCCTGAGGTTTCCATTCCTAGCCATGAGAACTGGAAAAGACCCTGAGACATAAGGACCCTGGTGCTGGGTGTACCACATGGCCTGTCCAGTATCTCCTAAACTAGCATGCTGTCCTCAGATGCAGTAAAGCTACTATCCCATCACCAGTATTGAAGCACAATTCAGGTCCCCATCCAGTCTGTTTCTGGACTGGGAGCGCAAGGGGACACCATTTTGCCTGCACAATGTCTTTGTGTCAGCTGATAGTTTGTATCTTAGAACAGGAAGCCTAGCTCTTCAAAGTGCCTTTCCGTCATTTTACTGTTATAGGGCTATTATTTCACTTTCAACATCCTATGGAATCCTAGGGTTCAATTTAGGGAGAGGTATTTAGAATTCTTAGCCAGATTGCTCCTTGGTCTCAGTAAACAATAAACCCCAGAATTCCACAGGATATTGAAATTGGAATAATAACACTATATCAATGTAGTGCAGAAAGGCCCAAAGTCTTTAGTTTGTTTTTTTTCCCCCTTCTGCTAGTTTTGTATGTTTACATGATTTTCTGTTAACATTATGAAGAAGCAAAGGGGCAAGGGGACTTCATTCCCTAGCTGAATCTGTTCTGAATCTTTCTTTTCTTTTTTCTTTCTTTCAGTCCTTCTTTATGCAAGAGAATAGCTGGTAATTAAAATGTGCAGGATGAAAAGATGGAGCAGCCAGTGCTTGTACCACCAGGACCTGACAGCTTTCACTACTTCACCAGAGAGTCTCTTGCAGCTATTGAACAACGCATTGCTGCAGAAAAGGCAAAGCAGTCCAAACAAGATCGTAAAGACGACGATGAAAATGGCCCAAAGCCAAGTAGTGACTTGGAGGCTGGCAAATCACTGCCATTTATTTATGGAGACATACCTTCTGGAATGGTGGCTACTCCCTTGGAAGACCTGGACCCATTTTATCTTAATAAAAAAGTGAGTGTTTCCTACCAAGCACCTTACCTTTTCACTGCCCAACTGCAGCATCTACTCTGAGGTGCCCTCTCCCTTATTTTCTGCAGTCAGGTATACAACATACAAATCTGCAAAAACTTTCTTTTGATATTTTTTGTCTCCTGTGATCTCTCAGGTTTGAAAATCAGTATATCTTGGTAAGAAGAATTCATTGTATTATGTAGACATTATTGTTTATGGTTTGGGAGTAGCTGATGAGAAATCACTGAAAACCTTATATTCCATTTACATTTTCATCCATAGCGGGGAAGAAGATAGGGAAGAAAACAGGGAACAGTAGCTGAAAGTAGAAATCAGTGTGCCTGACTTTAAAACTATAATGTGTTTCACATTATTCAACTAGTAAATGACATACTTTGATTAGAATTTGACTTGAAGCTGCTACTCCTACATTAGAAGAAAATGTCACATAGTCCAGTCTCGAGCTTTCTGATGTGGGGGACCCTCATGCTTTTTTCCCAATGTGCCAGGTGTCATATTTGATCCCATTTGCTAGAACTGCTTCTTTCGTTCCTAGAAACTTGCTGTGGAGCAGCAGCCAATGGCTTACAAATCAGCACCAGCCCATGGACCACCCCTTGAAGCAGGAATAATTTAGGCCATTTCTGCACAGGGCAAGGGAATCGCCCCATGCCGGTACTTACCGGACTTCTTGGCTCTACACTTGGGTCCAGGCTGGTCTGGAGCAGTGTGTGGCCGCCGCTCCGCACTGCTCTGGGGACGAAAATGGCATCTTCCGGTTGGTCAAGGCTCTCCACCAACCGCTGAAGCTCGCCAGCCTAAAGCCGCCCCCGGCAGATCACAGACTTGCACTGGTGTGAGCCTGCAAATCTGCACCGGAGCGCGGGCACGGAGTGGCGCTCTCCGTGCTTTTGAAAGACCTGTTTCAAGCGGTCTTTCAAAAGCACACTGGACAACCATTTCGGGTCTTTCCAGAGCGGGCTGAGGTGCAGAACTACACTAAGTTGGTCTGACCCAGTCCGCTCCCAGGTGCAGATGTCCTCCCTGGAGGACGCTCTGCACCATTTCTTTAAGCCCATGCAGAAATGGCCATAGTCCACATTGTACCTTCCTTACAGGCCAGTTATTTTAGTAGCTTGATAATTGTGGGTAGTGCTGATTGCTTCACCTCAAACACAACCTGCAATGAGCCCACATTTGCTGCTCCAACACTTGCCTTCTACTATGCTGTTCATGTGTGTTTAGGTGACACATTGTGTTTGGTGAGAGGCTGTCACATAAGGCTATCGTGACAAATATTGTCTATCTTATCCAGTGGTATGAATGGATTGGTCCAGATCTGTGTCATATTGCACTTGTAGCAAGCCCCTGAAACAACTGGATATATATGAATGGATGTCCTTGGAGCACAGCTTGGAAAAGATAATTTTTTGGACTAGAATTTTCAAAATACCTCAAAATACCATGCTGGCTGAGACAGTTCTGGGGGTTGAAGTCAGAATGTAACTTAGAAAAGTTCTACCAGGAATTTGAATATTGAAGATTGTTCTGATTGGTAGTATACCTACATGCTGTACATGTAATTCATTATGCACCTGGCAAAAGTGAAGTACACTCACTTTCAATGGCCAAATAGTGTCATTTACTTTTTTCTATGATGTTAGCTTCTGTTTTCAATGTTCCTGATAGTGCTAATGACTAGGAGAATTGGATTACAGTCAGGCCTCCACATTTTCAGATTTGACTTTCACAGATTTATTTATTTGCAAGTTTCTTCAAACCCTGCCCCACTCACCTCAGTCACTTCTTTCCCAGGAGAACCCTCCCTCTAGGCAGCTCCAATCAGGCCATGCAGCCCTTAAAAAGACCACCTCTGGTCCTCCTCCTCCTCCTCCTCCAGCTGCTGCCTGGCCAGCTAGGGATAGCTTGCCGCCTAATTTTTCAGTACTACAGAGCCCCCCAAGGAAGGAGATGGATGAGAGAAGAAGTATAGGGCCAACTCACCCCATTTCCCTTCTGCTTTCTCTGAATTGGTTTGCACCCTGGGTGCCTGTTCTCACCATGCTTTGGCTCCCTTCCCGCAGACACGTGCACACATGTTGATATTGGTGATTTTCCCACTTTTGTGGGGGTCCTGTGCCCCTAACCTTAGGGAATGTAGAGGGCTGACTGTATTTACTAGCAGAGATTTTGTTTATATGCAGAACAGATATTTCAGTGCCTTGAGTATTGATTCGGGAGTTTCATTTTCCATTCACTGTTCATATATAGAGAATCATACATTTACCAATGCAGTTACTTGGTCTAGGCATAGTAGCCAATAAACAACTCTCCTTATGGATATGGTGACAATTTTTTACCCTTCTGGCTGACATTAGTTTAATTTTTTGCCTGTTCCAACAAATACATTTCTCTTCATTTCCCTTTCCTGATAACATGGGCCAGTTTCACCAAACATCTAGAGTCTCATAATAGTTAACCACAGACTTTATCTGAAGTTCTAGTGTCATGTAGCTTTTGCTCCCCACTATTTCAAAACCATTCACTGGAATGTGCATGTACAACTATTTCCATTCTTCAGAAGGGATTCTGCTCTCTAACTCTTTGAAAGACATGTCAAGGAAAAAACTGGGGAAAGCCAAGACAACAAAGTCTTCAAGACTGAGTTGTCTCCCACAGAAAGCAGCTGGGTTTGAGCTAGCCTATTTATATTTTACTATTCATTTCTTATTTAAATGTATACTCTGCCAAACAGTGTAACATTTCATTCCAAGAAAATAAATACAGTCTTCCCTCCACATTCGCTAGGGTTAGGGGCACAGGACCCCCATGAAAGTGAAAAAACCGTGAATAACTCTAGGCCCTCCCAAACTATATTTAACACACAAAAAAGTATGATCCCCATATTCAACCCACCATGGATTCCTTTGAGGCATCAGGGTTCCTTCGCAGGGCAGAAGTGGGTGGCTGGTGGCTTACTGCCACCTCCACTGTTGCCCCACACCATTTTTAACAGGGACTCATTTGCAGTTTGTCAGTCCCACGAGGCTTGCAGTCCCTATTAAAAATGGTATAGGGAGGCAGCAGAGGTGACAGCAAATAATCTGTGAGTAATCAAACCCGCAAAAATGGAACCCACAAATGTGGAGGGTTGACTGTATTTTTTTAAAATTAAAAGCAACAGGATTTTAAAAAAAAATATCTGCTGCCTAAAATTAAAGCAACCATCATGATCCACTCAGGAAGCCAGTACTTTGCCTGGAACAAAGTGATTTTTGTGAGCTGAAGGAAGACCAGTGGGGAAAGGGGCTCAGTGGTCCTCCCTGAGAAGAGAATTTCAAGGCCCAGCACATCCACTGAGAAGGATCTCTTTCACTTTGCTGCACGCTCTCACTCTGATACTGGAAGGACTCAGAGGACAATCCTAGGAATCTCAGTAACCAAACAAGTTCATATAGGACAGCCTTCCCTATCTTGGTGTCCTGCAGATGGTCCAAGGAAAAGATAGCTTTTTAGATAACCTCTTCTCTATGAGCTTTAATAAGACAATTGGGTTTGATTTGGAATCATGTCACTCTGAGCTTTTTCGGTGAGAATTCAGAACAGGTTCAAGGTGAAAGAGAGCAACAACAAGCACATAGAACTTTTTCAAGAAGCAAGGGAATGAACCTAAACTGAGATGTTCACCAAAATGAAAACCTGCTTGGGCCAGATAGTCTGGTCAAGGAGTTCATCATAATCAAACAATTTCCTCAAATTAATGGGATCAGTCCTGTGTGTGCATCTTCAAAGCTGATGGCTTCAGGTAACAGGTCTACTGAATCCTGACTACATGTGCATCAAATCTCAGTTCTTGCTTAAGCTGGAGAAGGGCACCTAAGGGGAGAAAATAGCACTTGTTTTGTTATGCAGCACAGTCTTGACAAATTTATATAACAAGTTAGGTAATTATGAATTTCAGCACCTCCACTTAATGTACCCAGGGTTATGAGCTGCAACCACAACAAGGTATTTCCTTGATTAATAACTGCTATTGAATCCCACAAATAAATTTGCACTCATTAAAAATAAAACATATGCTGGTTAGGAAGAAGCAAAATACTTGAGACGGGTGGACTGCATGCTGTTCTGCCTTACTAATCTCTTTCTTCTCTTTCAAATGGCAAAATATGTTCATACTGTCATTACTGTAAAGGTACATATGTATTCTCATGGTGAATGCAAGAAGAACACCTTTGAAACAATAATGCTTCCTTATAATGACAAATACCGCACTGTGTCTCAGGTAAGTAATGACAGTAAGGTTTTCTTTTTACAAAAGGTATGTGGTAAAATGATGGTATTTTTATCAAGGGAAAAAAAGTTCATTAAAAAATAAATGTAGAACTGGCTAAGTGCTTAAATTGCTTTCATGCTTTCTTGTTTTTTGTCTTCCAGACTTTTATAGTATTGAATAGAGGGAAAGCAATTTTCCGATTCAGTGCTACCCCTGCCCTATACATAATAAGTCCTTTCAACCCTCTTAGAAGAATAGCTATTAAGATTTTGGTACATTCATATCCTTTTCATGTGGTTGGTTTGAAATAGCATTTTGGTGAAATAGCTTCAGACAAAAGTTTACAAAAATCATTTGACCCTAAATCCCTAGTCCATTTTAGGATGAGGGACAGATGACCCAAATATCCTCATGTCCATCATCCCCAACAACACCATTTTCTTCACTTTCTGGAACCACTCTTCTTTGAAAGGTCATAAATATGTACATAATAACTTTGTCTAGAAATTTATGGAACAGAATAAAGAAATAAGTTTATGGAGTAATTTTTCTCTAACTTATTGGGGAAACTGTAGAATACATTTATAAGATAGGCACACTGATTTTTTGCTGTTGTTTCCATACCTGGAAGAAATGCTCTAATAAGCATATAATATCTTTCTGTAAACAAAACACAAGGAGTTGCTGTAATGTTTTTAAATTGTATTGGTTAACTTTTTTAAAAAATAGAGTATATGTTTTTAATTTTTTCAAAACTTTTCGAAGTTTTCTGGAGCTGGTGCAATCCACAGTGGTTCCTGGGGTCCAACAGTTGGCCACCTAAAATCCAATGCCTGCCTACTCTAGCCTTAGAGCATAATATCCCCAGATGCTGGACTGACTGTCATGATCTATTTAGGTATCCAGCTGTTTGTCTGACTTCAAGCACAATCAGTGAGGAGTGTTCTTTAATGTTTAATTTTGTGTATAAAAGCAAGGAATATAAATAAAATGCAGAAGGCTATTGACAGCAACATTTAACTGATTAATGCAGAAGGAATCCTCTGCACATCTACCCAGACTTTAGCGAGATTTACTCCCATAAAGTGGGTTGAGGACTGCATCTTAAATGGCCTTTGGATATTCAGTTATTTAAAAACCTGCTAGTTTAAAATTAAAGTCTAGGCTGTCTTATGTTGGCTAGAGTTTCATGAGGGCAGAAAGCTGTATGCAGTCCTTTCATGTAGACATCAATTCAGCCATGAAGCTGAATTCACACATGAAGCTATTAATAAAGATGGTGTTTAGAAGCAAGAGCAAGAATTATAACTGTATCATTAGCAGTAACACCAGTCCCATCTCTATTGGATCATATTCTACCATTTAACTCAGTCTGCAGGAGTCAATTTATAGAATTCCTCTAGCAATCCAGATGTTCTGTAAGACAATACAGCACCAGATTGACACAGAGAATCTTTGCTAGTCCCTGGAACTCCACCTTCCCTATCTGGATTTGGGTCTACAAGACAGCGGAAATGTGTTAGTGGATGGAGGGTAGGTTGTAAACAAACACATTTCATGACATTATACAACACCATCCTGATTACACGGCAAAGCTTTTAATGTATCAGGCTTAGCTTATAATTTCCTGGCTTTGTGGAGCTTGAATATGCAGCTTCTATATAGGCAGCTTCTCTAACAGTTGAAAACCTTAATTTTCCAGGTTTTCTCTTTCCTCATGGTGCCCCATCTCTGTCCTCTTTCTGGCTTTTTTGACAGCAGATAGAATCATAAAACATTAGCATCACAGAGTTGGAAGACACCACAAAAGCCACTGAGTCCAACCCTCTGCCATTCAAGAATACACCGTCACAGCATTCCCAACAGGTGACCATTCAGCCTCTGTTTAATAACCTCCAAATAAGAAGACTCTACCAGACTCCAAGGCAACATATTCCACTGTTGAACTGCAAACATCACCTTCTTACCATGAGGAAATTCTTCCTAATGTTTAGACAGAATCTCTTTTCCTGTAGTTTGAAGCCATCTGCTATATGACATCCCTTCAAATATTTAAATATAGCTATCATGTCACCTTCTCTTCTCCAGACTAAATATACCCAGCTCCCTAAGCCGTTTCTCATAGGGCATGGTTTCCAGGCCTTCCACCATTTTGGTCACCCAGCTCTGGACACATTCCAGCTTGTCAATATCCTTCCTGAATTGTGGTCCCCAGAACTGGACACAGTGTTCCAGGTAGGGTCTGACCAAAGCAGAATAGAGTGGTGCTATCACTTCCCTTGACCCAGACACCTGTTGATGCAACCAGGGATCTCATTGGATTTTTTAGCTGCTGTATCACACTGCTGATTCATGTTCAGCTTGTGGTCTGCTAAGACTCCTAGATCCTTTTTATATGTGCTGTGGTCAAGCCAGGTGTCACCCATCTTATATCTGTGCATTTCATTTTTTCTGCCCAACTGTAGTACTTTACACTTCTCCTTGTTGAAATTCGTTTTGTTATTTTTGATCCAGCTCTCTAATCTGTTAAGATCATTTTGAATTCTGATCCTGTCTTTGGGTGTTAGCTAATCCTTATAATTTGGTGTCTGCGAATTTGATAAGAAAGCCATCTATTTCTTCACCCAAATCATTGATAAAGATGCTAAGTATCACTGGGCCCAGGACAGAACCCTGTGGCAACCCACTGGTCACTTCTCTCCAGGATGAAGTAGAACCATTGCTGAGCACCCTCTGGGTTTGGTCAGTCAACCAGTTACAAGTCCACCTAACAGTAGCATTGTCTAGCCCTCATTTTACTAGCTTGCTCGCAAGAATATCATGGGGGCTTTGCCAAAGGCCTTATTGAAGTCAAGCTAAACTATGTCCACAGCATTCTTTTCATCTACCAAGCTGATAACTCTATCAAAAAAATAGATAAGATTAGTCTGGCATGACTTGTTTTTGAGAAATCCATGTTGACTTTTAGCAATCATGACATTCCTGTCTAAGTGCTTATAGATGTCATTTATAATGATCTCCTCTAGAATCTTTCCCAATATTAATGTCAAATTGACTGGGTAGTAATTGTTTGGGTCCTCTTTTCCCCCCTTGTTTGAAGGTGCAGGCAATATTTGCTTTCCTCTATTCTCCAAGGACTTCTCCTGTTTTCCAGGAATTCTCAAAGATTATTGCCAGGGGTTCTGAGATTACTTCTGCCAGTTCTTTTAATACCCTTGTATGTAGTTCATCTGGTCCTGGAGACTTGAATTCTTTTAAAATAGCCATGTATTCTTGTACTACCTCTTTACCTATGCTGTGCTGTATTTCTCCTACCACATCATCTGCCCCATTTTCCCCAGGTAGAGCATTATTTTCCTTTCAGGAAAAGACTGAGGTGAAGAAGGTGTTCAGTAGTTCTACCTTTTCTCTGTCTCCTGTTAGCATTTCATCCTCCTTTCCACACAGAGGCCCCACCTTTTCCTTGTTTTTCCTTTCGCTATGGACATAAACAAAACAAAACCTTGCCTTTTATTGTTTTTAATCTCTCTAGCAAGCTTGAGCTCATTCTATGCTTTACCTTCTCTGACTTTCTCCCTATATTTGCTGGCTTTTTGTTTGAATTCTGCTTTGGTGATTTCCACCTTTTCCCATTTCTTGCACATGTCCCTTTTAAATCTTAGCTCAGCTGAAAGTTCTTTTGACATCCATCCCAGATTCTTTAGACATTTCTGATTTTTCCTCCTCATTGGAGGTATCAGAAATTGTGCCTTGAATACCTCACTTTTAAGAAATTCTCACCCATCATGAACTTCCTTCTCTTTTAGTATTCTTGACCACGGGATCACTCCCTGTATTTCTGTAAGTCTACTGAAATCTGCTTTCTTAAAGTCTGCACTTGGCTTCTCCTTTCCTCTATATAATAGACTCCAGGAGAACACGGTCACTTCCAGCTAAGGATCCTGTCACCTCCACCCAGTTAACCAGGTCATCATTGTGGGTTAGGATCAGATCTAAAAATGGCCATCCCCCCCTTGTTTCTTCCTCCACCTACTGGACTATGAAATTCTCTGCTCTTAGCCAACAGTGTGGTCAAAATGCTCTCTAGACAAATCCATACTGCTTTTTCCAGAGGAGGTGTTCTGCCAACAGAAGAGGGTTGTCTGTAATCCTAATCCCCTATAGCTAGTGAATCTCTGCTTTAGGACTGCACTGCCCATCAATTAAAATTGTCAGTTATCTTGTACAATAAACCATTAGTTTGAAGTAGATTTTCATAAAGATTAGATAATTTCTTCCATAACACCAAAGACATTTCTTTCCACAAGAAGGATCACCTGATTAGCACAGTGAGCTACCCTTTTTGTGTCAATCTATGTAGCGGAAGTGGCTCATCTCACAGAAATAGCTGCTCCATGAAATAATTTAATAGAGATGGGCCAACTGAATCCCCGAATCCTCAGCAGGGATTCGAGGTTTGGGAATCCGAATCCCTGTGCCAAAACAGGCAAACCAAATCTTTTGAATCTGCCACCCAAACAGTTTGTTGGAGACCAGAATGCCCGAAAACCTGGGGGACCAGGAAGCCTGAAAATTTGGGTGACTAGACACACAAGGGGAGATGGCAAGTAGATGAATTTTTCCCTTGGAGTAATAATGGCCTTTGCTAACAATTTCACAAATTACATCTAGGGTTGTATTCTAAGGCCCTTTCCACACGGGGGATGGGGGAACGGGGAGCGCACGCAGGGACGGATCTTACCTGAAAACGGGTTGCTCCGTCCCTGCGGGGAGCGCGCATTCGCCGCTCCACACGCTGGTGAGTTTCGGCGGTGTTCGGCGGCGCCCAAAATGGCGGCCGGCGACTTCCGGCGGTGCTCCGCCAATCAGGGCAGCGCGCCAGCCGGAAGCCCGCCCCTGGGCAGCTCTGCAGGGACACGCTAGCGCGTCCCTGCAGTTTCACACGGGGCGCTGCAATGGGTTAGCACGCTCGCGTTTCGTAAAAACCTCATAAAATGTGGTTTTTAAAAAACGCGCCGCACCACCCCTTGCGCCCGCGCTAGCGCGGTTTGAGGTGTGGAACCTCCACTATTCAAACCGCTCTAGCGCGCTCCACGGTGTGGACGACCTCCGGATGAGTCGCCCTAAGCCGTTTTTTTTCCCCGTGTGGAAAGGGCCTAAGATATTTAAATAGAACATTTAATATTTCAGTTCAGCACTTGACTGGAAGCTACAGGCTTGAGATTTCAAGGACAGCTGAAAGATTCCTTTGCATAGCTCACTTGCAAAGCTCTTTCAGACACAGTTCTGAGGTTTCTAGTTTTACAAGGTGTCACAGCCTTCTCTGCCAAAGTGTTCTGGTGCATCATCAGACTACAAACCTCAGGATGCCAGAAGGAGCTGTGCAAAGAAAAGCCAGGTTTGACCTGGATTATCTCTATACTGTAGTGGTCCTGTTTACACAGGTAGGAAAATGTGGGATTAATCCACATTTTCCTGCTTGTGTACAAAGGGCCTTCATGACATTTTCAGTCTGGGGAGATCCTGAGGCAAAACTATGACAATTGTCCTGGCCAGATTTCTTTAGAGGGAAGTTTGCCTTTGCCTAGCTTTTGCTAAGGCTGAGAGAGCATGTCTTGCCCAAGATTATCCTTCTTTCCCTAGCTTTTAAAACCCTTTTTAAAAAAAGGATTCAAAAGATTCGAGATTCATGAGATTCATGGATTCCCAGAACCTTCCATGGATTCAGATTCGGATTCGGAAAATTCTGGATTTGTCCCATCCCTATAATTTAATATGACCTTCCATGAAAAGCCTGGATTGTATGGGATGGACCTTCCTAGAACTATAGGTCCTAAAGGTGGTTGTGTATGTGCTGGTAACACCAAGGCTGGCTTTCTGCAATGCACTATACATTGGGCCACCTCTGTATCAAGTTTGAAAACTTCAGTCAGTTCTAAACATGACAGGCAGATTGGTAATTTGCATCTAGGAGTGATTGTATTATACCAGGATCACTCTGCTGGCTGGCTGTTTCCAGGCAAGGTACAAAGTGTTGGTTATTACTCTTAAAGACCTACACATTTTAGGTCCAGGTTATCTACAGAATCACCCTCTCCTGTATATATGCTCCATATACTTAGGTCCTCTGGGAGACATTTACTTCAGTTAGCAGGACTAGGCCGGCAATTATTACCCTGAGAATGTTTTCTTTAGCTGCCCACAAATTGTGGAATGACCTACTGGAACAGATTTAGCAGCTGGATACGCTGTCTGAGTTTAAAACAGAACTAAAGACTAATATCTTCTAGCAGGCCTATCCAGATGGCCTCTAAGTTATGAATTTTTAAATTATGAATGTATTGTTTTTAATATGTATGCTCTTTTAAATGATTATGTATTTTCAATTATTGTTACAGTGAGCCCTCAGTATTCACTAAAGTTTGGTTCCGGGAAGCTCTGTGGATGCCAAAATTTGTGGATGCTCAAGTCTTATTATATACAGTGATGTAGTAAAATGGCATCCTTTATATAAAATGGCAAAACCAAAGTTTGCTTTTAGGATTTTTTAAAAATATTTCAAACCATGATTGGTTGAATCCATAGATTCGGAATCCACAGATATGGAAAGACAGCTATATGTTTTTTAATAGATGTTATGTGTCTATCTGTTGTATTTTAATCTGTTGTTCCCCACTTTGCACCATAAGGAAAGGTGAATAAGAAATATTAATTATTATTACTATTTAAGATCTCTTCAAGAAATACCTAGGAGATCAAAGGAGTCTCCAGTAATGACGACTACCTATTATATAAAACTTTGTCCACAGCATCCCAGTGTTTATCCTTTCTGTATATTCTGATTTCTGTTTCCTGTACTTACATTGAATGATGTGAATGACATGAACAACAACCAACCAAATAGCTTCTGTTGATACTAGAGATGTAACCGTGGCTGGATTTTTTCCTGCCTAGTTTTCTTTTCCTGATCCCCTTTCTTGATTAATGGTTTCAATAACAGCTTTATGACTGAAATGAATAACGTTAATTTTGAATTTCCGCACTAGCCTGTTACAGCGCAACGATTCCACTTTCAACATCCTCTGGCCCCTCCCAAAACTGCAAACCCCAGGATTCCAGAGGATGTTGAAAGTGGAATCGTTCGCTGTAACAGGCTGGTGCGGAAATGGCCAAAGTCACACTGTTGCTAGTTGGCTTTGGAAAAAAGAATACAGTATTGTTGCTGAACCTCAAGAAAGATAGATAAAGCTATCTTTCTTGAGGTTCAGCAACAATGTTGTATTCTTTTTCCCATTAAATATTGTCTCATATTCTGAAAACTGGATTCTTCAAAGTGAAATCATTTTTTTTTCTTGTGAAAGGTTGGTTTACATGATCAGCCCTGTGAGGTGGCTTTCTCATACCTCTCTCTTAAAAACCTCACCCCTAAAAAAACATTCCTTGGGGACTGGTGTGTGACACATGGAAGGACAAGTCAATACAAACTATGGAATTTCCCTTTCACAAATAGGCGTGCCTTCCATTTGCAGCACCTGTAGTTCACGGCAATATGTGAAGCACAATCTAGGAATTAAATCCAATGGCATTCAGTGCATCTAACTTCCAGTAATTATACTTAGAATTGCAGTCTTACTTACCAAAAAAGATGTATATTATGAAGCATTTCAGTTTATATAAATTAAGTAGTATTGTGAATGATACATTAATATGTAACAGATTGGTCACATTTCTCTGCAGAAAAGAAATGTGAATCTCTGCAGAAACTAGTTAACATTACTTGTACATATGTTTTAGTCTAAGAGATTAAGTTTATGCTTTGACTTCCTCTTAGGTTAACTCCTCTGCTGAATGCAGTGCAACTTCAAAAGTGTTTACTTTGGGCTAGATAAAATCATAAATAATCAGATGCATGCTGTACTTTCAAAAAAAAAAAAAAAATCTGGCTGATGAAAAAAATCTTCCCAAAAGCAAAAATCGAATAATGTGCTATGAGGCAAATTTGTCATATGTACTATGATGTATTTATTACTGATGCCTGGTCTGATGACTCAGGCCTTACTATGAGGTTCACTAACATGGTAGAAATGCCATCAAGAAAAAGTACTGTTTCATTTTGGTTAGAATCCAGTATAGCTGTAATATACTTCTGCTAGCACAATGACATTCTCCTGTTTTCATCCCTCCCACAACCCTTCCTGATTCAAGGGGTTTCCCAGCTATCTGGACTAGATTTTGGGGGACTGTATGGGTCTACGGGCAAGAGTTAAAATCATCCACTATGAAATTCATGGTGTGGTCACCAAAAGTGGACAGGCAACCTGAAGGCACTCACAAACGCGCTCACACACGCTGATTCTAGAAATGCTTTTATCCATGAGACAACATGTAGTCTGTAGTGGGACTGAAGAGAAAAAGTTGAGCAGAACAAGCGTGCTTGCTTTGCAAATTGCAAAGTTTCTGGTGCCATCATGTGGTCATCTGTTGTGTTGTTTGAGAATAAACAATTAACATTTACTACTAATTAAAGCTGAAAACTTTGTAGTGACATGAACAAAAAAAAACCATCCAGCTGTAGGCAATCACTTTCCTCTTCTGCTTCACTTATGCACTGCTGAGTTTGTAATGTTATACATCCACACACAAATACTGTTAAAGGCTGGTCCACAGAAGGTAAGGGAGCTATTTAAAGAACTTTGATTAAGAAACTGAGGCAGCTTAACACAGTGATATTGGAGTTTGCAATTAAATGGATAGCACCAATGTCAAACAGCAGCTGCAGGCAGACAGCACAGTCTTCCCCTTCAAAATGTACTGCTATTAAATACTGTGTTACGTATGCTCATTTTCTTTTTATTTACTTTTTCTTAGAAAGTTCTGCTGGAGTCATTTTATATGATGTCAAAACATGGGTTTTTTCATATCTAGTACCTCTATTAGTTTTGTTTTTATTCCATCTACAAAAATGGATAGGTTATTTTACTTGTAGGGGTTCAAAACAAAAATCTCATTTTTGTTGTTAAGGCTTCATAACTCATTAGAATGCTCTGTAGACGTTTTTAACTCAATGGTAGAGTACAGAGCTCAATAATTTGGTTTTTAAAAGGCACCTCATTACCATTATATTTCTGGAGTCACAGAAGTTTTAGTTACTGTTAGTAATCAGTAGAAACTCTTTGCTTTCTTGTTTCTCAAAAGTAACTAAAATACTTACTTGTGTATACTTTTGAGGAAAACACCTGAGTGTTACAGGATGCCGATGGCATGCAGACACACTTTTCTCCAGTCCATCTCATTGTCATCTCAACAGCCTGTACAGAACATGAAAAAGTAGCAGAAGACACAGCATAAGTCCGCAGTTGAACCATGTGATTCTTGCCCTCCTCTGTTAAGTGAGATTCCCCCTATAATCATAAAAGTAACTTTAACATTATAAAACTACATTTACTATCACAGTACAAAAAGAATGGCATTATTCTTCACCTGCTTACCATTTGAATGCAAATTTAATGCACCTGCTTACAACTTGAATGCAGTTGTTGAATGCAGTTGTTAATTGTTGAAAAAGAAAATAATTAAAGCTAACTCATTATTTGTAAATAGTTATAATGATGACTGGCACATGCTCCATATAAGACAAAGGCCATTTCTGCATGGTGTCGCTGTCCTGTGATGGGAACATGTTGGCAGCAGTCTGCGAGTCGTGCTTTTATGTGACATTGTTGCGATCCCACTGACAATGTGTCCCCACCCATCATGATCATAGTATATTCCATTAGTGAGAAAAAAATCCATTAATGGCTCACGATCATGCAACTCTCACATTGCCAACAGCCATATGGAGTGGGTGGAAGCGCAATGTAGGGATTCTTTCCCCAGTGCAGCATGGGAAAGAGGCTGGCTGCAGTGCGGAAGGAAGGCACATTCGTAGGCAGCTGGCTGGGTACAATGGGGGTCATTAGGGATATGCTTCCATCCCAGCAAAAACGCTGCTAGGATGACACTGGGACCACAATGGAAAAGGGAAAGGTGCAGAAATGGCCAGACTGAGTATCATATGGAATATGAATATCATCCAACTGTAGGCAATCACTTTCCTCTTCTGGTTCACTTATGCACCGGTTCACTTATGCACTACATATCATATGGAATATGAAACTATATCAAAACCCTATGCAGGTGTTCATTCTCTGTTCAGGTAGTTGGAGTTAGGAGTCATGCTTTACCTCCACTCCTAACTTCCCCATGTTGGCAGAATAAAATCTGAAAAGGGAGCTGTGAATGTAGTTACAGGGTTCCAAATGCTTGGAACTTCCACCTGATGGAGTCGGGCTGTACATGATTAAGGTCCCTTTTCAAATCTTTGCTAAGAACATGGGAGGATCAGGTCTGGATGGGACAAGATTAGGACATATGTGCCCAACAACTAATAACAGTGACTCTAGTAATAGTAATAGGGGCTCTACTGAGTAACAGTATTTGTTGTCATTTTTTTCTTTTTATATTAAATTTTTAAAAATTAAATTTTATTTTTTAAAAACTAAAAAATATAGCTTACATTAACACTGAATTACATAACTACTGTCTTGTTCAAATAACCTACTTCATGATAATCCTCATCTTCTGCCTAATATATAAAAGTCAAAGTTTGTCTGTGAGTTTGCAAGGCAGGCAAAGACCTCATATGACCTTGCCTGTGTCAGGCAAGAAGACCTCATATGATTGGCCTGCTGTGAAAATTTTATGGAATCCTGGGTTGGCAGTTTAGGGAGGGGCCTTTAGAATTCTCAGCCAGAGAGCTCTTGGGCCTGGCTGGTTGCTATGGAGATGAGACCTAGTAGCAAGGAGAAGGCCAGTGTATTCCCTCAGAAACCAAACCTCTGTATGTTAACAACTCTGAATATAGATTGAATTGGGGACTATGGGGAAAAGTTACACATACTGGACACAGTAGTTTGGAGAATTACAGACGCAGGATATCAAATCTGGGTATTTCAACCGCATCTAATTCCTAAAGTAAGGTAATTCCTAAGGTATTTCTAACAAATATTACCTATGAGAAATCCTGGGCAATTCTGGGTAAATATGCTATATTGAATATGTGTGTGGGGGGGGATTTAAGTCCTTTGTGATGGTAGTGGGTCTTGATCCAATTTTAAGTCTGAAACTTGGGATAGAATGGATTCCATACTTCCACAAAGTTGTCTTATGTGATTTCTCTCCTTACCACTTGAGTGTTCATTGTCAATTTGTCACCTACAACAGTCCCCCATAACCTGTTCAACCAGTGTCAGAGATATAGTTCTTTTGCATTTTTCTAGAATCTCGCTATCTCAGCTCTAGCAGCTCCAATCATAACTGAGACCAGATCTTTATGTGGCAGTTCTCCATTTTTCCCATCAAAAATCAACAATATCAACAAAGATTCTGAGAAAACAATATTTTATCTTATCATGTGTTTTAACAAATTTAGAATGTTATTTCAAAAATCCATAAGCCATGAACAAAATAGTAACAGTGTTTATTGTTATTTCCTCATGTAGATTTTAGTTTCTAAGTCTGGGCATTGTATGATCATCTGCTATACTGCTGCAGTTCTAAAAATAAGAATTTGATATATTGACCTATACATTTATTCAGATTAACAAATACTTTTACGTAACAGAACGTTCATTCATTTTCTGTTCAACAGTAATAACTTGATTTTTTCACTCTGTATTCCTTAATGATATAACCTACATTATTCAGCATGCTCATTATGTGCACCATTTTGACCAACTGCGTATTTATGACCCTAAGTAACCCTCCTGACTGGACAAAGAATGTAGAGTAAGTTGAATATTATTCTTAAAGTGCATGTGTAAATGTGTATTTGTGGAATGTATTCTGTCAGAGCTAATACTATGTATTTGTAACATACAGTGAATACACACACAGTTGACTGCCCCTTACTGTGACCTAATGATCCCATATGAGCACAGATTAGGGTACATTTGGTTCAATTTTTCCCTTTTATGCCAAAGATCAGCCCTTCTGTACCAGATTAAAAACCTTTGGAAACACTTGGTTTTTTGCAGTAAGACCATTTCCGCCCTATGCTGTTACAGTGCTATTATTTCACTTTCAACATCCCGTGGAATTCTGGGATTTGTAGTTTACTGAGGCCAAAGAGCTCTCTGGCTGAGAATTCTAAATGCCCCTCCCTAAACTGCAAACCCCAGGATTCCATAGGATGTTAAAAGTGGAATAATAGCACTATAACAGTCTAGTGCGGAAATGGCCTAAGATTCTGGGAACATATGACGAAGTCAGCTGCAGATAGACAAAATGAAGCACTCCTTGGCACAACTAGTTGAACAGCACAGGATGCAATGATGTCACCAGCTAGATAATTTTGAAAAGGGGCGTAAGTTGAGTCACAGAAGGCAGATTTATGCCACCATCCCACCCTGAACATACCTGATCTTACCTAAGTTTGGAAAATAAGCAGAGTCAAACCTAGAAGAGTCAAACCTAGTAGAAGGAGCCTCCTTCTTTGGAGGTTTTTAAGCAGAGGCTGGATGGCCATCTGTTGGGAGTGCTTTGAGGGTATTCCTGCATGGCAGGGGGGTGGACTGGTCTCTTCCAACTCTACATTTCTATGATTCTATGATTCTATGAACCTGGTTAGTTGTTGACCATTTGATGTGGATAAGAGCATACAAAAATCTAGAAAAAACAAACAATGATATTGTGAAGAAGGGGCACAACCATCTTGGGAGCTCCAGAGGGCTGGGTTTGACAACCCATGAAGGCCCCATGAAGAGCTACCATGAGGCAACTCTTATGTTCTTGGCATAACTCTTGATAACTTTTCAAGTTCTGTTTATGTTTTCTTTTTTAAAAAAGCAAATATTTGAGTTAACAATAACTATTTTGTCTGATCTCCTCAGGTATACATTCACAGGAATATACACATTTGAATCACTTATAAAAATAATTGCAAGGGGCTTTTGTATAGATGATTTCACCTTTCTCCGGGATCCTTGGAACTGGTTAGATTTCACTGTCATTACATTTGCGTAAGTTTCACATTCCTTTCTCCCCAGCTGCCTCCCATTCCCTTTCTAGTTGTATAACAATTTAATAGCATATAAGAATATGAAGTAAATTTGGTTTTTAACACTTAAGGATGTGAGATTATAGATTCTTCAGTGAGAAAGGACCGGATATGATTCTTCAGTTATCAAATCATGTTAGATAATATGTTTGTCCTGCATATCTGTACTAGATTTTTCTTTTTTTTCTTTTCTTTTTTTTTTCTGACAACATACTTCACCTGCGCTCAGGAATTAAAGCATGGGAGCAAGGGATTTGCTCCTTTGTTATGACAGTAAAATTATGAAATTACTTGAAATTATGTTCATAGAATGAATCAAGATGGTCTTCAGGGAGTTTCATGCAAAGGAATAGTTTAATGTGCTGCTTATTCTTATATGGCTTTATTATTACTGTGGCATTGTTTTCCTTCTTTCTTTGTGAATCTATACATTGTATAAAGCAGTAAAATAAATCTGGTAGCGTGGGGTGCATGGTACACCAGTAGTACAGTTACTGACAGAGAAGCTGATTTCTGATCCTGTATTTTCACCCTCCTTCCGGAAGAGGAACAGCCTTCACAGTTTCTCTACCTAAGTCACTTTAATTAGAAAGTTAGGTTTTCACAATAAAATCACTGTGATTCATTAGTCTGAGAACATTTAAATGTAAATTGACCACCCTTGAAAGATCTTAATGAAAAGCAAATTGCGGTAAAAAGGTAAACATCTGACAGTTGCTCTCTCATTTTCCAATAAAGTTATCCAAAGGGTCTTCATGAAGACCCTCGAGTAAGTAGCATGACGTCTGCCTCAATCCTGAATAACTGTGATTTAATTCTACAGGTATGTAACAGAATTTGTAAACCTAGGCAATGTTTCAGCTCTTCGAACTTTCAGAGTATTGAGAGCTTTGAAAACTATTTCTGTAATTCCAGGTAAGAAGTAAGTGGTGTAAGGTGTTAGGTCCCTTGTACCTCCCAACTGTTTCCTTTTTATCCTGTCATTGTGTTTGTGTGTGAACTCCCCTATTACAGATATGTGACAGAGTTTGTGGACCTGGGCAATGTCTCAGCGTTGAGAACATTCAGAGTTCTCCGGGCATTGAAAACAATATCAGTCATCCCAGGTGAGAGCTAGGTTAAACACAGAGGCTGACTCTCAGATTCCATGGAAATTCCAACCGCATTTCTTCACCGTAAGCCTTGTTGCTTGCTCATTCATTCCAAAAGGGGAGTAGGGGAGAGCAGAAAAAGCAGGAATCATGTTCTGAATAGAAACAAACATTATGATCCTTTGCTTTTTGCCATTTGCTTGTTTACTTTTGAAATCAGCCTTTGCGTTTAACACCTTGTTGCATGAGACACTATAGTACACGGCGTGTGTTCCTCTCATCATACAATGTCAAGCTCTGAGGTCAAGCTGTGACACAACCACAACCATAATTGTGATTTTTAATTTTTTTTTTAACCCATGATTTCCTTTTTTAACCTGTGTAATATAGAACTCTATTTGTTCTTGGTATTTTTGATGAGACTAGTATCTGAATTGCCACTGAACATACTGAAATATCTGAATCACTATTAAATAGAAAACAGTAAGATAATGTTTTGAAGTAGCATGGACATTGCATGGGAAGCTTATTGTCTTTCCAAACCATCTGCAGCTGCTTAGCATTAAGCTTTAGTATCTTACTTTACTCTTTCACTTTCAATGTGTTATAAAACTGATGCCTGTGAAGATCTGGGTAAGAAGTATTGGCAATTTATTTAAAAAGAAAGCCTATTATCATTTCAAGCCCTGAGTGTGTCTATCTTGGATCCAGCTGCACGGATTTCAGTAACATTTCCTTCAATGTTATTTATTTATATATATATATATATATATATATATATATATATATAGTCTTGGTGGGAAAATTTGCTCTGTGTGGTGTTAAGGAAAAGCATGATAACAAAGTCACTTGTTTTAGCATTAAAACAAGTGTTTTAGCATTAAAACAAGTTGGGAGTTTTGTTTTAACTTTTTTGGAGCTAAGCACAGTACATTTTCATCCACTACTTCAGTGAACATAAGCTGTCAGTGGCCTCATCTTCACAAGATACATCTTCACAAGTGATTTTTTTTTTTTAAAAAAATAAAACATTAGTTCACAAAATAGCAATGCCATTTATTGGGGCTTCTGCATGAGGTTGGTTCATTATCTTCTAAAAGAACATTATTGGGTTATGATGAGTTGGTAAAATGTGTATTTGTCACCATTCTAACAATGCTGTTCTGCTTGCAGGCCTGAAGACAATTGTGGGAGCCCTCATTCAGTCTGTGAAGAAGCTGTCAGATGTAATGATTCTGACTGTATTTTGTCTGAGTGTATTTGCTCTAATAGGGCTCCAGCTGTTCATGGGCAACTTGAGGCACAAATGCTTGTACTGGAATCCAGACAATTCTACAGATTCAAATAATACTTACCTCTTTAATACCACACTTGGAGAAAATGGTACATTTAACAGTACACCCTTTGACTGGAATGAATACATACAGGATGAAAGTAAGAATGTAATTTTATATTGTTACTCTTTTGGGGGGAAAAAACCAACTGGCCTAAATCTTATGGATAGTCCCAAGGAGAGTCGGCACATTGAATTAACAGAACTTACATGAGTGTTGAGTTTCCAAGTTCTCATTGATTCAATGGGTATATTCTGACTGAGACCAACAACGCATTTAGGCCAATGGAAGTACAGTTAATGATATTTAATAAATGTGACTCAGATTTATTGAATATATTCATGTCACAGTGAGTAAGAAACTGGTGGGACCCTCTCAAACTAATACTTTCCTACGTAGAAATAAAATCCTTTGGGGAGCATTCTGGCCATTTGCAAAAATCTGTCTGAGCTATATTCAACATTGACTTAATTATTTCTCTGTGGCGGTGAAATTCTGCATATTTAATTTTTATTTAGAAATTTATTTTAGGCATTTATATATTGCCTTTCATAAAGATTTATCCCAAAGTAATTTGCAGTGTAATTTTAAATAAAAACAATAATAGCAAATAATGAAGAAATTTGAAAATTAAAAAATACACAGTTGAATCAATTCAAATATAAAATAGGAGTAAAAAACTGTCTTTTTCTCTGTGTTTGTGCCTTCAGGTCACCTGTTGACTTATGGCAGTTCCATGAATTTCTTAGGGTTTTCTCCTTCCTCTGAAATATACTAGTGGTCTCCCATTCAAATACTAACCAGGGCTGACCCTGTTCTAGCTTCCAAGATCAGGCAGAATCTGGTGCCTTTCAGGTTTAACAGTATTAAAATACCAACTTAATAAAATACCTGAGAGAATTAAAATATCTTAACCTAATGGTAAAACGGTAGCAAAGTGAGCACCAGGCAGTCTTCTTTGGGGAGGATATTCTACAGCCAAATTGTCACTGATAAAACAAAGGTCTCTTTCCATTGGTGCCAACAGCCTGATCTTGGATGGCTGTGAACACTTTGAGTGGGACTTCAGTGGCAGAGGTTCATGTCCAGGCAGATTGATTCAGGAGAAGGTGGCCCTTAAGGCACTGGTTTCTGAAATAACGTGCAAACTTAAAGTATTTCTGAAATTCCACACCCAGTTTCTTGTGCTAAACTTTAATATTTTCTTTGACATTTTCATAGACAATGTGTTATTTGATCACACTAATATTATTGTCCGATTAGTACACATTAGTCAATCTTGGACTAACAGACTCTCAACTTCATTTACAGCAGCCATGGACAGTTGTGGCCCACCAGATATTTTGGATCACAGTTCCCATAACCCCTATTATGATTTCTTGAGCTGAAAGGAAATGTAGATTGAAACATCTTGGAGATAATAATTGTCTGGCCTTTATTTACATTAACAAGACTTTTTGCACAGTGTTAGGATTTCTTTGTGATATAGACAGTTAAGTCATCCAGTTACGGTTTTTGCTTTTGGTCTTTCTTATTTCACTTGGAGGCAGCCATCTACCATCACAACAGTTTAAGTCACAGAGCTTCTATTTTAAAATGTTGGTCTGTGACACCATAAAATTTGCAGAGGACTGAAGGGCATTTCCTTGAGGAATTGTGAAGAACAGCTCCAGCTTCCATGTCCTAAAGGGACCAATAGTCTCATCATTTCTGGGAACACATTCATCATATCTTGTAGTGACACAACTGTTCATGCTCTAGGGAATAAAACATCTACCAGCCTGGTTTTACTTGTCTTGTAAATAAGTATCTTGTTTAGCTTTTCTAGCTTGGTTATTTGGAGTGGAATAGTGCCCTCAACAATGAAAAGTCCTTGTGATTCTTTCCTTATTTTTGTAGTTATGATGGCGATTCTGTGGAAAGTAGAAACAGTGACCTACTTACTGGAAAATTTAGGAGAAAATATTATTTCCAATTTGAAAACTGGGACCTTTATTAATAAAGAAGAGGAAAGAGGAAGCAGGAGGGCTGTAGTTTTATAACTGACCATTTCAGCTTCTAATCATAATTACTGTTTTTTCCATGGCTCAGGAGGGGGAATTTAGTGTATCCTAGAACTGATCTGGTATTCAGTGGATTTTGCTTTTTCACTTTTCAAGAGCAGTAATATACTGTGTTCATAGTGTATGTGACATTTGATAGGCTCACCCTAGGCACTTACCTGGAAAATGATAAATGTTCAAATAGTCCTTCTGCCTTTGCCACTGTATGCTCTATATCCATCACACACTCTTCTGTTATTGCAGTTTCTATAGCTTCTGTACCAAGTGAGCAGGAGACAAAGGAAATCCTAAAGTGGTTTTATCCATCTTCACTCTATACATCCTGAACTGATTTTTATGAATTTTTGGTGCTTTCTTATCTAAGCACATATCTGTGGAAACCAAATACTCCCTATGTGTTCCAAGCTCAAATATGAAACTCAAATTCTGCTTGGAACTCTACGCTATTTTTTTAATTTTTGCAGGATTCTTATGTAGGGTCACGTCACTGAAACTATTCTATATGTTATTTTCTCAATAATTGCCCACAAAACCTGGCCAAAACAAACAAAAAACAAAAAACCACCCTCCACAACCTAACTGCACAAAAGGCCCTGCTCTTAGTCTTTAAACATTTAGCCAACTCAATTTCCCCCAAAGTAGCCACTATTCTGCAAATTTCACTCACTTCTGTTCCCCTACAATAGATTCCTTTGTTAAAAAATGAAATATGACAGCCTGCTATTTATGATTGTTAATTCTCTAACATCTGCCATGAACTACTTTTTTGTGGTGGTGGGATTGCATGCTTCTGTGAGGCAAGAGGCTGTGCTGATGATAGCAATGTTGCTAGTAGGATCTCCCATGTCAGACAAATTTTGCTGAGGAGCCAGACAAAATGTGCCAACCAGCTACTGGGAAGCTGTAGCAGACTGGGGTGACATTGGTGGAAATTTCTCAGAAACAACAGCTGTGGCACCATAGCTAACACTTGTCAGCACTGTGCAGAAGGAGGTACCAGTAAGCTCCCATTTAAATGTCTTTTACCATGAAAGCCCTATGATGAGACCATCCAAAATGAAACAAGGAATACTGCCAGAAGATGACAGTCCCAGGTCAGATGTCACTTAACAAGCTGTTGGGATACAGCAGAGGACAGCTCCAAGTACCACTGTGGCTAATTATGCAGTTGGGCTCAAGCCACAAAGATGTTCAGCTGTTGACATGTTCAGAGATGAAAGGAAAAACCAAAACTGCACAATAAATATTATAGGAACATGGCATGTGAGAAACATGAATTGGGGAAAGCCAGACAAGTAAAACAAGAAATGGAACACACAAACATTGCAGTACTCATAATCAGCAAGCTAAAGTGGACAGGAATAGGACATTCTGAGTCAGATAATTATTCAGTGTTTTATTCAGGAAATGAAGATCTAAGACTAAATGAGAGAGCATTAATAGTGAGGAGAGATGTAGCAAAAGCAGTCAAAGGATATAATGCAAAGTCTGACTGAATCATATCAATAAGACTTTAGGGAAAACCCATTAATATAACCATAATCTAAGTCTATCCTCCAACTACAAAGGCAGAAGATGAAATTGAAAGTTTCTGTGCTGGAGCCTAGGAGAAAATTGATTACACACAAAACAGGACTTTTTGTTAATCACAGAGGATCGAAATGCAAAAAAGTAGGTCACAGAGTAGAATCAAAGACTGTAGGACAACTTGATTTAGGATCAAGAAATGAAGCAGGAGAGTGACTGACTGAATTTTGCAAGGAGAACAGTTTGTTCATCACAAATACATTCTTCAAGCAACCAAGGAGGTGAATGAACATCACCTTGTGTCCAATACAGAAATCAAATAAACTAAATAATTGGAAGTAAAAGATAGAGAAGCTTCATTCTCTCTGCAAAAACAAGACCAAGAGCAGGTTGTGGCACAGATCATGAACTGCTAATATAAAAACTAGAGTAAAGCTAAAGAACACTAAACCAACCATCATACCAAAATACAACATGAAGAACATCCCCATAGAATTTAAAGATAATGTGAAAAAATAGATTTGTACTATTAAGACTAATTGACCAGGAGCCAGAAGAACTCTGGACTGAAACCAGGAACATTGGCAGAGGGGAATGCAAAAATAAGCTATCTGCAGCCAAAAAGAAAGAGAAGCCTCAATAGATGATAAAATGAAACTCTTTAAGCAGTTAATGACAGACAAGAACCAAAAGTAGAAGGTGACAGAAATAGAATCAGAAGGCAACTGTTCGATGACTTGTGCCCAGGGACAAGGAGAACTACTATAATAATCATGCAAAGAAATAGAAAATGACAACAAAAAGGGAAGAACAAGAGACCTTTTCTACAAGATCCCAGAAGTCAAAGGGAAGTTTAAACCAAGAGTGAGGATGCTTTGCATCCCCAAGTAGAAATAAATTTTAGAAATAAAAAGGCAATGGAAACAATAAATGGAAGAACTATATAAAAGAAATGAAAGAATGACAGATTCATTCAAGGAAGAACCATATGAAAGTGAACTTACAATTTTAGAAACTGAAGTAGAAGCACACTCAGAGCATCTGGGAGAAATAAATCACTAGAAGCAGATGGCATACCAATGAAGCTACTTCAGGCTACAGAGACAGAATCTACTCTAGTTCTAACAAAAAAAATTGTGAAAAACTATAGAAAACAAAACAATGGTCCCCATATTGGAAACACTCACTAAACAGTCCAAATCCCAAGCAAGGGGACACCAGGAATTGCAGCAACCATTGCATTAATCTCTCATACAAGCAAAGTGATGCTCAAAATTTTACAACAAAGATTTTAACCATATGTGGAGTGAGAAATGGCAGCTGTCTAAGCTGATTTCAGGCAAAAGGAGGCATTAGGGATTATATTGCAAACATATATTGGATAATGGAGTTCATGAAAGAATTTCCAGGGGGAAAACGCTTTGTGTTTTATAGATAAAACTCTTTGCTTGTGTAGATCATGAAAAAACTATCTTCAGCTACCTGCCCCAGTTCAGAAATAGGATATAGGCATTCTTGGCTCTCTTGTATCAAAATGCTTCTCATCAATGTAATGGTGGTATTTCTTTCTATTTTGGTATATTCATGGCTACAGAGGAAACAAGAGAGTAGAGAGGGCAGAATGACATGTAGGCCATTTTTCGTAATTAAATATAGTGGACCCTCCATATCTGTGGGGGTTCCTTTCCAGGAACCCCTGCAAATAGAAAAAAAGAGACTGCTCATGTCCCATATTAATTAAATGGTAGTGATGTGCATGTAGACACTTCAGTCAGTGCCATTTTAGGTATGGGAAACGATGCTCCATATTAGCTGGAACCCATAGATGTGGAGGTTGTTAATATGGAGAGTCCACCATACAGCATGTTAAGTGTAGTTATGATTAATCATCCTGTCTTGAAGAAGAAGAACTTTGTACTGTTGCATCCAGTGTTTTAGGGATCACAGTTGTTACTTTCCATGACACTGATATAGTTCTGAGGAAAGTCCTGGTAATTTTTCTAGGTAGCTTTGTTACTCTGTTTACTGGAAGTCCCGGGAGGGACTCCAAAATGTGCTCTATTATAAGTGGGGAAAATTAGCTCAGAGCACTGCTTTAGCATTACGAGACGCAGGGTAACTTAGCAGGATCTTGTAACCCAGTGGTTCTCAACCTGTGGGTCCCCAGATGTTTTTGGACTTCAGCTCCCAGAAGCCCTGAGCATTGACCCTAGTGGCTGGGGCTTCTGGGAGCTGAAGTCCACAAACATCTGGGGACCCACAGGTTGAGAACCACTGTTGTAACCCAATGTTTATGGGGTCAGGCCAAGCCAAGGAGCACACCAAGTTTAAGAATAATTGAGATTTTATTAAATACAGACAAACAGTGTATGCAACACACTCACACAAGTAGCTAAGAAAATAAAGGGTGGAGTTGTATAGAGGGATTTTGAGAGGGATTGTTGAATTGTATGATACGACACCTGTCCCTAAGCTTGAGTTCGTTGGTCTGGAATCTCAGTACGTGGGACTGAGGGGATAGCTCGCCAAACAAAGTGGCAGCAACTCTGGATGGAAGTCTGGAGCAATCCGAGGGAGGACTCGGAATCAAGGGTTTTTATAGGAAGAAGTGTGACTGCGGGCTATGCCTTACTCGGGGACAACAATGAGTTTTGGGTGCAAGACAATGTCTCCAAAAGGTCACAATTTAGCATGATTAAGTTAAATCTGAATTGACAAAGAGGTAGACCATATGCAAATGCTCAGTGCTTGGCATTTAAGCTTCTAGCTTGCCAAGTTACCTGCTCAGGGCAGGGAGTCCTTTGTAAACAGCGTGCATACATAATGAGGGTGTTTGCAGAGAGGTCTCCTAAAGCGGTGATCTGGCTATTTCTGGCCTGCCTGTATTATCTTGGGATATTGCAGCGTTTGATGGCCGAGCCTAGTTTCATGCTTGTCCGGGGGACTCACAAACACGTAGAGAGGGGTGGTGGAAGAAGGCCGAATTATTGATATCAAAGTGATATCTAGTGCTATCGCCAGGGAGGCCTAAACTGCAGTAACAGTTTCTTTCTTGATTATGTATCTTCCTACTTACAAAGAAGGACATTCATTACCATTTTGGGATTAGCATATCAGTAGACTGTAGACATATGCAGTGGTATTCAATAGTCTTGCCTTGTTACTTACTGGCCAGCTACAGGTATTTTTGTTTAATACTGAGGAAGGGGTTGTGATAATGGGGCTTCCCATTATCTAGGCTTATCAAAGGGAGATACTTCCCTCTTCAGGTAAACCAAGGGTTAATGAGGTGTTGGGATTACATCAAGGGTCACAGAGTGAGAGTTGACCAACCAAAAGGAAAGGGTCAGCATCACAGGTCACAAGGTGAGAATTGACCAACCAAAAGGAAAAGAGGTGGGCATCTTGGAGAGGCTTCCAGATCCTTCCAAGGAGGAAAATATAAAACTTCTGAGAGGCCATGTGGCCAGAGAGAGAGACAGAGAGAGAGAGAGAGAGAGAGGAGAGCTGGGCCAGTCGAGCTGGCAGGCATGCCGTGTCTCCTGGACCCCCCTCTTCTCCTTTAGACCATCTACGCCTATAACCTAATTGTGAGTAACTAGAAATAAGTAGTTAGTCGCGTTAGGGATGTTGTTATTTTGGGAATTGGGTGATCTTAAGAATGTATCTGTGCTGTTATATCTGTTTTGTAAATTCTTGTAACTAAGTGTACCTGGGAGAGGGGAGTCTCCCAAGTGTATATTGTTTATTTGCATGCCTTGATTAAGCACTTTTATAAACCTCCGTTTCTCTCCATTTCCATGCCAGGGTTGGCACACGCTACATAGGACCTCTCACTCAGGGGAAGGGGGAGGTGGAAGATCCTTACGCTTAGAGATTGGGCAGGGTCCCTCCTGTCCTGTCCAAATGATTCTTAATTCGGGGGGGGGGGTGGCAGCATACCTGATAGAGTTGGGGAGATTGCCAGTCGTTCCAAGCGTGGGAATCAGCTTTGGGAGGCTGGCAAGAACCCCAGTAGAACGCTGGGAGGGAATTTCCAGTCTTGCAAGGCTGGAAGTCAACTTAAGAGACTGGAAATAAACCTACAGTGTCACAGGGGTACTTCTTTTTACTATCCCCATCACTCCATATTAAGATGCAGTGACCCTGTAACTTCCCAGCCAGCTTAGTGCCAAGTGACTTCAATAAAAATGAAGTCAGAAAGAAAGAAGGGGGGGGGAATCAATAGAAAGGTAAGCAAGTAGCTGCTTAGCAACCATGTAAGTGCATCCTATTGCTTCTGGGAGAAATGGAAGAATTAAGAAATGATTGTCCTCCTCTGTTCTTTTCCCATTTAATTAGGAATGGGAAAAGTATGGCCTCATAGTGAAAACCGGTGGCCAGAAATAATACAACATCACTTCTGGGGCACATGAATAATGGCAGCGCAGCCTGCAGGAATTAACTTTTGTACCCACTCAGTTCACAGGTGGTTACCTGTGCACTAAACCCTTATTGAACTGAACCCACAGGCATCCACCTGCTGGATGTTGAAGGCATTGGAGGATTGACTTCCTATTCTGTTTGTAAATCTATCTGAATGGGCCTATTTTTTAAGAAAATAAAATACTAAATTAAATAAGAAAATGGCTTGATATTTTCTATGAAAGTCTGGTGCCTAAAATAAAAAAGAACATCCTCCAGTATATTTGGTAATGTTCCTCTTCCCATCTCTCTGTCAGGTGGTGAGAAAATAATAGGTTGTGTGGAGGATCCAGATTTGGTTCCAAATTTAAACAGCTCCTGATGATGTTTGTTGGATTGTTCTCATTTTTAGTGTCCCTGAGTAAGGTGTCTTTTTTGTGACTCATTCAAGAGTGTTTCAGAGGTGGGCTATTACAACATTCTATTCTATTGTGTTTTTCCTTGTTATATGTGGTTGTCCACCTTTTCCAACTATCACCAGTAAATTGTGTGTGTGTGTGTGTGTGTGTGTGTGTGTATTTGTTTAGCTACTGCCTGTGCAGCTGGTCTGGGCTAGACAGAAATTGGTCCTTGAGGTCTTCTATCTTACCCATGCAATCTTGCCTCTCTGAAATGGAGTAAGGCAGAGGGAAGATATGTTGGATGAAGACTGGTCTTGAGTTTAATTACTGAATGTTAAGAGGGAACTTTGGGACAAAGTACACTCAGGGTGACAGTGAAATTGTGAGATTGAGATAAACTCTTTAAATGGAACAAGGCAAGCTTTAAAATTAGGCAGAGTAGGATGCATGAGTCACATGGCAAGTGCTGGGTGTTGGGGAGCAGTAGTGAGATGCTGGAGGACAGTGTTGTGTGTCCCACAAGGACCTGCTGCTGGCCTGCCAATGTGCTGTGGAGGATGCTTTCTGGGTATCAGTGTTGAAATGAAATTCACCTGCCAATCTGATAAGATTTTGTACATGGATTGGGGAAAGAAGCCTTTATGTAAAGAAGCAAGATACCTTGGGTTGGCCCTGGAATAAGTCATCAGGTATAAGCATTTGCAAACTCTTGGTTGGGTGAGGTTTGTGGGTGAGCTTAAAACAGGTTTAAGGGAATAAGATTCTCCAAGACTAAGGTTGGGAGTTTATTTTATCTGCTAGGACTCAGTGCATTTAACTATTATGCAACAGTGAGTTGAATATATTTAAAGTTGGTAACTTCCATATGCTTTCACTGGGGCTGGAAAGCACTTAATTATAGTGAAGATTAGTTTGACTTCTTGCTGTTGTGAGATGAAACTTCCAATGTCTCTGCTGAATATGAGGCATCATGGAGCAGCCTTGTGACAATAATATTTGCAGTGACCTCACAACATTTTGTGTTATGTTCTATGAATAAAATTGCAACTTGTTCAACATCCACTTGTTGTCCTGATCTTCCTCATACTTGGAGACTCAGCAGTGAGTATGAGGCTCCACTTGCCAAAAAATAAACATCATCATTCTGGTGGCCCGGAAAAGGCCACAACTTTATTGGTTGCAGCTGAGCAAGCTTGGATCAAGCTGGGTCTGGATCCAGGCGTTGGTCAACATGCCTATTGCTGATGAAAACACAATAGCCCAGTTCATCCTTGGGTAGACCCAGAAGGACAGATGCGGGTGGAAGCTACTGTGCAGTTCCCCTGACATCGGGGAGTGAGGCAGAGTGCTTTGCCCCTGAGTTGGGCATGAATCTTATTGCCCACACCTCTAAGGTTCCTTAAGAGAACCCTCCCTTTACTGGGTACAACAGGAATTCAGGCCCCATCTGTCCACAAACAGGATCTGGTCCTTACACTACAACCACCCAAAATTGTGACAAAAATCAAATTATTCGTACAACAAGAAAAAGCCATGAAAAACAATCAAACTCCAAAATATAAACCATGAACAGATGGGTACAGTTGAAACTGCTGAACCAACTGGTTGTTGGAGTGCACAGGAACTGGTTATATGGCTAGGGAATGGACTTCCGCATGGTTCCATTAGCCTTGGCCTGATAAACTGTCTTCCTCTGCCCTTTCCAGAGATTGCAGAATGTGCAGAGGCTCCTAGGAAGAGTGGAGTGCACACATATATACCCCACCTGCCACTGTGATCCACAACTGGTACTCTTCCTCCTGCAGTATAGCCCTCCTTTTTTAAAAGCCTATCAGGACCACCCACCACAACTAACCTGCCATCCCAATGCTGTTTGCATTAGAGTTGTTGGTAGAACTGTGGCATTGAATTCAATATGAATCCATTCAGCAAAAATATTATATTATTCAAAGCCTCTGAGTTATTTACTTTTAACATTTTAAAAACATTCTTTTCCCCACACAGACAATTTTTACTTTTTGGAAGGACAAAATGATGCTTTGCTTTGTGGCAACAGTTCCGATGCAGGGTAAGACTTTCTTTCATTAATGAGCTTTCAAAAATAATTATAAATTAGGAACAGGTTTTGACTTTTTCCCCCTGTTAATGTATAAATACTTCATATAGCGTATGTTTTACTTGAATAGTGGATTGGATTGGATCTTCTCAGATTTAGGCTTATTTCGTAGTGATTTTATTGCTGTAATTGATGAATTATATTAAAATGGAAAAGCATCATAAAAGAAGCACCGTCCTCCATGGAGAGAAACCAAGTTACAGCTTTTCATTGTAGGGCATCTGATTCTCCCTCTGAACTGCCCTGAGGTAAGGTTGAGGTTGAAGCAGCAGATATTTCTGGGTCCCAAGGAATCAAAAGATAAAGAGAGAAAATGTGTGAACAATGAGAAAGCAAGTCAGGATCAAGCTAAGTGGAGATGAAAGTTGAGTTTGGCATTACCTTAACCAACCAGCTGCAGCCATATATTTATCCACTCTGTTTTTTTAATAGTATTACTTGTATTTACTGGTATTACATTTATCCACTATGCATTTTAACAGTATTTATTAACTGATTGTTATTCAACAACAGCCCCCTCTCTCTTTTGCTTTTTCAGTCAATGTCCAGAAGGATATATATGTGTGAAAGCTGGTAGAAATCCAAACTATGGCTATACAAGTTTTGACACCTTTAGCTGGGCCTTCCTGTCTCTTTTTCGGTTGATGACTCAGGACTTCTGGGAGAATCTTTATCAGCTGGTGAGAGATAAGGATTTTATAGCAAATTCTTAATTGTACTGATATGAAAATAAAATAACCTCAGCACAAATATAGTATTGTCCTACACATGACATGTCACAAATTTATATTTTACCTGCCAAATGTGAATGAACTATTTTTTTTTCTCTAGACACTACGTGCTGCGGGCAAAACATACATGATCTTTTTTGTCCTGGTGATCTTCCTGGGCTCCTTCTACTTGATCAACCTGATCCTGGCTGTTGTTGCCATGGCCTATGAAGAGCAGAACCAAGCCACAATGGAAGAAGCAGAGCAGAAGGAGGCAGAGTTTCAGCAGATGCTTGAGCAGCTGAAGAAACAACAAGAAACAGCTCAGGTATGTTTCTGATGAAGAAGTAACAGGACTTAATTTTAGTGTAGCTTTAAGATTATCTATGGATGTATAAACAAAACAAGAAGCCTAATAGAATAGTCACCATGGACCAGAATGGTACTCTTCATCTTAACCAGTTACCCCAAAATGTGAATGAAATCAGAGATGTAATCTCTTACTAATTTTCTTCACACAGGAAGCAATGAGCTATTTTAATAATTTTCCTTTTGCTGCAAGAAAGTACAGGACTTGCAGTTTGGGAATTATTTGAGGCAAAATTGCACATGGCTGTTTTGTGCAGAAAACAGCACTCTGTGCATGGGAAACAATATTTTTCTGCAGAGAAAATAATATTTTTGCACAGAATGGACCACATGTTAATTTTGCATAGAATAAGTCCCCAACCAAGCATTTTTTGTTTTCTGCACGCCTGCACACACACAAAACGATGTAAGAATTTTTCACTGAAGAAGTCCAAACTCCAAAGATTCATGTCAGTCCAGGATTCTTTTCATCAGAGTTCCCAACACTCAAGAAACACATATTTTTTATCATTTCTTAAAAAAAAATCTTCCCATCCCTTCCAAAAAGTACTTTACAGAGCAAGCTGCATGTTATTTTAATCCAGTTTTAAGAATCAGTGTGGAGTAATGACTACTCTGTTGGACTGAGACTTGGAATATCTATTTTCAGTTTCCCCTGAGCTGTGAGCATCAGTGAGTGACCTTGGCTTAATCACTTTCTCTTAGAGCAGTGGTTCTCAACCTGTGGGTCCCCAGATGTTTGTGGACTTCAGCTCCCAGAAGCCCCAGCCACTATGTTCAATGCTCAGGGCTTCTGGGAGCTGAAGTCCACAAACATCTGGGGACCCACAGGTTGAGAACCACTGTCTTAGAGTGACCTATCTGATAAGTTGTTGTGGTGAAGGGTGAATCCCCCAGGCAGAGGAGTTCTCATTCAATTGAGGGAAGTTGAATGAGAAGAATGTTTTCTCAGAGAAAGCCTAAAAAAGAGGCAGAAGAGAAATCAACCGACTGTTAAACCTGGCCAGAGAGGGTGGCCTAGATTTGGGAATATACCCTTTGGCAAAGAGGGAGGCCAGAGGGCTCTGTGTGTGAGAGAGAGAAATAAAGAGAGGGGGGAGAGAGAGAGAGAGAGGAGCGCTGTGCCTTTATGCTGTTGTAAAGAGTTAAGAAACTGTTTAAATTCACTCTGAAGATATGTTTGAACATAGGCATACAATACGTTATTCTACTTGCTGCTTTCATAAAGGTTATACTATATTTTTTCATAAAGTTGATCTCAACTGAGTGACTCTCAGTGGTTATAACCATCCAGAACCACACTACTATAAATCATTTAAAGGAGTTTTAATTACTAACTGAAAGGCTTTTCCCTGGTTACACAAGGGTGGTGTTTTGAGGAAAGCTAGAGCTGCACATGGAGTGCCAAGGCACTTTGGCAGACTGGGAGAGGAGGTGGGAAGTTGCCATTCCAGTCTGAGAAAAGAAAAAGCAAGTCCTTTTTTTCTGTGTAGATTCCACAAAGAATAATAAATGAAAGTATAGTTCCACTTAGCTTAGTAATGGGAAAATAATACAGTGAATAACTAAAAGTATGTTATTTCTCTCGGTCGGAGTGGGCATCCACAGATGGTCCAGGGTGGGAAATTTATGCAATAGGACCCTCTGAAGGGGGCACAGACTGCTCAAAATGACCCCAAAATGTAAAAAATGGGAGTGGTTGGAAATCCACATCTGGTTTTGAAAAATGGACTCTTTAAGAAAATGTTTAAAAATGCAGGGATTGGGGAACCTTCCAAATTTTTAAAATGTAAGTTGCTACTCATCGAGGTTTCCAGAGGTAATTCACCCCATCTCAGTGTTCAGAAAGAAAAAAAAGAGTGACCCAGGGAGTCTTGAACAGTTGAAGGGGATATAAGAACAGACTTGGAGCTCACATGTAGCCCCATGGCTGCAATTTGCAACCCTTGCTCAATAGAATCGGGCTATCCTTCACCCGGGAGATAACTTCCCTCATGTAGTTCTAATTTCAAGTGAGAGAGGACTTGCAAGACTATGCTAGTTCTTTCGTCCCCTCTCACCGTCCTTGCAACTGTCTACATTTAATTGTGATGAAATTTAAAACAAAATAAAAATGAGAAGGTTGGTGAGCTTTGGGGGACTTGTGGGAACTTTAAGAGCCACAAATTTTTTGGAATTTTAGTTTCATATTGTTTTATAGTCTTACATGTTTTGATTACATGTATTTGTCAGTTTGCTTTATATTATATTGTATTTTTTCATGTTTATCTGCATGATTAGTTTTACAGTTGTGTAGTATAGGTTTATATATTCCTTTATGGCAAGGGGTTGGGCTTGATGGCCCTTGTAGTGTCTTCCAACTCTATGATTTATATTTTTATTACTCCTTCCTTTCCTCTGTGCATTTTAATGTGTTTACACATATGTTTAGATTGTGAACTTTTGGCAGGACCCTCTGTTTTTTGTTGTTTTACTTGGAACGCACCTTGTATGTCAATGGTGCTAAATAAATAAATACAGTTGTCCCTCAACATTTGTGGGTTTAATTTTCATGGATCTGATTGTTCGCAAGTTTCTCCAACCCCTGCCTCTCCACCTCAGGCACTTCTTTTCTGGGGGAACCTTCCTTCTTATCAGCTTCGATCAGACCATTCAGCCCTTTAGAAAACCACCCCTGGTCCTCCTCCACCACCACCACCAGCCACTGCCTAGCCGGCTAAGAACACCTTGCAGCCCAATTGCTCAGCACCACAAATCCTCTTGTAATGGACCCACCCACCCATGGAGGGAGATGAGTGAGAGAGAATTATAGGGCCACCACGCAGACCCACCTGCTTTTCCTCTCTCTTTCCTGGCCAGGTTTGGACTCTGGGTCCCCACCATGCCTCAGCCCCGTTTATACAGACACACACACACACACACACACACAGACACACATTTTGATATTTGCCATTTTTCCACTTTTGCAGAGGTCCTGCATCTCTACCCCTAGTGAAAGGGGAGGGCCAACTGTAATTTTAAAAAACTGGTCATTTTACCCACCCTAATCTACAACGTGGAGAATGCCCTACTCATGTAGGTTTCTTGTGCTGTTTAAAAGCTGGGTATATTGTAAAAGCTGCATTCCAAAAAAGTATCTTTACTAGTGTCTATTTGGAACACTAAGGCTTATTTGAAGAAAAGATAAGACTACTTTCCGGGTGGTCAGCAGATTCTAGTAGCAAAGGGCTTTTTTAGATGAGAGTCTTTCTACCTTTATCTATGTCTGTGAGGTTTATAGGTCAATTCTATACATGCTTACCCAGAAGTAAGTTCCACTTTGTTCCATGAGCTTTACATTTACATAGGTGTGCTATCAACAGTAGCAACTGTGCAAAGGCAATTTACTTCAGAAGCTAAGTCCCACTGTGTTAAAAGGAGTTTAGTCCCAAGGAAGCCAGTACAGGATGGCTTCTTTTTAGCATTTTTACATCCTGTGCAATCAGATACATGACTCCTGAGATGCAGTCATTCCTGAGTTACTTGCATCGAAGTGTACATACTATGAGAGCCTAAAAATGCCACATTTCATATTTTTATAGACATTCCATTTTGAAATCTTCCAGCTATGCTATGTGATTTTAACATTTAAAATTTTAAAATATTTAAAATTGTACTTCAAATAGAAGTCTAGTCTTGCAAGATAAATTTAGTAAATATGACTACAAAACACAATGCAGAGGTTTCTGCTACTAGAAAAAAACTGGTAATGACCTTGTAACAGTGTGCATATATGTGAAAGTGAGAGACACCGAAAGAGAGAGAGATTGAGAGAGAGAAGTTGCAAGATCTGGCTTCACTAACAGTTGGTTGTCTCATGGTATGTAAACAGATACGGAGCTCTGTCTGAAAAAAGCCAACTGGCACCCTTTTTACTGAGGTTTTTTTTGGCAACTTTTTAAACATTCATTACTTCACCAAGTGTTTTATTTTACAACTTTCTGGCTGAATTGTTTTGACATTTTATCTGTCATTCTGTTCATATCTCTTAAAAGTTTTAATTTTGATAGTATGGATTTTAATATTAATTTTTATTTATTTTGGCAAATCTATTTACTAAAAAGAGCTGACCCACTGGATCAATGAAATTTGAATAAGTCTTGATCTATCAATTTTCCATTGATTAAATGAGCCTAGTTGGGATAACAATTGGATTTAGGTCCTTATTAGTTGCCTTGATTGCCTCAGGTAGGAAGGTAAATATACTTTTTCTTACATGAAATGAATAAATGAAACATCAATATGACTATGTAAAAGGGTAAGTATAAAGGCCAAGGGGAAATGGCTGTAAGAAAAACCACTTTGATTGTTGGAAATCTCAGTTTAGTTGCTTCACTCAAAGATTTGTCGTTGTCGTTGCTATAGATTTTCTTGCATTTAAGTTAAGAAAATGGTCCTTTTCATTAAGACAGTAAAGCAAAACTCTTAATGATTTATGGCAGGCAGCGGCGACAGCTGCAGCAACAGCATCAGCTGAGTCAAAAGAACCAAGTGCCGGTGGAGGAATAGGTGGACTTTCTGAAAGTTCTTCTGAAACATCAAAGTTGAGTTCCAAGAGCGCCAAAGAGCGGAGAAATAGAAGAAAGAAAAGAAAACAAAAAGAGCAATCTGGAGGAGAAGAAAAAGATGAAGATGAGTTTCACAGATCTGAATCAGAAGATAGCATCAGGAGAAAAGGTTGCCGATTCTCTATTGAAGGGAATAGGTTAACATTAGAACGGAAGCACTCTTCTCCCCATCAGGTATAGCATTAACAGAGGCCAGAAACTAAGACAGTAGAGGGTGTTGTTTCAAAGTTGTGCTCGTGTTACAGGTTCTGCTATACGCTACCTATTGACCTTACTGGGGACAACTGACCATTAACAAAACAAAGAACAAATTTGGCTCATCAGTTAGTGCCATTTCGTGGTTCAAGAGCTGTTCAGTTTCTAAAACTTGGACAGGAGTTCAAGCAAGCCATTTTGTGATGGGGGAGAAGTACATCACAAAGTTCCACAGAGTAGTTAAAAGACCTGCTATATATTACACTAGAGTATTTACCCGGTGTTGCCCAGGATTTTATTTTCTCATAGGTAATACTTATTAGAAATACCTTAGGAATTGCCTTACCTTACCTTAGGAGTTAGATGCAGTTGAAGTACACTTTGAGATCTTGTGTCTCTAACTCCCCAAACTGTGTTGTTCAGTACTTGTAACTTTTCCCCATATTCCCCAATCCAACCTGTATTCAGAGTTGTTAACATAAAAAGGTTGGGTTTGTGAGGGGGCTTGCTGCTAGGCCTCGTCTCCATAGCAACCAGCCTATTCAGAGCTCTCTGGCAGTTCAGGCCCTTCCCTGAACTGCCAACGCCAGGGTTCCATAGAGTCTTCACAGCCAGCCAGTCACATGAGGTCTTCTCGCCTCACACAGCCAATCATATGAGGTCTGTAGATTTTTAACATATTTCTTTCTGCTCCTTATATTCTGACTCCAAGACATGTTGTAACTTTGTGACAACTTCAGTACACCACCATCCCTCATATTAGGTCAATATTGTTAACCTATGAATCCCCCTTTTAACATATCAGACCGTTTTCAGTTAACTGTGGCATATGGAAACTCGAAATCTTGGGGGGGGAATGAATAAGGCAGGTTGTAGGGTGGGAGAGTGGCTTGCTTTGTGCCTGACATTTGGAGGGATGGGATCTAAGATTTTAGCTAACTGCTGTCTTCTCTTGTCTCTCCCCGCAGTCTTTGCTGAGCATGCGTGGCTCCCTGTTTTCTCCAAGGCGCAACAGCAGAACAAGCCTTTTCAGCTTCAGAGGTAGAGCAAAGGATGTAGGATCAGAGAATGACTTTGCTGATGATGAACACAGCACATTTGAAGATAATGATAGCAGAAGAGATTCCCTTTTTGTGCCGCGCAGACATGGTGAACGGCGCAACAGTAACATTAGTCAGGCCAGTAGGTCATCCAGGATGCTGGCAGTGTTTCCAGTGAATGGGAAGATGCACAGCACTGTGGATTGCAATGGGGTGGTTTCCTTGGTTGGTGGACCATCTGTTCCTACATCGCCTGTTGGACAGCTTCTGCCAGAGGTGATAATAGATAAACCAGCTACTGATGACAATGTAAGGAAGTTTTAAATAGTTCAGGCATGGTGGCCTTTCCTTAATGCACCAGCCAGTGTGTCAACAGAATGGAATCCCTTGGGAATGATGATCCTTGGTTGGTCAAGCTGTGAATGCTCCTGCATCTTGTAATATCTTTTCTATACTAACAAAAATCAAAGTTTAAATCATAGTATTTGCAAAACAAAGAGTGAAAAATATATCTGGAGAATGTACAAAATATATTGCTTTGTGTTTTATATTCAGAAAAACATGTTGGATCTTACTTTATCTGGCTATGAATTAATTCTTTCTGGCCAGATGCAATAAAATTTCATCTTACTCCACAACTTAGAGGAAGGTATAATTTTTGATACCATATGGATTCTGACACTGCCTTGGTTGTAGATAAATTTGACTACATTCTGTCTCGTGAACCTCATTACAACATACAAACAACGTGGCTAGAAGTTCTGGTTCCCCAAACATTGGTAAAATCACTCCAAAATTTCACTTTGTACATACATATACATATATATATATATGCATATTTAGCATTTTCATGCATCTTTCAACCTGATACTATCTCCATTTTGGCTGACAAAATAAATATGATATCCAATTGAGATGCCCCATTGATACACACACAATGCAAGCTGCACATATACAGTCACATATGTGCTATTACATATGCATATTATGTTTCCCTAGCTATCCATATAAAAATAATGGAACCTTCCTATGCTGATCTGGAGAAGCATGACAATGCTGGTTTTTTTTTTCCTTTTCCTTTTTGTTCATTAATTTTGAATGAGAAGCTTGCTATTCATCTTAAATGCAAAAGATGAGCAAGTGACATGCCACTTTTCCCCCTCATCCTTCAGATATTTTATTTATAACCTGGAATTTATGCTGTGTCTCTATGAGTGGGAAATGCTGACAAGTAATTTATTTTGGGTTACAGCTGACGACTGATCAGTTAAGGTCTTGCGCCTTAAGCTATACTCTTTTAAAAGGAAGAGTATAGGGATGTTTACAAAACAAAGCATAGATCTCAAAGGTAGTATGGTGGGATGGAAATCAACATTTGGCAAAGTCTGGCATGCTGTCAAAGGCTGCAATCCTATGCGTCATTACTTGGAAGTAAACCCCATTGAAATCAGTTGTACAGGTTAAAAAGTTTGGGTAAATGGGATTTTACAAAGCTAATGAGAAGAAACAAGGCAATTTTATACAAACTAACCTGAAGCACTCATGTTCACTGAAGGTTACCTGGACCACGCACACACAAACACAAGCAAACACACACACACACACACACACACACACACACACACAATGAGGTTATTAAGATGAGGACAGCATGTTTCTTACAATTTCTCTAAAGGATTTTGAAATACCAGGTTGATAATACAATAAGTTTTATAACATTTGGCATGAACATTTAAGCATACAAGCATGGTGCATGTTCTCCTTCAAATCTAGACATGCTTCATATACACTGTAATAGTCAGCTCCATTTGCAGAAAAATCTTATATTGCAATTCCCTCTTTTCAGGCCACAACCACAGAGACAGAAACGAAAAAAAGAAGATCCAGTTCTTTCCACGTTTCTATGGATTTTTTGGAAGACCCAACTCTAAGAGAAAGAGCCATGAGTATAGCTAGCATAATCACAAACACCATGGAAGGTACATACAGCAAGGTCACTTTCAAAATGCTGATTGTGCTACAACAATGACAACTTGGTTAAATCTCAGGGGAAGCCCCTTAAAATTCTGGTAAATAATAGTGGGCATTGTCAAGTTCTCCACATGTAACCCCCTCCCAAAAAAAGCCCAGTTTATAAGAGCTATCTTGTAAATTGTTGCTATAAGGATCTATGAAACTCAGAAAGAATAAGACTTCTTATTTTCTAATAGAACTAGAAGTTACAAAATAAGTGAAAGCAACGGAGGCTTGCTCAAACAGCAAGAGGGTTAGTAAATGTTAGTAAAGATGTGACCAGGGACACTCAGGATGATCTCCTGGGTTCAGACAGATCTTCACAGTAGCTCTCTATTTTTACAGTTGGCATTGTGACCAGTACTTTACAGATTTAAAACTAAAACAGTTCATAAACAAAAAGTGTAGCATGTCATGATTATTGGAAAGTCTACTGTGAAGTGTGTTTTAATATCAAGTTAGAAATGTACTAATCTTCCTGGTTGCCATACAATTCTTGTTTATTTTAGTAGGCCTATAGAGCCAGCCATTTCCTCACAATTGCTAAACAGCTGAGAACTAAAAAGTCTGTCTACTGTTGTTAACCAGTATGTCAGTGCTATAATGTTCTGGAATAATACTGCTGTCATAAATGGTAACCACTAATCCACTGTGAATTTGCTTAATCATCTTTTACAACCATCCCTGTTGATGGCCACCAACATCTTATGGGAGTGAATTTCTATAGTGCAACTGTATAGTGTGTAGAGAAGTACTTCTCTCCCTCTCTTTCTTTCTTTCTTTCTTTCTTTCTTTCTTTCTTTCTTTCTTTCTTTCTTTCTCTCTTTCTTTCTTTCTTTCTCTCTTGTTCTTGTTCTTCTTTTTTCCTGAATTTCCATCGCTCAGATTTATTTGATGACCCCTGAAGTCTCATTTTATATGAAAGAGAAAGGGAAAAAAACTCACTCTGTCCACTTTTTCTAGACAATGTACAATTTTATGCACCTCTATCATACCCCTCCTTACTTGCCATTTTTATAGGGAAAAAAACAAATTTGTAATTTTTCTTCATAGAAGAGTTACTTTAATCCACGAATCATTTTGGTGAGTCCTTTCTGTCCCCTTTCCAACCCTACACTCTTCTTTCCAAGATAAGGGTGGCCAAAACCATACACAGAGCAGTTCTGCTTTGTGACTCCATCATTAACAGAAATTATTTCAATGTGAGGTGATGGAGATGTAGCTATTTGTGAACTGTTAATGCTTGACTAACCCTTCTTTTTATATTTTTCATATTCCCAAGCCTCTTTTGAGATTCTCTGTGTCTCACCTTCCAGCTTTTCCCTATTATTTATTTAATTTTGGACTTGTCGCTATAGGGAGAAGAAAAATACTACATTTGTTATGGTCTTACCCAAGCTTGAGATAGCATTTTCTTTATAGGGGATATCATCATCACACAGTTGGTTCTTTTTTTTTTAAACAGAACTTGAAGAGTCCCGACAGAAGTGCCCACCCTGTTGGTATAAATTTGCAAACATTTTCTTGATCTGGGACTGCTGTCCATGTTGGCTGAAAGTAAAGCATTATGTTAACATAGTTGTGATGGATCCATTTGTTGACCTTGCAATTACAATATGCATCGTTTTAAACACACTTTTCATGGCAATGGAGCATTACCCAATGTCAGAAGAATTCGAAAATGTGCTTAATGTTGGGAATCTGGTGAGTCATCCATTGGATATTGCACCTTTAAGGGTTACTTGTTCTAGAGGTGTACTTGAATTACAGCACTAATTTGGTTACACTTTTCCATTTGAAATGAAACTAGCTGTATAGAGTTTTCAAGGTAAGTACATTTGTTACCACATTCGTGAGGTGCTACAGTTGACTCATACATTCATTTTCCAGTCTCTCCCCACACATCAAAATATTCAGTGTCACAGCGAAGGACTTTGAATTACTTTAAGGGCTGGAGGTGAAATTATAATAAAATATCAGGAATGTCCACGCAGCATTGCTTAATATTTGTTTTTATTATTGCTTTATATTTTGATCTTGTCAGCCATTCCATGACTCTTCCATAGATAACTGATCAAAACCTTTATTAGAAAACAACAAAAAGTGGATTTGGAGTTCCAAATACACTTGCTGTTATTGAGCAGTAAAAATAACTCAGATTGCAGAATAATATAATCCAAATATACTATCAATAATAGAACAACATGAGGGAAAACTACTATAGTACAAACCATATACATATCCACATACATACACACATATATATGTATTGAGTCCAAAGATAATATCCTCTACAAATTCTGTTCTCAAAGTCTGGAGTAAGATTGTTTCAGTCTTAATCCTGGCATCTATTTTTTCTAATAAGTTTGTAAACAAAGAACGGGGCAGAACTGTCATCATTTCATTGTGGGTGCTATAGACAGATATTTAGATTTTTTAAAAAAATACTTTCATATCAGGAAGCACTGGCTATGTAAGAACATATACTTTTGCCCCATTTCACTTCTTTCAAATTACACACAGTAAATCAGCTACTGCAAAATGGCAATACGCAAATATACAAATGTTGAAATGTTTTTAATGCAATCTAACTCAAATAAATTAATCTCTCAAGTTTGTTTAATACTTTCTGGGATCAAACCTCCCAATTTACTTCCCACCTATAGGAGAGAATGGGGAAAGGGTCTACTACAATCTGGCTTCAATTTTCAATTTTCAACATTTATTTTGTTGTATTTTTTTACTGCGTATTTGTGTTACTGGCACATGATTACTGATGCAATTTATCTATATAATTTTTTAGATGAATTATTATAAAATGAGGTTCTTCTCCTTTTCTGTTTTTCTGTTTTTCTCTTTCTTTCTTTTTTCTTTTTTTTTTGTCTCACTCCTTTTTATTTTTTGCTTTGCTTTCTTTTTCATTACTCTGTTTCTTTGTTTTAACTATTGGTTTTTCAGCGGGGGGGGCGGGGATAAAGGAAAAAAGGCAGGATGTTTTAGAAATGAATAAATGTAGTTGTAATGTACCTAGAATAATGTGACATGCTGTGTGTGATTCCACTAGTGCGGGGGGCTCCTCCATTGATGTAGATTGTAACTATCTATACCATCATTGTGTTCATAGATGTTGCAGCCAATATGTCTTGTGTTGATGAACCTTCAGTTCCAAGGCTTCCTATAACTAGCAGAGTTAGTCCTCAGACAGTATTGCTGCAGTCTGCAACCTCTCACGTTTTCAAAGCATTACCAGTTTTGAACAACCTACCAGAGCTTGCACTCCAATGGCACAGACTTTGAGAGCCCAGAAATACTTCCAATAAATTAATTATTAAAATATCTAATAATATGGAATGTACTAGGATATACACTTCCAGAAAAGAGATTTTTAGAAATAAAGAAACACACACTAGACTTTTTGTAGCTTTAGGCACCATTTTCAATATGAAAATCTCAATAAACATATCAACCATGCTTCTGCACTTTTCCAGATTTATAATTTTCATTTTCCCATTTAGGTTTTCACTGGAATCTTCACAGGTGAAATGTTTTTCAAACTAGTCGCTATGGATCCCTATTACTACTTCCAAGAAGGCTGGAACATTTTTGATGGCTTTATTGTCACCCTGAGTTTGGTTGAACTTGGGCTAGCCGATGTAGAAGGACTATCAGTGCTCCGGTCTTTCAGATTGGTAAATTGTGTTCACCAAAATTTCCCTGTTATGCTACACAAATGTTTGTATAATGAATGTCAAAATTTTTAAAATAAAGAAAATGTCATTACATCTTTACACATGCAAATACAAATCCAGAACTTTTTTTTAATGATTCTTAAAGATTATTCATTGTAATGATAGATGTGTAATACTGATTTGAGTATTTACAAATTGTCTGTCTTTATGTAGTTTCTGACAAATTCTAAGAATTTTATCCAGTGGTGTCCCTCCACTAGCAGAGGGGCTTTTTGATCCAGTGGAGGGTTCCAGCAGTTAAAATATGGAGGGAGGCAATTTTAGCAGATTACCTCTTCCATTACAGCTTCACAGTCTCCATCTAAAACTGCCCCAGAGTGCTGGACCACCCTTTGGAATAGCTTAGGGTTGCCAAAGGGCTGCAAAGAAAGATGGAGAAAATGACAAAAATAATTTCTCCCCCCATTCCACTAATAATGTCTGTTAGAATAAAGAGCCTTCCATCAGAAGCAAGATACCATTAGTTATGTTGTTGTGGTTGTATGCCTTCAAGTCATTTCCAACTTGTGGTGACCCTAAGGTGAACCTACCATGGGATTTTCTGGCGCTGAGAGTGTGTGACATGCCTAAGTGGGTTTCCATGGCTGAATAGGAAATCAAACCCTGACAGTTACACCTCCCTTAATTTTTCTTAAAAGATTTCTATAGAAATGCCATGAAAGGTAATCTTGAAATACATAGGCTACAATTCAGTGAAAGGCAGTAATGAGTCATGCAGGTTGTTGACCATAACAACAAATATTAAATTGATTGAGTTAGTTGAAGCTAAATTCCCATTGAAACCAAAGAAATCATGGCTAGTACTCTGTTGCTTATTTCTGGCTAGAGTAAACCTATCCAATTAATTGCTGAATCCAGTTGACTGAATGGGTCTATTCTAGTCCAGACTCATAGTCCCCAGAAGTACCTTTTCCAAACCTTGCAATTATGTGAAAAGTCCTTCAAGTTACACAGACTGGATGGAGATAAACAAATTTAGTCCAAGGAGATGTGGTTGGGCCTTGTATGAGAAAGATTATTCCAAGGCTTACACACATCCACTAGTGTAGACTCTACAAGATTTAAGCCGCAATATGTTTGCTCAGTAGGTTCAGTATTTTCAGTGAAACATATTTCCAAGAAAATGTACTAAGAATTGCAGAGTTCAATTTTAACAAGATCTAGAAGCAAATTTGTTAAATAAGGTTCATTTCTAAGTGCTGTAAATGCTCTTCGGATCCCACTGTTTCTGAAATCCCTTTTAATTCAGTGGAAATTAGCTGCACCTAGTTTTTTCTAGCATTGAGCCATAAATCTTTTCAGTACTTTGTATTCCCCTTTACAGAAACCCTTTGTCACTGTTTGTTTGTTTGTTTGTTTGTAGCTGCGAGTGTTCAAATTAGCAAAATCTTGGCCAACATTAAATATGCTGATAAAGATCATTGGCAACTCCGTGGGTGCTTTGGGAAATCTGACCTTGGTCCTGGCCATCATTGTCTTCATTTTTGCCGTTGTTGGAATGCAGCTATTTGGGAAAAGTTATAAGGAATGTGTCTGCAAGATTGCAAAAGACTGTGAGCTTCCACGCTGGCACATGAATGATTTTTTCCACTCTTTCTTGATCGTGTTCCGAGTACTTTGTGGAGAATGGATTGAAACCATGTGGGACTGCATGGAGGTTGCAGGTCAAGCTATGTGCCTTACCGTCTTCATGATGGTTATGGTGATTGGAAATTTAGTGGTATGTAATTTCCCAAAAATTAAATATTTATTCTGAATCAGAACAATGCCAGGTCTAGCAAGAAGAAACATAGTCTGTACTGCTGTATCAGAACTCTAAAAACACGGCTTTCAAGGAGTATTTTTCATATAATTATCAGATACTATGCTCAGTGTCTAATATTCACTCCTAAAGTAGAAAAGTGGTGAGCAGAAACATACTTACCAGCCCCTAAAAAAATGTTATTCCATATATACATCTGTGCATCACAGGATAGCTTGAGTGGTAGATTTGAAAACTACTAATCAGATCAGTGGATGAAGGACTAGAGATAACGCTGAAATCTAATTGCTGTCTAGCTTCAAATATAAATGCTAACAGTAGTGGGAGCAAAAACAGTATTGCGTAGATAGGTGTCCCCCCTCAAGCCTGGAACAGATCCTTATCTGACTGCAGCTCCTAGAATCCACATGCTGTTGTGGTTCCTGGAAGTTATAGCCTCCCAAAGTAATTTTTCCAAGCCCTGCAATTATATGAAAACTACTTCAAGAGATATAGATCGGAAGGAGTTGCTTAAGATCAAATCTGGCCCAAGGGGAGTTGGCTGGACCTTACAAGTTATGGGAAAAATTATTCCAGCACTAACTCTTATCCTGTAGCTTTTTATAACGGCCTGGAACAGGAATTGGTGACAAGTAGCCTTATGATAAGACAGGGATTTATGGTAGGAGGGAGAAGAGAAGACTTCCTCCTATGGCACTTTTTTTAGGTGTGGATTGCCATCCCTTTTCCTTCTTCAGAGCAGCCTACTGCTTAGATATGCTGAATACCTTCTGCATCTCCAGTGGTAGGTTTGTGTACTGAGCTGCAGGCACAGAATATATCTCAGGCCACTTCCACCCTACATGGTTACAGTGCTCTTATTCCACTTTCAACATCCTATGGAATTGTGGGATTTGCAGTTTAGGGAGGGGCATTTAGAATTCTCAGCCAGAGAGCTCTTTGGCCTCAGTAAACTACAAACCCCAGAATTCCATAGGATGTTGAAACTGGAATAATAGCACTAGAACAGTATAAGGCGGAAATGGCCTCGGACTCATATCATCTAATGCACAATGGACTACCCTCAACACTCCATGATTTCAGAAGCTAAGTAGAATCAAACGTAATTAGTATATGAATGGAAAGCAACCAAGGGGCGCCAGATAAGGCATGGAAGACTCCTGCCTAAACTCTGGAAAACCATTTTCAGTCTGAGTAGTTGGTAATACCGGTCTCAGTGTAAGGCAGCTTGAGGCATTTCTGGAACAAAAGTCAGTATCTTTTTCTCCCTTTCTCCTTCATATAGGTATTGAATCTATTTTTGGCTTTACTACTGAGCTCTTTCAGTGCAGACAACCTTGCTGCCACAGATGATGACAACGAAATGAACAATCTCCAGATTGCTGTGGCAAGAATAGATAAAGGAATCGCCTACATGAAAAGAAAGATCCGTGAATTCATCCAGAAATCCTTTGTTAAAAAGCAAAAAGCTTTAGATGAAATCAAACCCCTTGAGGAGCTCAATAAGAACAGCTGCATTTCTAACCATACCATGGAAATTGGCAAAGATCTAGATTATTTTAGGGATGGGAATGGGACTACAAGTGGTATTGGAACAGGAAGCAGTGTGGAAAAATACGTTGTTGATGAAAGTGATTATATGTCATTCATCAATAATCCAAGCCTGACTGTGACTGTGCCAATTGCTCTTGGAGAATCGGATTTTGAAAATTTAAACACAGAGGAATTTAGCAGTGAATCAGATTTGGAAGAAAGCAAAGAGGTAACCCTTTACTTATTACTCAGTTTGGCTTAGATCATGATATATCTCACTGTTAACTTTTCTGGAATTAACCAACATGCAGTAGCTTTTTCCACACAAATTAGAATACAAAGAGTTCTTCTAAAGTGAAAGAAAGAGCACATTGAAAATGCAATTTGTCATCTACTTCACTGATATACCTTGTCATCTCCATTTTTGCAAGTTCCTATCTCATTTTATACACTGTGTTCTATTTTAATGAGTTTTCGCAGAAATGGCTGTGATTGTCATATCTTCATACCCAGGAAAATGAAATGTTTGAAATGCTGGTGTATAGACTTCATTTACAATTAGATGCCACAAGCAGCTGATTCATAAAGCACCAAGGAAGGGGGAGTAGCAAAATTATGATAACATATTGCAAGCATGTGTTCACAATGGGAATTTTATTGCATCAACACCATCATTTTACACATTATAATGCATTTCAGTGGTGACACCCATATTTACGTGATATCTTCTCAATTCCCTGTTTTCTAAGGGCTGGTTTACATACTCTCTGACTGCTGATAGTTGGGAAATGCATATGGCTAAATGCTTTCAGTGCATACATAAGATAGCATGAAAAAGACATATGCTTATCCACCTATCCTCCAATTGTCCCAATTTAGCAGGGACAGTCTCAATGAATCTTCTGTCATCCATTTATTCAGCTGCTTTTACAATCTTCCAGTTTCTCTCTCCTCCTCCGAATTTTCCCCTTTATCCTCAGCTTCCTTTGCTGCAGACTGAGTTCAAGATACAAATACAATTTACATGCAATTAACTCAGCAAGAGAAGTGGCAGGAAAGTATGGAGTCTTGTACTTCCCAGTAGGCCCATGCAGAAGCAAACTGCTGTAGCCTCTCCTACCCTGTGTGTTTTTCCTCATTAATTAGTTTTGCCATCTTGACCACACTCTGATATTGCTAGGCAATTGCTAAGTGTTCATGTTTTTCTCTGTGAAATGATGGAGGGTATGCATCCATTGAATCCTAATCTGTTACAGGACAGAGATTTAAAGTACAGCTAATTATTGTGTTTTTGTGTCATCAGTATTGTTTTCTCTTTGCACCTTAAATTTCTTGTGTATAATATTTTTTTTGTTTATCAGAAGCTAAATACTTCTAGCTCATCTGAAGGAAGCACTGTGGATATTGGACTTCCAGCAGAAGAGCAACCAGAAGTAGAACCTGAGGAAGCGGTTGAACCAGAAGCTTGTTTTACAGAAGGTCAGGAATGACTGTTTTATGCATCTGATAAGATAGTTTGCTAGATCTCTGGTTAGTTTTTTTTTCCTGAAAGGAATTAGATTTGAATGAATACTAAACAATTTCTACATGTAGGTAAACTTGTCACAGAAAGATGAGGGCTTCTTAATCCAGTTGTTATCATGTGTAATATGAAAAACCCTGATTATTTCTTCTCTTTTGTCCTTTTCAAAATGTAATTTATTTTTAGGCTGTGTTCGAAGGTTCAAGTGCTGTCAAGTTAGTGTGGAAGAGGGAAGAGGAAAACAATGGTGGAATCTTAGGAAAACTTGCTTCCGAATAGTTGAACACAACTGGTTTGAAACCTTCATTGTCTTTATGATTCTTCTTAGTAGTGGTGCTCTGGTAAGTGCAGATAAAGAACAGATCTTTAAAATGTGATATGCCTTTAAAATGCCTTCTTTGTGTTTTAAGTCTAACACTTCCCATTTGCATGTTTCAAAAATTTGTCTAAATGAGAGGTCTGAAAGCTAATTTAGAAATCAAGAAAGCCTTTGCACCAGTTCCAATCTTCTCTAGAATCTTTGAGATATCTTATCCAGGGTGATCATTTTATATTTAATCAGAAAGTCCCATTCATTAGTGTTACAGCCAAAGGCAAAGTGAGGAAAGATAGTACTGCGAGTGACTCAAGAGACAGTATTAGATTCATAGAATCATAGAATCATAGAAATGTAGAGTTGGAAGAGACCACATGGGCCATCCAGTCCAACCCCCTGCTATGCAGGAACACCCTCAAAGCATTCCCAACAGATGGCCATCTAGCTTCTGCTTAAAAACCTCCAAGGAAGGAGACTCCACTACACTCCGAGGCAGCATATTCCACTGCCGGACAGCCCTGACTGTCAGGAAGTTCTTCCTGAGGTTCAGGTGGAATCTCCTTTCCTGCAGCTTGAATCCATTGCTCCTTGTCCTGGTCTCTGGTGCAGCAGAAAACAAGCCCTCTCCTTCCTCTACATGGCATCCCTTCAAATATTTAAACATGGCTTTCATGTCCCCTCTTAACCTTCTCTTCTGCAGACTGAACATACCCAGCTCTCTAAGTCTATCCTCATAGGGCATGGTTTCCAGGCCTCTCAGCATTTTGGTTGCCCTTCTCTGGACTTGCTCCAGCTTGACCATGTCCTTCTTGAATTGGGGTGCCCAGAACTGGACACAGTATTCAAGATGAGGTCTAACCAAAGCAGAGTAGAGTGGTACCAGTACCTCCCTCGATCTAGATACCATACTCCTATTGATGCAGCCGAGAATTGCATTGGCTTTCTTGGCTGCTGCTTCACACTGCTGACTCATGTTCAGCTTGTGGTCTATTAAGACTCCTAGATCCCTTTCACACGTACTGCTATCCAGCCACTTGTCCCCCATCCTATACTTCTGTATTCCATTTTTTCTACCTAAGTGTAGGACCTTACACTTCTCTCTGTTGAATTTCATTTTGTTAGCCTTGGCCCAGCTCTCCAATCTATCCAGGTCATTTTGAATTTTGATCCTGTCCTCTGGCGTATTAGCAACCCCTCCCAATTTGGTGTCATCTGCGAATTTGATGAGCATGCCCTCTATTCCTTCATCCAAGTCATTGATAAAAATATTGAACAGCGCTGGGCCCAGGACAGAAGAGACAGGAAACACAATGTGTATTTAGACTTGCTTTAGTTCATGCATGCCTGTTAGCCTCTTTATAAAGTCTGTGGAAAGGGAGGTGATGGCAACAGGTTAGGACTGAATCCAGTTAGCATCATTCTACTGACAGAATGAACTGTGATCCAGCAGAGGATTCCATCCACAGATATGGAAACAGACAGTCATTGAAGGTAATCCTTTTTTGGGCCTTCACCACCTTCCACACTGTTCCAGGAGATCCTTCACACACTGCTGAAGCAAATTCTAGTAAGGGACTACAGAACAGAGGGAGAGCTGCTAAACATCACTATCTTTCTCTTGCTGGTCCAAGAGGCCAGCTGCTCCACTGCTACACAAAACCAGACACAGATATGTAACTGGAGAAAATGAGACCACAACTTTATTGGTTACAGCTATAAAGGGGCTGGCACCAAGATGAGTCTGGATCCAGACACTGGCCAATCCACCTATGGATTAATGAACCAAAAACCTGGCCTGCTTGCCTGTTAGCCTAGGAATAACAAGTGCTGGATACCATATGGGTGCTAGTCACTGCATGGATCCCTCTCTCACTTGGGGGCAAGAGTCACTGGCACTGCCTGGAACTGAGAGAGATCCCCGGAACTGAGAGACCCCACAAAATCTCACAGGGGCCCCCTAACCCCCAATTTGTTTGACCATCCAACACCCCCCCCGAACTTCCTGGAACTGAGCCCCTTGTGCACTACCACAAAATGCAACTGGGACATGCAAACACAGATTGCACCTAGGAGGCTGAGGGATCTGCTTAAATATCCCAGCACCCAACCATGGTGAAAACTCACGAGTAGCCTCACTGGTTCTGCCCACCAGCCAAGCCTTTGAGTTAATTCACTGGTGGTTCCTGCTGCTTTCCCAGAGCCTACTCTGACAGCCAGGCTTCTGGAAAAAAGAAACCCCAATGGAGCTGCAAGTGCCATGATGCTGGATCCTCTCCGACCCCCAGCCAACAAACTTGCCTTCCAGTAATTCAGGAAGCATGATTTCCATTACTGGGGGCCTTCACTGGATCAAACAGCTTTCCATTGGCAGGGTGACACCAGTGGGATACAACTTAAGGAATGTGTAGTCAGGCTAGGGAAAGTGCAAACTGTGGACAACAAGAAGGCCCACTCCCCTCGCATTTTTGAGGCCCACACATGAAACCACAGAACTAGATTAAAAAAGGAAAAAAGGAAAAGGGTTTTTTTAAAATGAAAAATGTTCTTGCATGGGAAATTTTACATGTGTCCCCCCTTCAACCACCTCACCAACAGCTCTTTTAAACCCATGAGAGTCCTTTTTTCAACCAGGAAATAAATTAAAAGTTTAGTGCTTTCCTTTTCTTTTGTTAAAAACTCTTCTGGGGGACAAATAGCCCCGGAATGCCTAAAATATGGTACGGCTGTTCTCCATGATCTTGAGGTGGAATAGGAAACTATTAAAGATATTATCATTAAAGGTTTTTTTAAAAAAGTTTGGGTGTGTGTGTGGACAGCATGATTGCCATGGGAGTTAGAACTCAACTTCTATCTGTTGCACACCTCTGCTGCATAGGCTATCATAAAAGATTTGACCTTCATTTAAAATAGCAGAATTGCAAACACTGCTAGACATGGAGAAAGCTATGTTTAACATATGGCATCTTAGCATTATGGTGATTGCAGTGAGGTCTGTAAAACTGTCCCACACCTCTTTCTTATGTGAAGAAGTAATTGATGTAAGAGAAATAAAAATGATGGGCAGAGTGGCCAGTGTCGTATCAGTGACATATGCAGGTGTAAGTTGTGAAATGCGTGCAACCTGATTGTACTTTTTGGACAATGCACAACAGTTGTATCCAGCTGATGAGAGCATTAAGCATAATTGGGCAGAGAGACTGTTGAACATGCAGTAGCACTTGAAATATATAGAAATGTGCATTGTCTCTATGTATTGCCTTTACACGTTGCATATTGCAGGGTCAGAATGGGTTGCCAGCTGTGAGCATTGGCTATTGAATCCACATACACTGCCTTCAGTACAGAGGCTGCATAACATAACTCCACAGGCAAACATTTAGGCTACACTGAAGCAATGTAGGACCTTGGCCAACGTGTCTCGTTTTTTTATATAGTAGAACTGGAAGGGATTCTCTAACAGGCTTGATTCTGAACAAGTTTTTGCAACAGTTGAAGGAACCTGAATGCTGGGGCTTTCTCGCGGTTTGTTTACGTTAAACACTAAGCCACTTGGAACAATTTGCAGGCATTTGAAGACATATACATAGAACAAAGGAAGACTATCAAGACCATGCTGGAATATGCTGACAAGGTCTTCACCTACATCTTCATTCTTGAGATGCTTCTGAAATGGGTGGCATATGGATATCAAACATACTTCACTAATGCCTGGTGTTGGCTGGATTTCCTGATTGTTGATGTACGTACCCTACTGTTTAAGTGCTATCTACAGAATGTTGTAGTGTGGAGTGCTCCTTTTCAAAAGACTGCAGCTGCCCATACTCTCTGCTAGGATTGTTTCCCTCTCTCTCTCTCTCTCTCTCTCTCTCTCAATTTTCCAACTATTAATCACCATTCCATGACCATTCAGCATGCTCACTGGGCTGCTAAGTAGTACCCAACAGGTCTCCCCGTGCAAAGATGTTTGTACTTCTGTGAACTTTGGATCCTCTAGTTTCACAGATTCCTCCCCACTATCTATTGGTGATGATGTTTCACCTACACAAGCATCTTCATTTAGAGAATGGGTTTACTATCAGTCTAAAGGATTTCTTTTATTAAGACATGTTAAAATGTCTTCAGTTTTCATTTTGAAGATTTTCCCTCTGGCAAGCCTTATTTTGTTGCTTATTTTGATCAACTATATAAGCCATCAACCCTTTTAAAAGCCTGTTTGCATTCATAGGAGAGTCCTTGGTCAACCATTCACCAGAGAGATAGCTCCCAGTTCATAGACACATTCTCATAAAATATATATCTGGATATCTAGTTTCCACATAACATTTCTACACTGAAAAAAAAGAAGCCTGCTAAATGTTATCGTGGAATAAATCTTCAGTAAGTAAAATGTTGTGCTAAAACTTTAGAGTTTACTATCACTGTATCAGAAAGCTTCCCAGGTAAAATTCTGCAGATTTGGATAAAATAGCAAAATTTGATGCAGCAAAGCTCAATCTGTGATTGTGAAAACAATTCATAGCATTTGGAACATCACTTTGGTTTTGTGAAAAATCATTAAAATCCTGTATTCATGGCTCAAAACCATCAAATCAAGGACTTTAAAAACACTTAAATCTGATAGCTGTCTATCAGTAATGTGCTTGCCCACATATGCTTTACAAAAAAAGCATCCTAAATCTGAAAGCAATCTAGACAATTTTCTCTAGTGTTGATTAGCCTTACGTATTAATCGTCAAATGAAGATTTGCCAGGTTTTAAAAATAAATTCATGTTACTGTGCTATATTCTCATCTTTGGGGCTGACAATAGATGTGCTGGTCAAGGTATAGTGCAAGGTAGTATAATGTGCTATCCCATTCCCTGTTCAAAATTGACCAGACTCATATTTGATTCAAATATGATTTGATTCAAATTTGATTCAACATAGAGCAACATCTTCTTCTTCTTCACCTGAGGACAGCAGGCTATTCAAGCAAGTATAGGGCGAGCTATATAAGCGGTAGCATATATAGTTATGGTCTCCCACACCTTACCTATGCTCTCTTTCATCTGGCATAGTGTACCTGAGGTGCCTGTTTCAGTCTGTCTCATGGTAGGGCTGGCCCAGCTCATATTCTTTCAATACAGTGACAGTATTTGTGTTTTATTGAGCTTCTGTTGTATCAAAGTTTTGAAATATACTCAGTCTCAGCTCTAATATGCTATTTTAGCCATGTTGAGAGAGAGTTGTGAAAGTATTCTGGTTGCTCTAAAGCACTCATGCAATTTTCATATGTGGAGCTGATGTATGAGGGATGCTAACTTGGTATAGGAGATAGGACATAATGACTTCGGGATTGTTTCTAGCCCTCTGATTCCTCCAGACTACACATTCCTGAATATGGACTTCCTAGAACATAAAGGGATAATTTGACTTTTCTGTTTTACAGGTGTCGTTGGTTAGCTTGACTGCAAATGCATTGGGTTATTCAGAACTTGGTGCCATCAAATCCCTTCGGACACTGAGAGCTTTGAGACCTTTAAGAGCCTTGTCAAGATTTGAAGGGATGAGGGTAAGATGAAATGAGAGAAAAGCTGGTGCTAACTTAAATGCATGCCTAAATATAAGGAATGTTCCATGCATGCCATTTGAGGAATGATAAATCTGTGCAGAAATGCTACCCTTTCATTTTATTGCATATTGATTAGTAATAGATAAGCAAAAGGCTTCATCAGCTCACCTTAAGCCTTTATTCAATACCTCATGCTAGCTGTATGCATTTATATTACTTTACTTTCTAGCCAATTTGAGGAGTTGGTCATAAATGTATTTAAGCAGATTTGCTAAGAGTTTTTAAAGGTGAGTACCTTTTATGCTAATTTGTTCCTGACAAAAATAAATATATAAATAAATATATAAATATTGGCAGTTCACAATTGGGTTTATGCCACACAGCTGTTTTTAAAAGGGGCTCTCCTAAAATCAGGTCTTGTATGTTCCTCTTATTTAATGGGGAATACTGTACTTCTGGTCAAAACTAATTGTGATAGCTACACATAGCTTCAGTTTAGGATTTTATTCAGAAGGTCAACTTTAATATCATCAGACTTCGAGACAGAAGCATGTTTTCTATTTGACACAAGTGCTTAAACATACTAGTATATAACCACAGTTAGTAATCATGTTCCGTAGATAATTCATTATACTCTAGTCTTGTCGCATTAATTGGAATCAGTTTTTTAAATGGCTAATTAACCAGACACTTCAGTTGACCTCACCTCCCCAACTACAGCTAATAACTTCCGTAGATGAAAGTAATTCCAGTGTTATTTATATAAATCATACAATATTACATGTTTGCTTTCCGAGGTAAGCAGGATCACTATTTAGTCTCTAATCAGAAAAGTTCATTACACTATACCTTGTTTCCTGCTCTTCATTACGGTTACTTGATGAATCTGTGACTGGACCGAAGTCACCAGCAGAATTGCAAAACCTTCACTTGAAAACGTTAATTTATCCACTGTATACAACCTGATCCAAACTGCATGTTGGTCAAATCTGTTATTTTTCAGTGAATGCCTTTTTGCCACTTCATGGAAACATAAGAGGAAACAGCTTTTTAATAATGGTAAAAAGAAACCTTTCTAGTGAGATGGGCAGCTGATAAACCTGCTGTTTTAACAGTATTTAGATGTAAAGTCACTCCAGTACCATGAAATGAAATTCAGATGATTGGAGCTTAGTTCCTCAAATTGTATCCATCAGGTTGCATATCTTTTCTTCAAAATTTCTAAAAAAGATATTGTAAATTGAAACTGACTCGATACATGAATTTCAGGTGCATCTAACCACCCCTTAATTTCAACAAATCCTTTTAAACAAGAAATTCATGAATTGAGAAGTCAGCAGTGGAATAGGGTAAGAGCTGGTCAATTCCTGTAGTGTTCACGAACATTCATTCAGTTTTCAACTGATTGTTTGGTTTATCCATGTTCATACTTCTTTTTATTTACTATTCATGAACATTCTTGCAAATATGTTTTTGTTGGCACAAATGTTTCTGGAATTGTTGTCCTTTGTACTCCTTCCTAAATAACTTTCAAGACTGGCAATGATGCTAAATGTTCATGTAATATGAGTACCAAGAATATGGCAATCTGAAAATTTATTTTAAGAGCACATCTGGTTCATAAGAAAAGAAATATGATTATACTCAGTTTCATTTTTTTCATTTACAAGCAGTTTTCTGTTGCAACAATTCTGGCTAGCGCTATTAAAAAGGAACCCAGGAGTCATGTGTCCATAATGGTATCAGCTACTTGTCATTTCTTATGCATTTTCCCATGTGTTAAAGGGTTTTTATTGCTGAACCAAGGAGCAAAAGAAATAACTTCTGAATCTGGTTATCCCTAGACACAACGCCAACAATAAACTGATTAATCACTGGATAAAGTGTATAGACAACGTACATAGGAAAAAAAATGTCCAAAGCATTTGGCCAAAATTTAGAAAGAGTACACATTCACAGAAATCAGTGTTAATGAATGATTCGTGAACAGGAAAAGAGCTCACATAAAACATCGGAACACATAACTGACCAGCTCTCAATGAAGTCATTAATGCCCTAAATGGCATGTTTTTGAGACAAGTTTTCAATTGGTGGAAAAATACAGGATTGGGTTGGGGGACAGAGACTCCTGCAAAGGGAGCAGCAATTCAGTTTGCACCAAGGAACTGGGATTAAACTATTACTAAGGCAACCAAGAAGCTATAAATACTAGAATGCTTAAGGAAGTTTGTTATTTGATGTTTATTTATTTATTTAAATTATATCCTGCCTTTTTCTTGGCACAGGAACTAAGGTGGCTTAAAAACAAAGATACTTTATATATTAAGTATGAATGCTCTTCTATGAGGTCTTTACTCTCGGGAATTAGCTAGGAACCCCCAAAATGTCTCCATGTGTGTTTTAGGAACTTGACACTTGGCACGTATCTTAATCTGTTTCTGACATGCACCGTATGTGGAGTATGGCACTGAATTGGGGCTTTGTGAGCTCTGATTCCATTGGGAGACCAAGTAGGGCTGGAGGCCACTTTATACCCAAGGTTGGTAGACTGTAATTCTATAAACCATTGCTTGCCCATCTTGAGTTTACACTTAGAAACTACAACACATTTGCTGCTTTTTAGTTCATTTATTTGAAAATAATTCACAGAGGTGGCCGATATTAAGAAGTAAAGGGAAAAAAATAAGATACTAGGAAGAAGAACTCGTAAAGAATCATAAAGAGCTGGCAGTACTAAAGACAGTTTAGAACGCATGTATCCACACACTGTGTTACAAGAAGGATTTAGTCTTAAGGAAGACTAAATTGGTGAAGTGGGCCACATTTTTTTAAAAAACAATTTCTTAAAAGAACTTTTTCAGTCTCTTCTCATACTTATTTAGACTCAGATTTTGACCTGTTGTTCCCAAGTACAAGTTTTGGTTTTCACATATTTGTATACTGATATTAAAATGTGGAACTTTAAATTAACTTCATATGATTTTTCTATTGAAAAACTGGTAAAATTGTTCCTTCGCAGAAGACAAACCCAAGACCTAAGGAGAATGTAAGTCTATGAAATATAACTCAGTTCTTTCAACTTTCACATAATGGCCCTATATGGACAATGGGAACTTTCATCAAAATAGAAAATTTTGAAGATTCAAACCTGATGTGTTATTTTGAAAACTATTTCAATATGTTTAAAAGTAAATTTCAATCATTGTAACTTCACGTAGGTGCTGGAAGGCAAAGTAAATATCTGCTTTCATTTGAATGGAATCTGCTATAGATTGAGAGCAGTATTCTAATCTCAGTGCATGTAGATATAGTCTACTTGTGAAATGAGATTTGAATATACTCATTGCTTGATATTTATCATTTTAATATTCCCTGTAATGAAATGTTCTTGCAGTAGTTCAAAATATGTATGCTATTATAAATATAGAAGAATAAATATCCATTGCTTTGCTAAATTTAGAGGATTGATTTCTTAGCAGTAAAGCATGTGTTTATGTATAAATTCACTGGAAGAGAGCATGTTATGCGTGCTTGATATATTTCTCTTAGAACAGTAGAGCAGAAAAGGACTTTAAAATAAGTAATCCACCTTGCAGTTTTAGTTTTGCATGTTTTATGCACATTTCTGGCTGATTGCTTTAAAGTTTTATCATATTTCAAATTTCCAGTCCAGTTATTAAGATAGCAATCTAACAAAGAATTTGGTACAGTGAACATTTTTCATGTGCCTTATGCTGAAATAGTAATAATGTATCTTACAATTGAGAGCATCAGAAATTTATTTTAAGCATTTGCAGGTCCAATTGTTAAATTATCTGTGTATAGCTAATCTATTTGATGTGAGTAGCATAGACCACTGATTCTTCCCTTGAGGCCTTCTGCAGTTTGTAGCTGCTTTAACACTGCTTTCAGCCCTTAATTGTTTCACACTTTGGCAGGGACATAATGATAAGAACTTAGGGTCACAGATTTACCTGTACAGCCCCTTTAAGGACTGCAGGCAACATAACGTGACAGAAAGCCACCATTGTCCAATGCCTGGATCTATGCCTCATGACTGGCCAACGCTATTCCACTCATAATAATCAAATTCTGGCCCCATTTTGTTCCACCCAGTGGCTCCTTTCTTGTTTCTTCCTCTACCCACACCAATAACTCAGCCCTAGGTCTGCAAAGAGGAGAAATGTGTTTTAGAGTAAACATCACTTCGAGCTAAAAGTATCCTGCTTTATCTGGAAGACATCTTGGTATGTAGGAGAGCTGTCTCATAGCCTTCCGTACAGTGCTGGGCAAGAATAATGAAAGACTGCAATCATCTATCCCAGGTGTAGGCAGCACCTATCAGTCCTTGCTACCATAGCCAATGGTGAAGAATCATGCCCATTGTGTTCCAGTAGTGTCTGGAGGCCCATACACTTGCCTACCCCTGCCACTCCTATATACACATCTAACAGTAAGTCCTGTTCAACTCAGTGTGGTTTATATCTGAATGGGGACCCACTGACACTACAGAATCATGGCTCTGTTATTCCACTTTAACTGCCATGGTTCCGTCCTAATAATCCTCGGATCTGAATTTTAGGGAGGGGCATCTAGATTTCTCAGACAGAGAGCTCCCCCGGTGCCTCCCCAAACTGCACATCCCAGGATTCCGTAGGATAAAACCATGGCCATTAAAGTGAAATATGAATGGGCCCTAGGTATGCAGAGGATTATGCATACCTGCTCAGAAATATGTTTGCTAGTGCCTGATGGGACTTAGTTCCAACTAAGTGCATGTTCTTCCCTTTGCATAAAAGCTTCCCCAGTCTTGATGGACTACAGCTCTATGACAGAGCACCTGCTTTGTATGCAGAAAGTCAAGGTTTCAATCTATGGCATTTCCACATAGGCTGGAAAGATCCTTTTCTGAAACCCTGTAAACAATACTGAGCTAGCTTGGACACAGTATAAGGCAGTTTTCTTACATTCCTTAATTAATATATGACAGCTGCTGTATAACATATACCTTATTATACTACCTACAGGTTTCAGCACAACAGTTCATTGTTCTTTGGATCCAGCCCACGGTTACTACAAAACCCACCTGATATCTGTCTCCTTCTTACTAAAGCAACTTTTTTTTTCTGGGAAGTTTTGAAAGTAAAGCTTTTTAACATCAAATTCTTGGAGACTCATTTTCTCAGTAACTTATTGTATGACAGCAGCACTTTAAAAATAATGGATGACCTACACTGAAATTGTAGAAAGAGTTGGAATCAGACTTCGTTGTGATTCACCAAGTCGCATTGATTTTTGTGAGTCTGCTCCAAGTCTGACCAAGTTTGGATCCAATTCTGTTTTCAGTTTCAGTGCTTAGAACTTTTTCATCAATAAAGCTGCAATCCTTAACCCACTTAGCTTTGGAGTGAATTCTATTTAACTTAACAGGAATTACTTTTGAGTAGACTTAATTAGGATTGAACCGCAAAATTATTTTTAGATTTTAGATCACCATTTGATTTAACAAGTTTAAAAACAGAAAACAAAAAACTATGGCTTGTCATATCCAGAACATAAATGCTGTATGCTTTCTTTTAAAAAATGGATTTCTTGATCCAGGCATTTACTGTGAAATTATGAGCATTTAACTTCATTTTAAAGCCAAAGAAAAATTCAGATAGGGGATTTTAGATCTAATAAAATCATTGAACTTATCTTTTTTTTTTCCTGTTTGTGCAAAAAACAACACAATCATCTAGCCAAACTCCAAAATCCCTGGAAATCAAAGAAGGCTAAATGTCAGTGTCCCTTCAGTATAATCACTGACTAGTGCCGCCATAATGCAGTTCACCCATTTACCACACCACGTTCCCCAGCCCATTTGATCTCTAAACTACCACAACAAATACATGAACCTGGTTCTTTTCTTTTCTATATTGGGACTGCACTATGTAAGACAAATGTCTATTCTTCAGGGCTGCTACATAAGTGAGATCTGTAATAATATGGTTTTTTTTTTGGCATGCTGCTATTCTGAATTCCAGAATGACCCTTTCTAGGCTATTCTATTACACACATACACATTTTTGTCATCCCTCTGCAGCAGCCGGTAAGCATTCTATTACATGGCTATGCTCTCTGAGGGATTGGGGCATGTAGAGTTACCCAAAAAATGTTTTTCAAGCTCTCTTTTTCATTGCACAGTTTGGGCTTCCTCCCAAAACACACACAGGGTGTTTTTCCCCTAAAGTGTTTTTTTCCCTCCACTTTTATATCTGGGCTTCTTGAATCTCACTGATTCCCATTCACTGCTAAAGGTCAACATTGCTGTTTTGGCTAAATGCAAAAGAAATTCATTATTAGGATACAAGGATTGTATTACCCCACCAGCCAAGAAAAGATAGTGATACACTCACATGCTACTTACATGACCCTGCCATAGCAGTATCAAAGTTTAGAAAAGCTGAAAGCAAGGCTTTATCTTGGAAGGCACAGCCTGCCTCTGAAATTACCCTACCAGAGGCCTACAGATGGGGGTGGGGGAGTGATGAGGGTGGTCCATCCCAGGAGGCAATTTTTGGGGCTGCCCGCATGACATGGGCATGCCCTCACGCGACGTGGCCATGCCCCCTGCATGACATGGCCATGCCCCTGCCCCTCTGTCCCCCACCCCCCTACCCGCACTCCAAACTATGTGGCTGTATCATACCTTGTGATCCCTGACAGTCTAGGACTACTGTTTATTCAGTTAAAATAAAGTAGCTAGTGGAAAAACAGAGCAGACAGATTTTGACAACATCCAAAGAACAGGGAAATATAGTTTCAGGGGAAATGAGGGAGAAGAGGGGCCCTTATGACTAGATAGTTTTGGGCGAAAAGAGAATAATTGATGTACTTTGATTAACTTGGCTTAAAGCCAAGGTTTTGAAGAAGTTCAAAATGGTACCTATACTAAGAGGAGAAAGCTAAAAAGCTGTATGGACTCTTCAAAGGCCTAATCAGTTCTAGCTGCTAGAGTATGAATATGCAGATGTGAATAGGATTCACAGAAATGAGAAGAAAAAGAGCACAAAAGACCATGACCATTAGAGCATACAGTCCAGATAATACTCTTATTTTTTTTCATCAGTGTTGATCTGTTTATTTTAACACTGTCCCAATACCTACATGTTCTAGATTGTCCTGTGTTAATATATCACATGCATCTTTCCTTCATGTCTGTGTTGAAAGAAAAGATATATGCTGTCCAAACTGGTGGATATAGATTTGCAATTGAATTTTGTGCACAGACAGTCCCTAATCCCAATATATCTTACTTCTTCATGAAAGTGCTTCTATCTACATTCATATTTGTCTTTTAAAGGCATTAAAATGAGTGTTTCCACAGTCTGATGGACTTTTAGAAAGTAATTTATTATAACTCTGGAAACAAAATAATAATAATGCATTACGCTTATAGCTTCAATTTTTTAAAACAACATTTTGTTTTCTCATTATTTAAAATGAATTAGAATAGTTACTTTCACGCTGTTCCTTTTTTTTTCTAAACACACCAGAATGCTACAAGACTGTAGTACAAACACACCTAAGCAAAGAAATCATAATACTTCCATGACTATAAAAATAATTATTTTTAAAATTACAGTTACACTGAAGAAAAGGGTGAAGTTATCCCTCATTACAATTGTAATGTAACTTAGTTATGCCGTAACTAATGAAAAATAATTCATTGAAATTAACTCATTATTTGTAACAAGTTATTTTCAGGCTCTGTTAGAGGCTGTCTCTGTGTTGGTGCCAGATTCCAAGGACCTGCTATGATCGTTCCTTGAGCACTCCAATGCTGATGATAATAACTGCAGCTTCCTTCACAGTCTGGAACATTTGCGAACTGCATAACACTGTGTTCTGCACTTCTTGGAGGATGATGGATTCTGGAAAGGCTATCCCATTCTTTCTGTTCCTGAGAGAGGAAAAGCAAAAAGATAGTGAGCCTGAGAAGGCAGGGCTGGCCCTACCATAAGGCAGAGTGAGGTAACTGCTTCAAGCAGCAAGTGATCCCAGCTGTTCTTCCTGAACTCTTTGACTCTTCCCCTCTGTTGAAAGAAAGAACTATAGCCCTTTCTGCAGAAGCCTCCCATCCTGGCATGGGGACAGGAAAGGAGCAGGGCCACGGCAACGCTTCTGTATGACATTGCAATCCTGTCCTTCTCCTGTCACCAGGCGGCGCAATTGCAGATTAAATCATTGATGGATTTTTCCCATCAATGACCTGTGATTGCATCACCATCCCACACTTACCTGGCCTACGGAAGTGCTGGAAGCACAATGAAGCCGCTTCCTGCCCCAGTGCAATCTGAGGAAGTGCCCAGTTGTGCTGTGGAAGGAAAAGGCATGTCCATCACTCTTCCTTCGGCAGGGAGTGAGCCAGTGCAGAGAAAAGTGTTCACATCTGTGCTCTTATCCCAGCAATGCCACTGCCAGGATGACAGTGGACAACGGCAGAGAAAGGTACGGTGCAGAAAGGGCCTATAATTCTACACAGTGTTGTGCCCTCTAAGCTAGTCTGTTGCTTCCTGATGAAGTGAAGGAGAACAATAATATTCAGTTGCCCATGTGGTCAGCTTCTGAATATGAACTGTAGAAGGAGCACCAACTTCTCCTCTGTCTCAAGCATCAAAATGTTTTAAGGCCCTTTCACAATACCAAATTATAGCACTACCATTCCATTTTAACTTCTGCTGTTTCATCTGGGATTTCTCCCTGGCTGGGAATTCTAAATGCCCTTCTCTAAATTGTAAATCCTAGAATTGTATAAGATGGAATCATGGCAGTCCAAGTGGAAACACAGTGCTATAACTGTGTATGTGAAAAGGCCCGTACGGTGGCCCTGTGGGAAAAATTTAGTCCAAACAAGTCACACGCAGTGTTGACCATATGGGAAGGATTAGAAAGAGAAAGGATTTTTTTCCCCCCTCTAATGCTCCTTAATGAGATGGCTATAAAATTCCTGGCTTTTGCTTCCCACGAAAAATGTTATAATAATGAGATGAACTGAGGTTTCTGAACAGCATTGCTCTGAAGATGCTGGCTGCTCATCCCCTTCAGACTAAACTCACCTATGTTGGTGCCAACTCCAAGCAACCTGTCTAGCCAGTCTAGCTTGTAGCTTGTAAATAGAAGGAGTGCCTAAATAAGCCTTTCCCTTACTACCAAGCACCCTCAGACAACAGCAATGGCATCGTACCCAGAGATCAGTACAAGAATTGATTTTAACACTACCAAATACTGTTGCTGTTTTTTTTAAAGGCTGTGAAGAATTATACACCCTTTCAGCCCCCTGGTCCTTTGCTGTGGTAGTAAACAGTCTTGTCAGACATTTAATCTGCTGACAAGATAGCTACAGCTGCTATAAGGTTTGCTTTTTTGCTCTTCAGAGAAAAGTTTGGCATAGACCAGTAGGTGTATTTTAGAAAATAAGCCAATTTATATGGCTACTTAGAGAATAAATTGGCCATGTTATGTTATTTAATCCAGAAAATTATGGTGGGACTTTTCCTTAGGACACGCTGACTTCCGGAAGATAGTTGACAAAAAAAAAACCTCTCAAAGCTGCTGATGCTTTAGGTTTTTCTCATGTATTCCTCACCTACATGGAAACCGTCAATAAAGTTAGTATATCTGGTTCTGCTCTTTGCTTCTGCAGAACTGTAAAGTCCTTAAACAAAAATTAGAACCTCACAAGTTGGAGAAAACAGTATGGCAGCAAAGCTTTGGTTTCTTCTCACCATCACTGCAAAACAGCTAAACCATGGAATTTAGCTTTTCAGAAAGGACCTCACAAAGAGAGATCAGGCTAGGCTGTCCATACTATATAGGACATGATCTATGCTGTTCAACGGAGAATAAAGTATATTCTTTGCTTAAATATTCGTACCTCCCTTCCAGCAAATACTGTAGCCATTTTGAATAGTGAAGAAACCTTGTGATCTGAAAGTACCCCCCTGTTGCAGCTTCCCAATCCCTGCCAAGGAGATTTTCAGGAGCCTGCAAGGAGAAGGTGGTATCAATGGCCCCAGATAACAAACTTTACATAAGTTGCACTCTGCTCATGGGATCTTAAGATCCAGCGTCTTACATTTCTTCACAGCATTCCTTTATAGCCACGTATTATTAGGTAAACACACAAAGGCATTATACTCAGGCAACTTGGACAGTATCTTGATTTATTCTGCTTTAACCACCACTACCCCTCTACCGATTTATGAAGACTTCATTCATTTGTTTTTTGAACAAAATATTTAACTGAGAAGACATTCATTTGCCTAATAAAGACTGGAGCTTGAAATAAATTATGTGATTATTTAGATAAGCACATACCGCAAAATCGTCTGGCTTTCTTACGCAAAGAAATTAATCTGCATAATAGTAATAATAATGCATGGTTAAATGTACTCCTAAAGATACGTACTAATTCTTGACTTGATTTTCTTTAAAACATTTTTGACACTTCTGTTTTTAGTTATACAAAAATTATACAGTCTTTTCAGTTCATAAGGAGTAATTTATTTTCTTTTTATATTTTGATATCATGTATAAATATTTTAACACATTTCTCCTTTCTTTGCAGAGATCAACAATCTTCATGTTTCTATTATAAGGTTTATTTCTCATTTTTATTTTTATTTAGATGTATTAGTTTTTCCCATCTTTGTTTGTCTTGTTGAGTATATGAAAGTTTGCAATTTTTTTTTAAAGAAATGGTAACTCTGTTGCAATCAAAATTTTGACTGGCTAGTTTACAATTTGCTTTAGTTTACAAAGTAGAACAATCATGTATTGATGCAACAGAGTAATTAAATTACTGCTGTTAAGTATTCTTACACTGTTTTCTTTTCCTCCTCTATTTGTGTACTAGGTGGTTGTGAATGCCCTTCTTGGAGCAATTCCATCCATTATGAACGTGCTTCTTGTTTGTCTTATATTCTGGCTAATTTTCAGCATCATGGGAGTAAATCTGTTTGCTGGAAAATTCTACCACTGTATTAACACCACAACTGGTGACATGTTCGAAATCAGTGAAGTTAACAATAAGAGTCAGTGTGAAGAACTCATCCAAGCAAATCAAACAGCCAGATGGAAAAACGTGAAAGTTAACTTTGATAATGTTGGATTTGGGTATCTTTCTTTGCTGCAAGTAGTAAGTGAATATTCTTTATGGGCTTCTTGTTTACCTGTTGTAGCATAATAAGTTGCTTCCAATTTTTTGTCATAGTCTTATTTGATGCCATTTCATTGGGCCCAGCATTCCATTCATTTCACAATAAATTGTGCATAGAATTGCAAACTAATGCACATATCTAAGTTGCATCAATGCACATATGTGTTCCATTTACAAGCTAAATAAAGCCGTTTATTTAGCTTGTAAGAGGCTGAAAAATGGGGTTTTTTTCACCTCTGTCACTCACTTGCCTTTTGCATAGTTTCAAGATCTTAATCCAGGTTACTAAATTAACTACTGTGGTTATGAAACCAGCAGCACTAATGGTAATGAGACTGAATTCTAGGTTTTCTGTCACAGTACTTGAACAGCAGCTTTATCTGGAACGCCAATTGTTTAATTTTTTTGACTGATATTAGCAAAGGTTCAGAGGTGTATCTAGGGTGGGGCAAGAGGGACAGCTGCCCCAGGCGCCACTGCCTGGGGACGCAAAAAAGCCATACCAAGATTCAGTAGCTGTGGAGGAGGAGGAGGAAGAGGAAGAAGAGGAAGCAAGGATGATGGTGGTGGGCTGGCAGGAAAAAGACAGAAGAGGAGAGAGGGTGGGAGGAAATTCCAGCCACCCAGGCCCTGCCTCCCCCTGCCTCCCAAGGTGGGCGTGCTTCGGGCCACGCCAGAGGGCCAACGCATCTGGCCAGAGGGAGAGATTGGCACAGCCAGGGCAGAGGTATTGAAGGGTGGGAGAAGGCTGAGATCAGGGAGAGATGCAACAGGGTATCCCCACGAGGAGGGCGGGCACATGCGCGAGGGAAATACGGAGCAGGGGTCCACAGTGGTGTAGCTAGCGGGGGGTAAGGGCACTTTCGATGGGGTTGCTGCTGCTCGGATGCCTATCCCAAGAACTCCCTCTCTTTGTGCTGCCTGGACGCTATCCCATCTAAGCCCACATGGGACCAGGAACCAAACCCAACTGCCCAGCTGCCCGTTACCCCTACGTACCCGCGCGGAGTCTCCGAGCGGTGCGCATTGCTTGTGGCTCAGCAAACCAGCTTCACCCACCAGTCCATGCCCGCCAGGTGTTTCCTCCGATCACTGGACAGTTCCCAGCCCACCCTTTCCAGTCCATCCCTCACTCGTACTCACTTTGCCCCACCCTGCCCCCTTGCTTCAGTGCTGGAGGAGGTGGAAGGGCAGGGGAGGGAAAGGGTGAAGGAGCTGGGGGGTCCTCTGGGCAATGGTGTAGCTAGAGAGATGGAGGCTATCCATCCCGGGCACCAAAAGCTCTAGCTATGCCACCGCAAAGGTTTTCCACTTATCATAACTTTTTACATACATATTTCTTCATCAGTCATCATGCTTGCTTTAAGTGACTGAGCATACGACTTCTCGACAACTAATATATCACTGCTGTCTCCCGTATTTTGACCTGAATTGGAGATATTTTGCTTTTTTTCTTAACTCTTTACATCCAGAGTGGAACTGGCAGGTTCTTAGGCATGAGAGAAAATGTTAGATGGGAGTTACAAGGTATTCTTTTATGAAATCCTCTAGAAAGCATTTTTGATATGAATTAGTCTTGTTAGTCACATGAAAATTCCTTTCTCTAGGAGTCTTCTAAATATATATTTCTAAAAAGAAGGTATGTTGACAAGGGTGTAATGAAGGAACATTACAAAAGTAACATGATTAGCAAGAGTGAAGTTACTTCATTACTGTAATGAGTAACTGTAGTTACTTTCAAATATGACTTCTAAACTGCTTTTTGACAGATTTTCTTTATGTAGTTCTTTTATTAATGCCAAGTGTTTTTTCCTATAAAAACCATAATAGAAAGTAATAGAAAATTAAAAAGCAGCATAGCAAGTAATATAATATATTACTTTTTCAACATTGTAACAACATTCTTCTCAAAGTATTGGGAGTGAGTTGCTTTTTCAAAAGTAATTTTCCAAGTCCTGCTGTGAATGAACGTACACAGTGTGGGACATCATAGCAGAATTCTCTTGGCAGGCTGGTTATATCTTATGTTACTGATTTGTATTTTGAAGTCTTCAGAAGACTTGCTTTCGGTGCCCCAGCCTAACTGAAGCTCTATGAGTAACCAACAGGAAAAGGGCCTTTTTGGTAGCGGCATCCTAGTTATATAACAGTCAAGAAAGGTGCTCCTGGTGCCATATTTGTGCTTTAGATACCAGGTGAAGAACATTTTGTTCACCCAAGCCTTTTAATTAACTAATGCACCTTGGGCCTTCTAATGCCTTAGTTTTATATAACTAATGCACTCTGGGACTGGCCTGAGCTTAGTTTTCTGTTCCTGTATTTATGCTATTTTGATTTTATGATTTTATGGCTTCTTTAGTATTTCAAATTGTTTTGTACTTGTAAGCAATAAAGAGAACTTTCTGTTGTGCGGTGGCCTACAAACGTTGCAAATAAATACATAAATAATGAAACATTAAGGCATCGTACTTCTACATTTCAAAATGCACTATCTTTTATATTTAGCTTTGGTGTAGTTAATATATTAAAACACTAGGTTTTAAAACTTCCAGGTGCTTTTGGAATATCGTAAAGATACAAAAGTGGACCCATAATCAGTTAGTTGCACTAATTTATCATTGAAATCAATGAGACAAAGTATGACTGTTTTAGTCCATGTGGTTTCATTGGAGTCTATGCACTTATTTTAGAGTAAATCTCATTCAGAGCTTGGAATTAACTCTAAGTTATTAGTTCTCCAGATATTTTTTAACAACTTCCTCAAACTCATTACATTTTTCAATTAATATGCTTTTGTGAATTCACTAGAGTGGATGTCTCTCCCTGTGTCACATTCAGTAAAACAGAAGATATATTATAATTGGAGGAAATGTCTCATGATGCTCTGTTGCTGGGTACACTAACCTGTGTTGATTTCTTTGGAGAGGCTGCAGGGAGTGAGGAGTCATAGCAGAAGAGCTGATTTGGGAAAGAATAGTAGAAAAGAAGAAAAAAATGAGTCTTGGAATGGGGTTGAGCTGGGTGAGCTGTTGCTTTGCCCAGCAGAAAACCGACTCTCAAATAGCCAGGCCTTTTCAGAACGTCAGGTCTTTTACCCTTGAAAGGGAGGTCCCCCCACAAGCTGGTATACAAGGTAAAGGTTTTGAGTTTTGCTAGGAGTGAAGATGCATTCTGAATCTCTTCAGTGCCATTTCCTCCTCTATTGATTATATTCTGGACTGTATGCTTTATCATATACAATCTTGCACAATATTATTCAGTGTGAACTTCCATGAATCTTTTTGTAATCTTGCTCATAAAGTGCTATGCACTTGGACAATTAAGTAAAAAGTTTTCACAAACCCTATTTCTTCTCTCTTGCTCCCTTCCAACACTTTCAGTTCTGTTTTTACTTACTCTCTTCTTCTTTTTACCCTGCCCCTTTTAATTATACAATTAAGGCAAGATGAATGCAGAGAAGAGTGGGGCTTGTGATATCTGAAGGTGCAAAAGATTGAACTTGGGATCCCTGGCTTTTTTGTGCAAAATGTGTGCTTTACATTTGCAGATCATACTTTTTGATAGGAACTGAGGAGGCAGAAAAGATGCAGTGATTCAGTTCTGCAAAATTGTTCTGTAGACTCTTGAAAAAATCAGATTAAGAATTATCGACGTTTGGACCACGGCTATCCACGTATTACTGTACTTGTGGCGGATCAGTTCCCTCAGTAAAAATGCATAGTTCTGCACTGAATATCTGGATCAAAATTCATAGAAACAAAGCTTTTAATATCAGGGACTTTTTTAAAAAAAAATTCTGTAGTGCTCACCATGTCTTATTACTGTAATGTTGTGTCATCTATAAAGTGTAATATAAGACAACAAATAGTATTTTGAGTTCAGAGGTTTGTTTGTTTTTTACCTTATAGTACTCACCATGTGTTACCGCTGTAATTTTATGTCATTTATAATACAATACAAAACAACAAATACTATTCAAAGTTCAGAGTTTTATATGTTAAATGTTTTTTCTGATACAGGCTACGTTTAAGGGATGGATGGATATTATGTATGCAGCAATTGATTCAAGAAATGTAAGTAGCTTTTATACCTTGCTCTCCAAGTCATTAGATTTTTATGTGATATAGCTAACATGAAAGAAAATATTAGAATAGTTTCTGTTTAAGTTAAATAATGTTTTCGTTGTTGTGTTATCATAAGCAGTCGAGTTGACAATTAAAAATGAAGTGAAAGGCATAACTCGAATGAAGCGTTAGCTAAAGAAAACAATGCACTAGTGAAGTTTCACTGGTTTTCCTACATGTCCAGGCACTTGATCTTGTGGTCCTTAGACATGATATGATAGAACAACTGCTTGTGCAACTGGCTGCACAAGTTGTTCAGCTGGAAAATGTATCTAGTTCCTCATTCGCACAGAACTAAGTGTTCCTGACACTATTTGTGCTAGTGGAATGATGCCATTGGATAATGGCCCTAATCCAACAGAGGGGTGTTTTAAACTGATGCTAACCGGGAAGTTTTTAAACCAAGCATTTTATTGCAAATTGTTCAGACCTTTTGCTTGTTTCGTAGGTACTTCAGCAGCCTATGTATGAGGACAACCTTTATATGTATCTTTACTTTGTTATCTTCATCATCTTTGGATCATTCTTCACTTTGAATCTGTTTATTGGTGTAATCATTGATAACTTCAATCAGCAAAAAAAGAAGATAAGTATTTATATGAATCACTGTAAAAGTCCATACATTACATATGAGCAACATATCCATAAGTGTATGTAAGAAGCAATAGAAAGTGTCTTTTCTCAGTTAAAAGGGAAAAAATATATTGTGATTTGCTGAAAGCTGAATTTTTAATTCTGTTTTCACTCCTACTTACAGACATTATAATTTTCTATTTCCAAGGTTGCTATTATGCTACTCTCTAACACGGCTATTTACTTAATTTCTTTTACTTAATAAAAATCTTTCTACTACAAATTAATGGGTTCAGTATCTTAGGACTGACCAGTGTTGCTAGAATCTGCATTAACCTTAGCTGTAAAAACTAGTGGACCTAATTATTTATTTTAGTTTGGTTATGAATACAGTAGAAATACAGTAAAATAAAATGCAAATACCTTTAAAAGCTCTGTGAGAATATGATTGTAACCAATTTTTATGTCATGCCCTTACTTCGGAGGTCAAGACATCTTTATGACAGAAGAACAGAAAAAGTACTACAATGCAATGAAAAAGTTGGGGTCTAAAAAGCCTCAGAAACCTATACCTAGACCTGGGGTATGTGAACTTTTCCAATGTATTCAGTTTTGAAAAAGAAAAAATGAATCGAGGAGCAAATGAGGAGAGGGTTTGGTTGTCTGCTGATTGTGGATGTCAGTCAATATTCAATTATCCTTAAAATATGTTTTCCTCTTCTGGACTTCATATGTGCACATATATACTACCTATTTGACATGAACAAGTTGGAATTAATTTAATTCCATTTAAACATGCACTTAAATTAAACACTGTCTCTTCTCTTTTTATACTCCAGAACAAATATCAAGGCATGGTCTTTGATTTTGTAACAAGACAAGTGTTTGACATCAGTATTATGATTCTTATATGCCTTAATATGATCACAATGATGGTAGAAACAGATGATCAAAGTGAACAAACAGAAGATGTTCTATATCGTATCAACCTGATCTTCATTGTCCTTTTCACTGGAGAATGTGTTCTCAAGCTAATTTCGTTGCGTTACTATTATTTCACCATTGGATGGAACATTTTTGATTTTGTCGTTGTCATCCTCTCCATTGTAGGTAAGACCCCTTCTAAACAAAATGAGTCAAATGTCAAAATTATTTTAAGATTTAAGATTTCGTAGTTAGCTTTCTTGCTTATTCTACTTCCAGCCAACACAGCCCTCAGTACTATTAATTTCCTAACTATATTTAATCTTTGTAATTAAGTGTGGGCATATACTTAATCATTGTATAAATACATTTGGCAGAATTTCCATTAACTATTTGTACGTGAGATTTATTCATTTATTTATTACAGTCAACTGATCACACCTACCTACTTAACTATTCAAGCTTCTCACACGCATGACAAACACTTTTAAGCAACTTATGTTTACTGTATACATGTGATGACATAGGTGGGAGGACCTTGTTTTATCTGAGGAAGGAAATTCTAGACAAGCTACAAGTTGCTAGATCGCAACAATCAGTATTTTCCTTTCCTCCATGTCCTAGTTTTTGCTCTCTAACAACTAGCAGATGTACCCAGCTTCACAAGTATTAGAACTCCTTTAGTCTTCACCCTGCACTTGTGCTCTTTCCTTTTCTCTTTCCTCTTTGTCTTCTATCCTTTCCCCATTCCTTTTCTTCTTGTCAATAGCATTTCACTTCCAACCCTGCCTCCTCACCACCACTGCTCAATCAGCCTTTCCCTCTGCTCCCTATCAATAGTTATCAGGCAGCATGGCTCTCTTGTCTCTCCCTTTTTACTGTTTAAAATAGAAATGATGTTCCAGAATGACGACATCAAAATCCAGATCTCTAGAAAACCTTGGCAAGCAGTTTCATGTAAACATTAAACAGCATGTGGACAAAATTGAGTTCTGAAGGCCAATGGCCAAAGTATCTGTGGAAACAACAGATAAAGCCTTGCTTTTTCTTTTTGCAGACTGGAATGGCAGCTTCCCTATTCCCCCCAGTCTGCCAACATGCCTTGCCACTTTATGCCCAAATCTGACTTTCCCTAAAACACCACCTTTGTGTAACGAGGGTATCAACTAAATCCTCTTTAAAGATTTATGGCAGCGTGGTTCCTGATGGTTATAACCCTTAGAATCATTCAGTTTATAAAAGATATAGTATAATTTTTATTCAAACAGCAAGCAGAATAACATATTGGTTTTATATTTACAAGTTCAAACAGATCTTCAGAGTGTGTTTACAACAGCATAAAGGCATAGGTCTCTCTCTCTCTCTCACACACACACACACACACACACACACACACAGTCCCCTAGCTTCCCACTGTGCCAAAGGCTATGTTCCCAAACCTAGGCCACTCTGTCTGACCAGATTTAACAGTGGGTTGTGTTCCCCTGTTCTCTGGGGATCCTGGGAGGGACTCCTAAACAACCAAACAATATAACATGACCTTGGGGAAAATTAACTGGAGCATTCACTTAAGCTAGCGAGAGACAGGGTAACTTAGCAGGATCTTGCAACCCAGCATCTACGGGGTCAGGTCAGTCAAGCAGCCAGATGGGTTTAAAGTAATAAAAATAATGTTTTATTGAATACAGACAAACGTTAAAGACACCACAGCCACACAGATAATTAAGGAATTAGAAATTGAGTTAGAGAGAGAGAGGTTTTCAGGGGGAAATGGGTGATACAACACCTGTCTTGTAGTCCTGGACCTTAGGAGAGAAGCTGGGGGTGCAGAGAAGAAGCTCAGCTCGATTAGCTGAGGGGAGCTCGAAACGGCAGCAAGGCGGGATGGAACTCTGGAGCGGGTCAAGCGATCTGAGGAAGGTCTTGGAATCGGATTTTTATAGGGTGAATTGTGACTGCAGGCTATGCCTTACTCGGGGAACAACAATGAGTTTTGGGTGTGAGACAATGTCTTGGAAAGGTCACAACTTTGCATGATGGAATCAGAGCCGAATTAACAATAGTGTGACCAGTATGCAAATGCGCAGTGCTGACCAGTGGACAGCACAACCTTTGTCCAGTAGCCTGCTCGGGGCAGGAAGCCTTTGTTAGTATCGCGCATATGTAATAAGCTGTTTGCCAGAGAGGTCCCTGAAGCGACGAACCGGCTGTGTCTGGCCTGCCTGGTGGAGAATGGAATGTCCAGGAATTATCGGCCGTGCCTGTTTGCGTGCTTGTCCGGTGGCCTCGCAAACACGTGGAGCGGGGTGGTGGAAGAAAGCCGAATGGTTTGATATCAAAATGATATCTGGGGGTGTCCGCAAGGAGGTCTAAACTGCAGTAACAGTTGATTTCTTTTCTGCCCCTTCTCTAGACTTTCCCTGAGAAAACACCCCTATCATTCAGTCCCCCTCCTTGACTGAACAAAAACTCTTCTGGCCGAAGGATTCACCCTTCACCCTTGATCCCTGAAAGTCTGATGCTTCTGGAAATCTCTCTCTACCCAACTCAGTCTGCCTGCTATAAAAACGTTTCCACACAGGCCTCCCCTCTTTCCCAGTAAAATGTAGAAAGTAGAAGTGTAGAAATGTAGAAGTGGTGATACTGCACCTATCCTGAAGGGATGGCTGAGAGGATCACTCAGCTAGCAGAGTACTGGTCTGCTAGTGTGGCGAGCAGTTCTCCAAAGGGACCCTCAAAAACTAAGACTACATATAGGGCGGAATGTACCTTGAGGGCATGCCCTCTCTCAGGAAGAAGAAATGCTAGACAATGGCAACTTGGTAGTTTGCATGATTGGTTTATGTAAATGGATCTTGCCTTGTAGGATTTTCCAAAGTCAGAGTTGCTCAACCTGGGGAAAACACGCTAATCCCCTCAAGTTGACTTCTCTTGGCTGAGGACCTTTTGTTTGTGTGGATGTGTATAGTCTGAGGTCTCCTGGGGCTACATGACTGGCGATTTTCCTGGCCTGACCTAGTTTCAGTCACTCGACCACTTTGCCTATGTGCCCATCTGGGCAACCTCTCTGGCATGGTAGGCACATTTGATATCAAATTTATAGTTCTTGGGATAAGGTATGCCAGTCGCGTAACACAACCCCCTGTTATGCAGGAACACACATCAAAGTATTCCCAACAGATGGCCATCCAGCCTCCCCTTAAAAACCTCCAAAGAAGGAGAGGCCACCACACTCCAAGGCAACATATTCCATTGCCGGACAGCTCTGACCATCAGGAAGTTCTTCCTGAGGTTCAAGTGGAATCTCCTTTCCTGAAACTTGAATCCATTGCTCCTTGTCATAGTCTCTGGTACAGTGGAAAACAAGCCTGTTCCCTCTTCAGCAAGACATCCTTTCAAATATTTAAACATAGCTATCATGTCCCCTGTTAACCTTCTCTTCTGCAGACTAAACGTACCCAGCTCTCTAAGCTGTTTCTCAGAGGGCATGCCTTCCAGACCTTTCACCATTTTGGTCACCCTCTCTGGACACGTTCCAGCTTGTCAATATCCTTCTTGAATTGAGCTGCCCAGAACTGGACACAGTACTCTAAATGAGGCCTAACCAATGCAGAACAGAGTGGTACTATTATCTCCCTCAGTCCAGACACCATACTCCTATTGATGCAACCAAGAATCGGGTTGGCTTCAGTCTGCTGGGACTTCTCCTCCTCTCCAAGAGTTCTCAAAGATTATTGCAAGTGGTTCAGAAATGACTTCTGCCAGTTCTTTTAATATCCTTGGATGTAATTCATCTGGCCCCAGAGACTTGAATTCATCTAGTTTAGCCAGATATTCTTGAACTCCTTCTCTACCTATTCTGTGCTGCACCCCCCCGCTTCTTCACCTGCTCCCCACCCCCCAGATTGAATACTTCTATCCTTTTGAGAGAAAACTGAGGCAAAGAAGGTGTTGAGTAATTCTGCCTTCTCTCTTCCTCCCGTTATTAATTGGCCATCTTCTCCATGCAGCAACCCTATCATCTCCTTGTTCTTCCTTTTGCTGCTTATGTTCTCTTATCTAATCTAATCTCCATAGGAACTACCCCATTTAGACTTCAAGGAAGAAAGTAAATAAGTAAACATGTTTTCATAAATGTGAAAATAAAAGAGTCAACTGACATTCCTTACTTATTCTCCTGTTCATAGCCACAATGTATAAAAATGGGCAGTTTACACTTCAGTCCTATGCATGTTTACTCAGTAGTAACACTTTTTTCAGTGAGACTTCCCTATATATACATAGGATTGGAGTCACCATTCTTGAAAGCTCATTGAAATGAAGCGGTAAGTAAAGGTAAGCAAATAACAATGAAAAATAATGTGATTAACACTGTTTTATTTCATTGTCAACAGGTATGTTCCTAGCAGAGATCATTGAGAAATACTTTGTCTCTCCCACCTTGTTCCGAGTGATCCGACTTGCCAGGATAGGCCGGATCCTGCGTCTGATCAAGGGTGCTAAAGGGATCCGCACGCTGCTTTTTGCCTTGATGATGTCTCTTCCCGCCTTATTTAATATTGGCCTCCTCCTTTTCCTCGTCATGTTCATCTATGCTATATTTGGAATGTCCAACTTTGCCTACGTGAAGAGAGAAGTTGGGATTGACGACATGTTCAACTTTGAAACTTTTGGCAACAGCATGATCTGCCTTTTTCAAATTACCACCTCTGCAGGCTGGGATGGCTTGCTGGCGCCCATTCTCAACAGCGGACCTCCGGACTGTGACCCTAAAAAAGACCACCCGGGAAGCTCGGTCAAAGGAGACTGCGGCAATCCTTCCGTTGGGATTTTCTTCTTTGTCAGTTACATCATCATATCATTTTTAGTTGTAGTGAACATGTACATTGCTGTCATTTTGGAGAACTTTGGTGTGGCAACTGAAGAAAGTGCTGAACCTTTGAGCGAGGATGACTTTGAGATGTTCTATGAGGTCTGGGAAAAGTTTGACCCAGATGCAACTCAGTTTATGGAATTTGAAAAACTCTCAGAGTTTGCAGCTGCTCTGGAACCTCCTCTACATTTACCAAAACCAAACAAGGTTCAGCTTATTGCAATGGATCTGCCCATGGTAAGTGGGGACAGAATTCACTGCCTTGACATTTTGTTTGCTTTTACAAAACGTGTTCTGGGGGAGAGTGGAGAGATGGATGCTCTCCGCATCCAAATGGAAGAACGTTTTATGCAATCCAATCCTTCCAAAGCCTCCTATGAGCCCATTACAACTACATTAAAACGAAAACAAGAGGAGCTGTCTGCTGTCATTATCCAACGGGCATACAGACGTTACCGTCTCAGACAAACAGTACAGCAGGCTTCATTTGTATATAAAAATAAAACAGAAGGAGGGGCTGGCCAGCGTATCAAAGATGAAATTCTTATTGACAAGATAAATGAAAACTCATACACGGAAAAAACAGACCTAACCATGTCAACAGCTATTTGTCCACCATCCTATGATCGTGTAACCAAGCCCATTGAAGAAAAACATGAAAAAGAAGACAAAGATGTACAGAAGAAAAAATAAAATGCAAGTTAGAAATTTGGATTGGGTGACATATTGTTTACAGCCTGTGTGAGTAATGTAGCTGGGTCAACAGGACTCCTCTAGGTGGTATATGCCAAACGGACAGTTTTTACAAATATACTGTATCCTTAAGGTCAGTGCCTATAACAAGACAGCAACCCCTTGTCATCTACACGTGACTGTAAAACAGGACGACAAGCTTGACAGGAGGTTACTGTTTTCATTACCAGCTGACACTGCTGAAGAGGAGGGAAAAATGGCTAATCAGACTGTAGGGACCAGTAAAAAGGGGTTGAAAAAAAAACCTAATTTTTGGTGTGTTAAACATAAAACACTTAGTACAGTCAGTGTATCCACTGTTTGCATTTCAACTGCCACATTTGTCATCTTTTTACAAAATCTGTGTTGGTGGATTCCATCTTTTTTTTCCCTTTTTATTCACACATTGTGACTATTTTTGTAGACGGGGTTTATGTTGGGGAAGGGGATAAGTACTACTTTACCGGTATGAGGACCAGATGTTCTACTATATGACTCTCGTATATGCACACCAAAATGATTTGCATGGAGGCATGCTGCACTTATAGATCACGCATGGGGGGGAAACATTTCATCAGAAAGAGCAACAGGTTTTGAACAACTGTGTTAACTGTGAGGGAACACTCCATTCTGAGGTGCTTAACAATTGTATCCATGTTGCGTTATAGTCAGACAAATCTTTCAATGCCTCTCAAGTCCCCTCTAATCCACAATGGCAAAAATGGGTGGATTATTTTTGTACAGACAGTTCAATTTCAGCAAGAGCTGGAGTCAGGAAGAGCCGGTTTTAAAGTCCTTGTCAGTTTTCCCCCTGTGTGGTATATTCAAATCAATGTGCCCTTTTTTAAAGAAAAATACCAACTGAACTGACCAAAACCCCCTTTATGAATTTGTTCTGCTTTTATCCTGCAGTATTGTTTAGCCATCTTCAGCTCTTAGCAAGATTGCCAGTGTATGTGTTTGATGAAGAGCCCTCTGTTGTGTAAATAGTAATTTTACCTGTGGTGCACGTTTGAGCAAATGAATAATGACTTGAGCACATTTATTGCATCAAATATGTACCACAATAGGTTTAGTGTGCAAGCTTTCAACAGGTAAAATGATGTATTCTGTACCATTATAGATAGCTTGGATCCTATCAATGCATGTTTATATTGCCTATGCTGCTCTTCCTTCAAGTGTCTGGAATCTTAAATATGGGAAGCCATATGACAGAGGTAAAGTGAAAAAGTGTTCAACAAGACCTCATTCCCTCATATCATTAAGCAATATTTGCAGCTACTTGAGAGATTTTTTTTGTTTGACCTTTTAAAGTTTTAAGTGAAGACAAATCTCATGTATAGCCAAACTGTACAGACATGTTGCAAACTGCTAAACCTGTTGAAAATAATGTGGTTAGGATTTTATAAGCAAATATAAATATTGTAAAAATCATTTTATTTTATTTTTGAGCATTATGTACATAAAATAAGAAATGAATTTTATCTTAAGGTTGATGTTGCAGCCTTTTTGGTTTACATTCTGTCCATAGCACTTTTTTCCATGGAAGAACTACAGAAAAAAAAAGAAATGAAGAAGAGACGGGTAATTGTAGCTTTCTGCTTTTTAAATTGTATTTGCAAACATTTTTCAAGGTGCAATAATTCAATAATTTGGGAAGGGAAGAGTCACAGTTTGCTTGCTTCCAAACAGCTATCCTTTGCAGTTGGAAGAGGATGTAATGTTTTGTTTAAATTTCTAGCAGTGCCTGCATCAGAAAATGTAGCCTTTTTCTTTTCAAAGAACCATGTTATTTTCCAGTTTTTAATTATGAGATTGCATTTATTCATTTTGACTCCTGCTTTAATAGAACTGTTACAACTATATCCTGGGTCCACTGTATTTTTTCACAGACAAAATAGCAAAATTATATAACCAAACACACCAGAACATTTTATGTTTCTTACACGGGATATGTTATGTATAGATTATTTCTTTTAATAAACTATCAACTTATACTGTATTGGTGAACTGCATGCAGGAAATGCTACTAATATTCTAAATAATGCTATACATCATTACTAATGTGCAAAAATAATAAAGATTACGTTTTTTTATTGTAATTTCTTTGACTATTTTTCATATCTAGGAGAATATGAAATTCGACCTCTGATGTAAATAGGAACATAACTAAAGTGGTCATGTCAAGCATGTTTGCATGGGACAGTGCTTCGCTGAAAGACAGTTCATGCCCAATTCATCAAGGGAGACATGCAGATCCCAATTCTGAATTAGTGCCATCTTTATTGGCACCTTGCATCAAGCGCTAGGATTCATATATTCCATTTTCATAAACCAGAATTCTCATTTTCTCATTTTCAGCTCCCATTAAATATTTACAACCGTGACAACCAGCCGCTCACCTAGAAGGACAGAGAGGGCTGTTTCAGCATTAACATCAACAGGATGGGTTTATGCAGACATACGTGTGCACCTGACTGTTTCATAACTTGGGAACAAAGTGTTTAAGAACTGTCAGAAATTGCTGATAAGACTCATAAAACAATTTAACACAGGATCGGCTGAAGCATCAGATGTTTATTAAAAAAAATAAATTCATCTCTGCAGATGAATTCACCTCCGGGTGCCTCCCTTCAGAGAGAGAAGGACACCCCCACCATGAAATCACCCACATTTTATTCTCAACGCAAGTTTCCCTCCCCTGGCACCTAAATGGCCAGGATCCCTAGAGGTCACAACCTATCAGAATCACCTAAGAAGTTACATGTCCCCTTCCCCATATTTACAATATATATGATCACGCACATAATCACGCATTTCCCTCGTGGTCTCTTAATTTTCATTAGTAATTCCAAAATGCCCCTCAAACAGATTTTAACCTCCCATTTTGCTAAACAGTGCCAAATTCCTGTCTTGTCTTTCTTTATCAACCTTTTACTCCTTACAGCTCGGCTGACCTTCAGTCTGCAGAAGCAAAAAAAAGAATACACTCCCCTATTGAATACGTTATCTCTGTCTTGTCTGATTCTTTTTGTTCCTGACAATTCAAGGCCTCCCCAGCTGCTAGTTCTAAAAATATGCCTCTTAGACTTTATTGTTTTACAAACACTATAAGGTAATACATATATGTTAGTACTACTGTTAATAATATTTGCAAAAACTAAAATGTATTTCATTTCTCTCAAGAACAGAGACTAAACTACTTTTTAAAACTAGTCCTATATTCCCACTCACTGTATTGAATCACTCTCTGATGTTGTGTTTGACTATAGTAGGAGTCAGAGCCTGGAAAGTTACTTTAAAAAAGTAATTACTCTTACTGTTCCAAAATTCAAAAATTAATTAGTCACGGCTCTAGCTTAAAATGTTTAAAATAACTCTTTAGATCTGTGGCTATGTCTTTAGGTCAGCAGTTGACTTATAGTGACCTCATGAATTTCATAGGCTTTTCTTTGGCAAGGAATATTCATAGGTGGTTTACCATTGCCTTCTCTGCAATGGAGCCTACAACCCCTGCTATTCCTTGGTGGTTCCTCACCCAAGCACTCACCATACCTAATCCTACTTAATTTATAATATCAGATGGGATCTGTTGCTTTGAGGACACTTTCTTGTTATTTGGAAGTAACAAGAATGGTTGCTTCTTAGAATCAGAATGCTGCAGACTGGTTCCCTGTGGTATAAAACACATCAAAGCAACAAGACTGTATAAAGCTGTAACAGTAGCAGTTCCTTTTAAAAACACACAACTATAGTAACACCACAAAAGGAGTTATATTATCCTGCACTATGTTATAATTGCAATGTTATTAAAATATACATTAATTAGTGTGAAAGGAATACATTTGAAGTAACACAGTTGTTAACAAGTTATTTTCAAGCACTGGAATCAGTGTCTTTGAATAAAATATTGTTTTTAAAAATAGCCCTTCCTTTAATATTTAAGGCCCATTTTAATCAATTTAAAGGCCTCCCTCCCCCCTTTGGGGTGGAAACAAAAGCTGTCTTTAGAAAACTATGAGAAATCCATGATTTTAGCACAACAGTGACCATACATATATTTGACCATTCATAAACAAAAGAAAGAAGCAGATAGGGATTTCTATTCTTTCTACTAAGTTTTTGTGCAAAATATATTATTTCCTTAACTAATTTTTAAATACGATAAACTCAGGTATATGTGAACTCATATGTACAAGCACCACACATTCCCACTGAAATTATGCACAAGGATTCTGGATGCAAAACAGTGCTAGATTTGAACTAGAAGGAAGTTAATACTAGGGGCAATTTGAGTAGACTGAAATGTGCTGCAACTGTGGTGCTTCACAAGTGAGAGGGTCTGCATGGAAACTGGAACTTTTGTCCTTCATCCTAGTTTCACTTCAGTTAGTGCAAACTGTGTTCAAAATACAAAAGTAGTTTGCACTCAATTAGCTTAGGAGATGGAGAGGAGAGGAGGAATCTTGTAATTCCCAGTAGGTTCAGGCAAAGGCAAAATGCTGAAGCCTGTCCTTCCTCATTAATAACTTTTGCTATCTTGACTACACTCTAGCCCTTTCTACAGCCTGCCTTTTCATGCAGGCATCCAGTGGGGATCCCAGCATTGTCTCTGCTGGGAGAGGAGTGCAAAGGAAATCCTCTTCTCCACGCTGGCTGGCTCCATGATGAAGGAAGTACAATGGCTACGTCTTTTCCTTCCGCAGCACAGCCAAGTACTTTCCCAGGCTACGCTGGGGCAGGAAGTGCAGCCATTGTGCTTCTGCAGGACAAGTAAGTCCAGGTTGGTGGTGCAATCACGGGTTATTGACAGGGAAAGCCTGTCAATGATTTAATCTGCGATTGTGCTGCTGGGAGACAGGAGAAGGATGGGACTGTGATGACGTCATGTAGAACCGTTGTCACAGTCCTGTCCTTTTCCTCTCCCCATGGCGGGTTGGGAGGGTGGTGCAGAAAGGACCTCTGACTTCTGTGGTTATATGCATACCAGTTGTCATCTATGAAGTCTTTAGGGCCATGGAATACAGAAGTGCCACATAACATATCCACCCAGGATGGAAAAGTATTCTCCGCTATTTCACTAGTGACCATAGGAGCATGTTACCCTGCTTGCTAAGGGGCTCCCTTAAGGGATTCCCAAAATCTGTCAAAATTGTGGGGAAAATCAGCTCAGAGCACTGTTTTAGCTATACGAGAGGCAGGGTAACTTTGCAGGACCTTGTAACCCAGATTTTACAGAGTCAGACCAAGCCAAAAAAACCAGGCAGGTTGTTCAGTTTAAAGATTTTATTAAACCCTCAGTAATTAAAGCAAACAACAACAAAACCCCCTCACACATTCATTCAAGAGCTAAAGAAAAAGAAAGTAAGGAAAATTGATAGGGATTTTGTTTTGGGGTGTTCAGAGGCAATACTTTACCTTGATTTAATGCCCAAGGGAGCCAATGTTGAAAAACTGGAGATTCAAAGCGATGAAACTCAAAAAATGGGGGAAGGGGGGGTTGAGGCAAAACAAACTGACAGGGATTCAGGAGGAAAATGTGAATGAACCCACGAACAGATAAAAACATGGGGTTTTTATAGAAAAAATATACCTGGAGGGCTAGTTCTCTCCCTGGGAGAACCATAGTACAGGAGGCTAGATCAAAAGCCTTTAATGACCAACATCTCCGGCTAAATGTTTTTCTCAGTCCTTTGTGAATGACGCTGACCAAATGCGACAAAAGGCCCAGGTAGAGTGAAATTGCCTACATTCAGCAGGCTGATTGTGATTCTATTGAGCTGCCATATCAGTGCAAAAGGGCCCTTTTGTCTGTTTTATGGTCCTCATGTCTTCCAGGAATCCCTGGCCCACGTGACAGATTCAGTCTGAGTCACCTTTTGGCTTAACTTCCTGCCTGCGTGCACTTTCAGTGACCCTGTCAGACACATGGAATGATTTCTAATATTAGCCATGTGGAGATATCAATTTGATGTGATAAATTAATAAATTGTAGACCCTGGGAGAGAGCTGATGGTCGTACTTACAAACACACTTGTAATGCCCCTATATTCTCATCATGAATCACTGTCTAAGCACTTCACCCAGTGGCAAGCACATTACTGTGTATTGTTGAAGATGCCTGTAATTCCATCTGATGTGTGATGTTACATATATGGATCATGCAATAGTCCACCCCAGCTTCTATTTAAAGCTCCACAGTGCTGCTTGTGAATCGGCAACTTATACAAAGCATTTGGCATATTTTTTCAATTAGCTGTAAGGAGATTCAAGTTTTAAATATTATTCCTTTCTGGTCTTGTGAGAGCTAAAAGTATTTGGAATAGTAAAGGTTGCCACACCTGTTAAAGAAAGGTGGGGCTTTCTGGTAAATGCTTTCTCCTCCCCTCTTTTTTTGGTACTATTTGAGCCTTCAGGTTGCTTGTTTGGAGTTTCTGTCTGATGATGAAAATCTCTGCAGGTAGAAAATAGGGTCTCAAGAAATAGGATCTTTGGTCTGTTATCTGATTTGTGGTAATTGTGTCTGTGCAATATGTTTTTTAGGTTAAAGGAGGTAAAGTCAATAGGTAACAACAAAGCCAACAGGATTCTTGTTTGCATCAATAGGAGTATGGTATCTAGATCGAGGAAGGTAATGGTCCCACTCTATTCTGCATTGGTTAGGCCTCATTTGTCATACTGTGTCCAGTTCTGGGCACCTCATTTCAAGAAGGATATCGACAAGCTGGAGAAACTCCAGAGGAAGGTGACCAAAATGGTGAAAGGTCTGGAAGCCATGCCCTATGAGGAGCAGCTTAGGGAGCTGGCGATGTCTAGTCTGCAGAAGAGAAAGTTAAGAGAGGACATGATAGCTATGTTTAAATATTTGAAAGGATGTCTGGCTGAAGAGGAAACAGGCTTGTTTTCCACTGTACCAGAGACTAGGACAAGGAGCAATGGATTCAAGCTTCAAGAGAGGAGATTCCACCTGAACCTCAGGAAGAGCTTCCTGATGGTCAGAGCTGTCTGGCAATGGAATATGCTGCCTTGGAGTGTGGTGGAGTCTCCTTCTTTAGAAGTTTTTAAGCAGAGGCTGCATGGCCATCTGTTGAGAGTGCTTTGATGTGTGTTCCTGCATGGGAGGGGGTTGGACTGGATGGCCCTTGGGGCTCTTCCAACTCTATGATTCTATGATTCTAACCCGCTACTAGATCTGCCTGCATTACCAGTGATGTTGTTGAATGTAAAACTGGGCCTTAGGCACAACTGTATCCTGTTTTGAGAAGTGTAGTTCTCAAATACTCTTTCATAATCTGATCAGTCACGAGCTTGACTCTGCAATGGTTACACCTTAATGACATTTCTTCACAATTTCCCACATCAGGGATTGGATATAGATATATTCTGGGATCTTGAAACAGTCTGTGCCATTTTTCCCACCCCTATGCCACAATTGCATGTTAGCTTTGCAATGTTAAAATTACACATATTTAACCTTTATGTGTAGATAAACCCATAAAATAAGACTGTTTCCTATGTTCTGGTGAACAGCAGCAAAGGTCAGTGTCAATGTGACCGTTTGCCGGTAGACAATCAAAGAAATTTCTAACCCACACATTTGTCTGTTTCTTTTATAGAGCATGAACACTGAAAGTTTCTTTGTTGCTACTTATGTTCTCTACTTGTGGTCGGTAGGGGCACAGAGAGGAGACTGTTTAACCTTGAATAAAGAGGTGACAAGTGACCTAAATGACCTGAAGGACCAGATACGGTCTGATCTTGGACACTAAGCAGGGTCAGGCCTGGTTAGTACTTGGATGGGAGATCACCAACAAATGTCAGGTGCTGTAGGTTATATTTCAGAGGAAGGAACTGGCAAACCATCTCTGAGTATTCTTTGCCTAAGAAAACCCTGTGAAATTCACAGGGTCACCATAAATCAACAGGTGACTTAAGGCACATGTTGTTATTGTGTGTCTTCATACACACAAAGAAGCAACCTATCTAATTTTTTTCCCCCTTGTGCATAAATGATAGTCACTAGCTGTATAATAGAAGTAAGCAAACTGGTTTTGGTCTGAAAAACCTTAGAAGGATTGAATTGATTTATATTACATCAAAAACAACAGCCTTTTAGAATCTCAAGGAGTTTTAGGATAAAATGCTTTATTTATGGAGATTTAAGGAGTATGCGGGTATCTTTCAGTCACAGCCTTTTGTTCTCCCTCTGCTTCTTCCATCAGTATGTATTGTTCTATACCAAAATATTGTTAAAGAAAGAATAAGAGGTAAGAAACTTCTATCTGGAATCTCCCTAAACAATTTATCGTGGCATATTGTTGTCCAAGTGCAGAGACCACTGCATCAGATGCTATGTCATCCTCAGTTGACAAATTATAAAGATATATACATATACCCTGTAAATGTATACACACACATGGCTGAAGAGGGATGGATTTGAAGAATAGAGAGTTTGTAGCATTTCTGTATAAAGCTTGGGCCATTTCTGCACTAGACTGTTATAGTGCTATTATTCACACACACACACCTCATAACCTTTATTAGGCATACTACAACATATACATTTACAATAAAACTTTGACATTTTGAAATTTAGACCATAAGTTTGTTGCCTCCACCAGAAAGTTGGCCATTAGCCTAGTAACGTGTGAGTTCTGATCTTCCAATAAGTATCCCACTGATAGCCTACCTAAACAGATATTCCTTTCCAATAACCTCCTTAACAACTTTTTCCTTGGAATTATATACAATGGGCAGAGCTATTATTCACTCTCAACATCCTATGGAATCCTGGGGTTTGCTGTTTAGGGAGGGGCCTCAAAACTGCAAACCCCAGAGTTCCGTAGGGTGCTGAAAGCGGAATATTCTATTCTGCATTGGTTAGGCCTCATTTGGAATACTGTGTCCAGTTCTGGGCACCTCAGCTCAAGAAGGATATGGACAAGCTGGAACGTGTCCAGAGGAGGGCAACCAAACTGGTGAAGGGTCTGGAAGCCATGCCCGATGAGGACTGGCTTAGGGAGCTGGGTATGTTTAGTCTGCAGAAGAGAAGGTTAAGAGGGGACGTGATAGCCGCGTTTAAATATTTGAAGGGATGTCATATCAAAGAGGGAGTGGGCTTGTTCTCTGCTCCTCCAGAGACTAGGACAAGGAGCAGTGGATTCAAGCTGCAGGAAAGGAGATTCCACCTGAACCTCAGGAAGAACTTCCCAAGGGTCAGGGCTGTCTGGCAATGGGATATGCTGCCTCGGAGTGTAGTGGAGTCCCCTTCTTTGGAGGTTTTTAAGCAGAGGCTGGATGGCCATCTGTTGGGAATGCCTTGATGTGTGTTCCTGCATGGCAAGGGGCTGGACTAGATGGCCCCTAGGGTCTCTTCCAACTCTCTGATTCTATGAATAATAATACTATAACGGTCTAATGCGGAAATGGCATTAGATGTGTACAAAAGAAGCAGCGTTCATTCACAATAGTTTTGAGGCGGCCTAATAAATGTATTAAAAAGGATTTCGAATTTTCTTTATAGCCAATATGGTGGTTATTTTCTTTCGGTTATACTGTCAATAAAAACACACAATCTTTCCCGTTTCGCGACCCTCATTTAACATCCACAGTGCGAAAGCCGCGCGTTTTCGTTTTGCGGGTTCCAACTTGACGCTTCGAACGAGCACCAGACGTGTATCGCCACTGCCATGTTCACTTTTGAGGACCGCACCACAGACGCCGATCGCCCCACCGTCACCCAACAAACTTTCGCCGTCGGCCGCTTATCAACATAAAGGCAAACCTCCAGCCAATGAAGCACCGCTAAGAGACGGCGTACCTGGAACCGCAGTTCGCCCCTCCCTTACACGCTGACACCTCTTACATTCTCCTTCCTGATTGGTCAATGGAAAGCCGGGAGGAAGTTGAATTGATCGCCCCAAGCGACGTTTCCTTTCGCTCGGTTTTTTGAGTCAAAGGGCAAAAGAAGTTAAGGGGAGAGCGTATGAGATTTCCGGCTTCTGAGTGCATATGCAAGAAGCAGCGGCAGCTACCCAAGCGAACCGGAGCGTGTATGGCTGATGGGGCCTAAGTGGATTTCCCCTCAGCAGGCGGAAATGAGTGCTGCGCTGAACAAAATACACAAAACAAAGGCCGTTTCCGCACTATAGTCTTATAGCGCGATTATTTCGCTTTCAACATCCTATGGAATCCTGGGGTTTGCAGTTTCGGGAGGGGCCTGCAAACCCCAGGGTTCCATAGGAGGTTGAAAGTGGGATAATCGCGCTGTAACCGTCTAGTGTGGAAATGGCCAACAGCTAGAGGGAGAAAGCTGCAGATTCCCTGTGCTAATAAACAGTCCTTCCACCCAAACATCTTCCAGATGGTTTGGACTACAGTTTGCAAGCGCCCCAGTCAGCACAGCCGATGGACAAGAGATTATGAAAGCTGTAGCCCAAAACTTCTGGGGGCTGAAAGTTCCCAAGCCCTGGACTAGAAACTTTCTTACCAATATAGGTCCCCCAGCTAAATTCAGGATGGCTGCCCTTCCACCTGCAAACACACCACTTAAGACATTTTTGTGCTCTTATTCCATGTACTTACGCACCTGAATACCCTAAAGGCACCAGCTCCCCTTTCATCTTGGAAGCTAAGCTGGGTCAGCCCTGGTTAGTACCTGGATGGGAGTCGACTGATTAATACCAGGTGCTATAAGCTGTATTTCAGAAGACAGAGTTGGCAAAGCCACTTCTGACTATTCCTCCCTTGCCTAAGAAAACCTTATGAAATTATTGGGGTCACTGTAAGTCGACAAGTGACTTGAAGGCACGCACACACACACACACACACCTTGGCATGTCTGTTCGTGAACAGATGTAAATGATAGCAGGCATATCTATTTTAACGGAATGTCAGTGGGGTATTTTATAGTTTCAGGAAATTAGGAATTATTTGTAAAACTAAAATTAAGAGGAGAATTGACCCAATGTTTGTATAATTCAAACAACAGCCTATCATAGCAGTAATTACGACAGTGGGGATGACCCACTAAATGTAATATGCACACAAGGAAAATGAATGCATTATGATAAGGTCCAATCAATAATAAGATTATTTTATTTATTCACATTTTATTATTTGATACTTCATTACTTTTTCTCCTCTTGTGATCCAGTGCATAGAAGATCTAGTAACATTTGAAATTTACAAGTAGACAAAATTTACAAATAGACTTACATTCGGACATCTGGTCAGCTTTATAGAAACTGACAACTAATGTTACTTTTCTTCCTTTTGTGTCTTTATTTTCCTGCTTTTGTTATACTGGAACTTTATTGTACGTAACTGAGATCCTTTTGAATGTAAATACAATTTTATTTAAACAAGGATGGTACCTGCCACCTGTAATTTTTATAGTTTCCTAAAACATTCTTTTAAAAAGAAAAAAAAAATGCTACTAACGGTATGTTTTTATTCCTTTCAAGCAGAGAGGGGAATTTGGCAGCCTTCCGACTGTTAGCCTGCAACACTCACCCACCCCTCATTGACTATGCTGGATAGGGCTGTAGAAATTTCAGTCCAGTAACAAGCGCCGCATGATTCCCGCACCATCTGCCCACTCACTTCAATACTTAGTGAACACCACTTGCCAGCTGGTGGAATGAGCACCTGATAGCAGAACAAAAAAAGCTGCATGGGGGCTCCACGTAGCAATCCAAACAGCTAATAGCTGCAGGGCTCCACGCTCTTCCCATCTGCAGGGCCGGCCCTCCTGTTAAGGGAAATGAAGCAGCCACCTTGGGTGGCAGATGTTGTATATATCAAAGTTCAGTGCATTTTTATTTATTCAGTTTGCTACATATTATTTATGTACCTCAAATTCCTACCCTGGTAGTAAAACGTCTTGGGCTAGCCCTCTTCCCCAGTATGAAAGGGGGCCTCCACTTCTCGCTTGTTTTCTTTGCCTGTTTTGCTTGCTTTTTTTGTGTAAAAAAGGGGGATCCTATGGACTGCACCACCACCTATTAGTTTACATAAGCCAGGCCAGTGATGTTTGTGACTGGTGAGGGATTTCACCTGACACAAAAGAAAACCGGTCAAATTGGCCATAGGGAGTCGCCACTTGTAACTGGAGCCTATCGCCCACTTTCTTGGTGCTCTGTGACTTCAAGTTGTTTCAAACTTAGGGCAACCCTAAGGCACCACATCCTGTCTGATCTTGGAAGCTAAGCAGGGTCAGCCCTGGTTAGTAGTTGGATGGGAATCCAGGACCAAATATCAGGGGCTGTTCACAGGAAGGAACTGGCAAAACCTCCTCTGACTTTGTTCCTGTGTGCCCTCAAGTCATTTCACACTTACGGTGATGCTAAGGCACATCTATCACTGGGTTTTCTGGGGGCTGAGAGTGTGTGACATGCCCCAACTTTACCCAGTAGGTTTCTATGAGGAAGCTGGGAATTAATCCTGATCTTAAGGGTGGTTGTCCAACGCTCAGGCCACTACACCACCTTTGCTTTCCTTAAGAAAACTTGAAGACAGATGCACAAACACACAAGACAGATGTATCACGGAGCTGTTGTTGTTTTAGCAAGACTCGTTCAAGAGGGGTTTGCCCTGTCTTCCTTTGAGGCTGGGTGTAACTTGCCCCGGGCCATTCGGTAAGTTCCCGTGGGTGAACCGGGATTCGAACCCAAGGGCCTTTCCGCACTAGGCTGTTACAGCCGGCCCCTCCAGTAACTGCAAACCCCAGGAGTCCGTAGGATGTGGAAAGTGGAATAATAGCGCTATAACATTCTAGTGAGGAAAGGCTCCCAGTCTCCAGAGTCGCAGGCCATTTCCTCACGAGGCTGTTATAGCGCGATTATTCCATTTTCAACATCCTATGGAATCCTGGGGTTTGCAGTTTAGGGAAGGGCCTCAAGGGCCCTTCCCTAAACTGCAAACCCCAGGATTCCACAGGACGCTGAAAGTGGAATAATGGCGCTATAACAGCCTCGTGCGGTAACAGCGGCAGTCCAACGCTGCTTCCCTTCAGGCGTCGCCGGCTTCCCGCCCTCAATCTCCCCGCGTAACTAGCGGCCACCCTCTTTATTCCTCCCTTCCCATCTCGCGCAGCCGGCGGTCAGAAGGGGCCGCCCGGCGAACCGAACCGTCCACCCGCCAGAACCAGTCCGGTCCCCCGCAGCGGCCACACACACCCTCCCCTCCCTTCCCCGCCCTCCTTTCCTTAGGCCCACCCACACGCCCCGGACGCCGAGGAGGCGCGGCTGTTGCTGCGGACGCGCCGGCAACGAGGAGCGGCCATGGATTCTTCTCTCCTCCAGGTTCGTAGGGAGAAGCCCTCCGTCGGCTCGCCCCCCCCCGCTCCCTCCTCCTCCTCCTCCTCCTCCTCCGCCCCCCCACCCCCCATGGCGAGCAGAGCCCCTTCGTGGCGCGCAGCCCCCGGTCTTGGCTGCCTCTCCCTTTCCTCCGCCTCTTCCCAGTCCCCCTCCGCCTTTTGGAAGCGCTCCCAGGTCCCACGAAACCAAACGAGGAGGCGACCCGCCGGATTCTCTGCTGCCCACCCGCTGCGCAGCCGCCTTGGCCTTCCAGCAGTTCTGCTACCAAGCAGGACGCGGTAGGCTCGCCAGTCGACTAGGCTGTCGCAGCGCTGTTATTCCGCTTTCGACGTCCTATGGGATCCGGGGGTTTGCGTTTAGGGAGGGGCCTTTAGGATTCTCAGCCAGAGCGCTCTTTGGCCTCAGGAAACTTCAAACCCCAGAATTCCACAGGAGGTTGAAAGTGGAATGATAGCGCTGTAACAGGCCAGTGCAGAAATTGCCCTAGTTTGCTTAGTACTTGCAGACGAATCAGAGCGAGTGTTTGGTTTTTGCTTCCGTTCTTCAGGCGCCTGATCTCTGTCAGTTCCAGATTCCGCCTCGCTCCCTTCAGATCCCAGCGTACATCAGGGTGGTTCAGATGATCTATTCAGGCCAGTAGCCTTGCGACAGAAAAGGAGCGTGTTTCTGGGTTGAACGTAGCAACAGTCTGGGCTCCGTACATGCGTGTGTGTCTACGTGTGTCTTGGTACACCAGCAGGAGTACACACGTGTGAAGTTCCACGAACAAGGCAAGGGCGGTTTAACGTGTCTAAAAGCCTCCTTTGGAGCCAGACTGCACGCTGTAATTGCCTTCGATAGACCGTGTCTGCACCACACTCTTACAGTGCTGTTATTCCACTTTCAACATCCTGTGGAATCCTGGGGTTTGCAGTTTAACCAGAGAGCTCTTTGGGCTCAGTAAACCATAAACCCTAGAATTCCACAAGATGTTGAAAGTGGAATAATAGCACTATATCAGTGTAGTGCAGCAGTGGCCTTAGAGTGTGTGGGAGAATGGCTTTTTTGCACTGCACTGTTGTAGTGCTGTGATTCCACTTTCAGCATCCTGTGGAATTCTGGGATTTGTAATTTACTGAGATCAAAGAGCTCTCTGGCTGAGAATTCTAAATGCCTCTTTCTAAATTGCAAACCCCAGGATTCCGTAGGATGTTGAAAATGGAATAATAGCACTATATCAGTGTAGTGTGGAAAGGCCTATGTGTAACAGGCCTAAACCCTATTGTTAGTCCAAACTGGAGTAGACCTGTTGACTCCTTGAAATCTACTTACATATCAACTCACCATTCAGCTGTGGGTTCAGTGGGCCTATTCTGTTTGGGACCAGGCAATAGCATTCCAGCCATAAATTGTGCTTATATGTTGTTGTTACATGGCTTCAAGTCAACTGTGACTTACGGGTACTCTTGTAGGGTTTTCTTGACAAGGTTTATTCAGAGGACTGCCTTGTCTTCTTCCTGAGGTTGAGACAGTGTGACTTCTCCACAGTCACTTAGTGGGTCTTCATGGCTTGGGTGGGGATTCAAATCCTGGTCTCCCAAAATTCTAGTCCAAGATGCAAACCCCTAAACCACTCTGCCTCACAATTGTGCAGCTTCCCTTCCATACCAGTGTACATGTATTTGAAAAATGGGAGGCTCATGCGCATGTTGTATGCCATATGGAGGATGGAGTAAGCCCATTTTCAGTTGTTCCAGAGACTAGGACATGGAGCAATGGAGTCAAACTACGGGAAGAGAGATTCCACCTAAACATTAGGAAGAACTTCCTGAGGGTGAGAGCAGTTCGACTGGAATGCGCTGCCTCAGAGTGTGGTGGGGTCTCCTTTGGAGGTTTTTAAACAGAGGCTAGGTGGGCATTCTTCCAAGAGTGCTTTAGCTTTGTAGTCCTGTGTGGCAGAGAGTTGGACTCCATTGCCCTTGTGGTCTCTTCCAACTCTGCCATTCTATGTTTACTTCCACATTTTATGTGTTTTGTTATAGAAAATATGATTTTTTTTTCACAGCAGAACTGCATGGGCTCTTACCAACAGTATACTAGTAGTAAAGTGAAAGCATCAAATAGAAGATTGATCTCTTTACATACACAGAATGTGCAAGCAGAGCAGAGTTGACTTGTTATATGTCCTCTCCCTCTCTCCTTAAGCTTGTTTTTAATTTACAGTTTAGAGCCAATTTGTTGCAGCACTTTTTGGGTTTGCCATGAAACTTAAATCCCAAAGGAAATCTGTGATGCTTCCCATCTCCCCGCCATGGACCTGTGTGATATCCTGATTTGACTTATGACGATGTATTGTTTAAAGTATACCTTTAATTATACATTTTAAACAGCTTAGGTACACGCTATAAAATGTGAAGGCCAGAATCCGATATGCCAGTTATGAATGAATAACCTAGAGTTATGTACTTGTGACTGTTGCGTATTCACAATCCCTATGTAGCCCATAATTTAAAAGCTACGTAGGGATCGAGAAAATTCCCCCAGTTCCCCCTTTGCAGAAAGTAGCTGCTGTAAGTGATGATGGTTTATTCCCCTGTTGCTTGGGAAGCAACTGACTGATATTCACATTCCCCCTTGCACAAGCAGTCTCCAGTGCAAGGGGGAATTGCAACAGGGACCCTGCTTCTGCCTGTCACACCAGAGATCACTCGCAGAAGGGCTGGGAAAAGCAGACAGCTGCTTCCTAAGCATCAGGGGAACAGACCCCTATCAGTCGCAGCAGCTGCTTCCTTCTGAGTAGGGATTAGGGGTTGGTTGAGCTAGGATTTGCTACATCGTGCTGTAACTGCGGCTCTTACGCGTACGTAAATCCCATACAGGATTGCAGCCAATATTTGTTTGCTTCTTAGATGCTTTCTACGGGACTCACAGTACCTATGCAGAATATATATACAGTATAATAGAAATGCATTACCCAATCAAGTGATAATTACGAAGCCTCCAAAGTTTTGGTGAAGAGCCAGATTTTAACTTAGTTCCAAGATGGGGCTAATCCAAATTGCCTTGTGTGTGCTGAGCCAGATAGCTAAAGTTACACTCTAAAGTGGGTAAAATCTCAGTTCTGTCACTGGATGACAGCCACTAAAAAAAAGGAATACACATTTCTTGAAGAAAACAATGGAAGGCTGAAGGTAAGCTGGAGTAAAGAAGTGATAAGAGAGTGTAAAAAGGAACAAGAGGACCAGGCCCTTCTGACTGCAAACTCAGGCCTGAATCCTGTTGGTGGTTTCTGCTGGTATAGCCAAGATTTGGGCTTTGCACAGGGAGGCATCCAGTACCTCTTTATGCAAAATCTTTTCCCTGGCTATGCCAGGGGAACTGCATGGCCCGTGGGTACAGTTCTTCTGCCCCAAGCCACTGAATGGCTGCAGCGATACACTTTGGTGTCTTCAAATTGGCATTGTGCAGCCAAGAAAGAAGGAGCAGCTCTTGTCGTCCTGGACCTGCAGCATACGTATTCAAGTGGAGCTTTGGCCTAAGATAGCTGTGGAAAACCAGGCTATTGAACAAAAAATACTTTAGAGATCACCAATCAGACCCAGAGCTAAACTTCCTAATTAATCTGTACGAAACAACAACATAGTTATAATTACAAACCCAGGACAATGAAAAATATAATAGAAATGTCCAGCTGGGGCAGAACATTTGGTGCCAATACCAAAGGGCATTCTGAAGCTGGGGCACCACAGCAGAAAAAAAAATAACCCTCTTCTGTGCCTGTACATAATATGCTGGGGGACGTATCTGGCTGATCTCGTTGCTCAGGAAGGTATATGTGTAGGCAGTGATTGCTTCTTTAAATATGAGGGTCGCAAGTAATTTGAGGTGGAAGCATATTGGCAACCAGTACAGTTCCTTTAAAATCCATGTCACAGTGTTCTTAGATGACATTTCTGGTAGTAGTCTAGGTGCCTCATTTTACAGTAGTCTCAGCCTCTATGTCATTTTCAAAGGCAGCCCTATATAGAGGGTATTACAGTAGTTCAAATGGGAAGTTAACACTTCATGAATTACTATGGCCAGGTTATCACTGACTAGGGAAGTTATAGCTGGCAGGCTACGGCCAGTTGCCTCCAGGCAGTCTGAGTCATTGAGTACTACCTGGGCCTCTAGTGAGAAAGGGGGTTCAGGAGTGTTCCCATGGTATGCGTCTGCTCTTTTATGGAGAAGTGTAGCCAGTTCCTCAACCTGGGAACAACTTAATTCACAGTGGGTGTGCATGTGTATGCCTTCCTTCAAGTTGCCTGTACAATTATGGCGACCCCATGAATTTCATAGGCAAAGGATACTCAAAGGTGGTTTTGCAAGTTCCTCCTCCTGAAATATCACCTAGAGCAGCGGTTCTCAACCTGTGGGTCGTGATCCCTTTGGGGGTCGAACGACCCTTTCACAGGGGTCGTCTAAGACCATCAGAAAATACGTATTTCCGATGGTCTCAGGCTCCATTCCCTCCTTGGTGGTGGTGCGCAAGTGCGAGCCATGCGCTTGTGTCCTTCTGCCCCCTTTGGCGGGAGTGCATGCGGCCACACGCGCTCCCGCCAAAGGGGGCAGGAGCATGTGAGCGCGTGGCTCGCGCTTGTGCACCACCACTCCTGGGCCTTTTCCGCACATTACCTTATCGCAGAGGTAGGGGGTGCCCTCTCTTCGCTGCTCCTTCATCCCGCAGCTGGCTTCCTGGTTGCGCGACCGCCCCTTCCTTCCTTCCTTCCTTCCTTCCTTCCTTCCTTCCTTCCTTCCTTCCTTCCTTCCTTCCGCAGTGCAACCTGGGAGCTGGGGGAGGAAGGAGCGGGGTGGTTACGTGACCAGGAAGCCAGGTGTGGAACAAAGGAGCAGCGAAGAGAGTGCCAAGCGCAAGAACCTGCTTGCGCAAACGGCACCCCCCCACCTCCGCGATAAGGTAACATGCAGAAAAGGCCCAGGAGTGGTGGTGTGCAAGCATGAGCCACGTGCTTGCGTCCTCCTGCCCCCTGTTCAGAAGGGATTGAAATCGCTCCCCTTCTCTGCTACCGGGAGAACCTTCCATCTGATGGGCCAGCTTGGGGGGACGGTGGCAACACAGGGTGGCAGGGCCCCTCCTCGCCATGACTCCTGCCCCACTCGTCATGGAGAGGGCTGCTGCAGAAGGGTGGGGGGGCCGCAAGGCGGTGCTTTTCCGGGGGGCGAGCTGTGCCCGGCGCAAAAGACAAAGGCGTTGGGATTCCTCCCCCCAGCCAGGGTCGACACTCTGGAGACTTTTCCCATACTGCCCCCCCAGCGGAAACGAGAGTGAAGCAGAAGCAGAGCCCGGGGGGGTTCTGGAGTTTTTTCCCGGGGGAGACGCACGGCTCCTCTTTCCCTCCCTGCCTGCCCCCCGTTCCTGGCCAGTGAGGCAGCCTTTGCGGGGGAGGGGAGGCATTGTAAATAATAAATAATTTTATGGTTGGGGGTCACCACAACATGAGGAACTGTATTAAAGGGTCACGGCATTAGGAAGGTTGAGAACCACTGGCCTAGAGCACCTGTAGGTGCTTTCCCATCCAAGAACTAACCAGAGCTGATTCTGCTTAGTTTCCAAGATCAGATGGGCTCTGGTGCCTTTAGGGTATTTAGGCCCTCATCCACAGAGTCTCTGCTAACAGGGATTCAGCTTTGCTTCATTTGTTCTCAGTTTTATTTTTGTATTCATTAGCTTTATTGTGTTAATCAGGAAACCTTTTCCTTTCAGGCTTTAATCAATTACTATTGCCAGGAAGGATATTTTCATCATGTTCAAACCATCACCAATGAAGGTGTTAAGACATTTGGGAGTGACCCAGTGTTCATTTTCTACCGTATTTATGGGATCCTGATGGAAGGTAGTCATTTATTAAATATCTTTTGAAAGTTATAATTTTGTTTTTTTAATCGAAAACACAATTGTCAAAATTGTTTTCACAAAATGAAGATTTATTTTTACAGCTCAGTCCTTATGCATATTTTAGTTGGAAATTAGTCCAAGGTAAATATCCTAAGGGTCTCTTCCTCCTCACACAACAGTCCTGTGAGGTAGGTAAGCTGGAGAGAGAGTGCCTGGCCCAAGGTCATTCATTGGTTTTGTGCCAGAGCGTGAACTGAAACCTGGAACTCATAAGTCCCAGTCCAGCACTGTACCCATTAAACTGTACTGTCTTTTCTCTTATGTAAGAGCATCAGAATATTATGTGACCTATGACATTTAGAGCCTATTGAAAGAAAACTTGCAAATAGCTGTTGTCCCTCATTACCTAAATTGCAGCCACTGGAGGGAAGAATGCACCTCAAAAAAGTGTTAGAAAGTGGAGTTGATATTTCAGATAGTGTAGACCCTAGATTCATTTAGAGTGTTTTTTTTTCCTCTTTTTTCTTAAAGATATAGATATAAGAATGAGGTTTATATTATTATGGTAGGAGAAATATACACTGCTTGCCGAATAGAGGTGGTTTTATTTGCTGTGAAATTTAGGTGAAAATGAGTGAGCAGGATAGATAAAAAGGAATAAAGGTAAAATAACACCCCCCGGCGATATTAAATGAAGTCAAAGGATGAAAGTAGAGAGAATGTGAAATTTTGTAAGTATGAAGGTGATTATTAGTGTAAAATGTGGTATTAAATGTAATATAATGTTGTGGGGTTTTTTTTTCTTTTGTTTTTGTTTAGTTTTGTTTGTTAGATTTGCTAGTTATATTTGTTTTTGTTATTGGTAGAATGAATGTGTTTTGTAATATGTTGTCATGGATGTTTTTATATTTTTTTATGTTTTTCTTTATGTTTTTTTCTTTTTTGTCTTTTTTTGTGCAATTAATAATAAAATTTATATTTTAATAAAACAAAAGTGTTAGAAGTTCTTTGCACTATATTACTGCTCACTGATAGGGCTGCAGATGAAATTCATGGTGAAACAGGAAGAATTTTTTTATTTGTCAAATTAATGTTTTTCCTCCAGGAAGCTTAAAGAATCTAGTGAGTTAGCCTGGGAGCCAGTGACTTTCCCAGAGTCGCCAGGTGAATTGTATGCAGGTATACATTTATAGCTGTTCTACCTGCTGAAAGGCAGGTATTAGAAGGGTTTGGACCCTAAGGTGTTAGCTATAAGCATGTTTATATTAGCACTACTCCCTCCTTTGTTTTCTGTCCTGCTTCCATATGTGATGCCTTGCTGAGTCTTATTAGAATATCAACAGGCATTCCTGAATAATGTTGGCTAGGACGCAGCTGACTTTTGGGCAGGGCTTTCCAAATTGTGTGTTGTGACACATTAGTGTTTCGCTTGTAGTGTGTTGGTGTGTCACCTCCCCGACCAAGAAAGACCCCCCCCCGAGCCTGGCCCACTGGTGTTGCTCTCACTGGGGACTTTCCTGGAGAGGGCAACGGCAGCAGGCCAGACTTGGGGGGCAACCTTTCCCCACCCTAGATACACTTCTGGTTTGCTAGTAAAGTTGAATTACTGTGTTGTGAAATGATGCATGTTGAAAATCGTGTGTTGCCAACGTGACAAGTTTGGAAAGCTCTGCTTTTGGGGGGAGGAGGGAATTCCCCACTGATCTTGGATTCTAAGGCAGGTTAATATAAGGAAGTTCACAGAAGGAAGCTCTGGTCCCCTCCTCTCCTCATTGCACATTGTTTATGAAGGCACTGCATCCTCTGGAGAGGCTTTTTGGAGGCTATATCTGACCAAGGGGGATAGGAGGCTCCGATTAGAATCCAATTAGAGTGTGTGGAAGAAAAGCTACTGCTTTGATTAGTAAAATAATCACTGTAATAATAGCTGTAAGGCTTAGAAGAGTGTGTTTTATTGCAACTCTTAAAAATGTAAAAATCACATTTTATATATATGTGTTTATGTATATCTGTATGATATAAGCAACTAGAAACTTTGATTATCTCACTATTAAAGTATTTAGCAACTGAGATGTGTAGATTGTTGAGACAGATACTTTGTTGCCCAAGAAGATCCAGTTTACCATCTCGATATTTATTTCTATAGGGAACATTCAAGAGGCTCTCCTTGACCTTGAATCTATTAAAAACAAGCCAGAGGTATCTCTTTGCTCACTGATGGCCCTGATCTATGCCCATAAGAAAAGCCTAAATCCAGGTATGATACCAGTTGTCCTTTATAACTCATACAGCTGTTTGGATTCTGAACAGTTCAGTAATGGATGAGTTGTTATACTTTTATATTTTATACTTTTCTTCTCGCCCCCCGCTTTTAAGTTTACTGCTAAAATGTGAGTAGTACCTGAAACAAAATGTTTTATGTTCTTACTGTTTAATACTAGTTGATTTTTTTCTTTCCTTTTTATCTTTTTTATTTTACAGTTATCATTTAATATGCCCTGTTTACTGAGCGTGGTTATTCCTTGTGGGGATGCTTTTCTGGCAGAAGAGTAGCCCCTTGTTTTGGCATAGCAATAAGGGTCTTGTTTTGCAGCATTCATTTTTTGAAAATCTCACTGTTCTCACGAGCAGACTGATACCTCTGTGGGGGCTTCCATTTTACGTCTGCCTCTGTCACCCATGTGTGAGTTTCTTCCTGTCCCACTGCTGTGGCCACCAACTGTGAGGACCTGTGTGAGACTTTATTCATTTTATCTCCCCACCAGACACTGCCACTCTGTATTAACTGCTGCCACCACAGATACTGTGTCTGAACTCAAGGTTTCCAGTATATAGGCCATTTCCGCACTAGACTGTTGTTAAGAACAGCTCTGGCAGGGGTTGTCTAGATGATCCAGGAGTCCCAATCAGCTTTATGATTTCACGCCTTAACCACATGCTTTTGTTGCCTGGTAGCATTTTGTTTTCATTTCATAACATTTTGCAGTATGCAAAAGGGTGATGGATCACTTGTGATAGGTCACTTCAGGACATATGCTACACAGCTTAAATAATTTTACTGATTTGTTTTAGATCAAGAAGTTATCTTGGAACTAGATGCCAAATTGAAGGAACATCGTAAGACAGCAGGACAGGAGGCTCTGTATTTTGCTGGCTTGTTCTTGTGGCATATTGGCCGCCACGAGAAAGCCCGTGAATACGTTGACAGAATGATCAAGATCTCCAATGGCAGTAAAGAGGTAACCCCTTTCCCATAGTCACACTTCATATTTGTAAGCCGGCATGCTGCAAAACAAGACCCGTTAGCCCTTAGCTATCATGAGTCATCCTGCAGATCATAGCCGATTATGACTGCTTCATTTAACGCTCAAGAAGTCTTTTGGCGGAGTCAGGACTGTTTAAAAACTAGCCTGATGGTTTCTGTTTAGTTAACTGTTAAGCATGTCTGGTTCATTAAGTGAAATGAGTCACTCGCCAGTAGCATTCTTTGAGGCAGCTCAACAATTTAGTGGCTCTGCAGCACAGATGCTCCCAGTGCTTGTTGCCTTGTGCTGACATAGAAATGCCACACTGGTACATTCCATGTGGTGATTTTACCAGAGTGGAAAATGTTTTCACTCATGCAAACTAGGATACCAGATTTTTACTCTCCCCACCCCAACCCCTGACTTTCTGGTCTGCAATAATTCTCTTGACCTGTTTCCATTTCATTTTGGAGGAACCTGCTAACCTGAAGAGATGTTTGGGAGCTGTAGTGGGCAGGAGGGGTTCGGAGAAATTGGCTGCCTTCCTTGTGTTGAACAGAAATATGCATTCCATTACGATGGGGCAGACAAAGTGCAGCCTTAGGGCTACGTGCAGCCCCCCACAGCTGTTTTTACAGCCCTTTTCCTTCGCTGCTGTCTCTCATGGAAACTTTCAGGACTAGTGGTTCACCTTCTAAATAGGTCACAACACTCCTCTGCTTTGTTTAACATAAGAAAAATGTTTTCAAATCGGGACGACTTCTGGTCTTGGTCAGTTTTGTTTTGTTGTCCTTTTGGCTGTCACTTTGCCCCTGGAAGGGTGGCAAAAAAATCAGCCCCCAAATTCTCTGAAGTTACCACTATACTAAGGCAGAATCTCAACTGCATGGAATCCAGTAAACTCTGAAGAGAAGAATTCTGTTTGGATGCTTTCCCGTCAGTTGCACATTCATAAGGAGATCAAGTACTAGGAAAGTGATTGGAATAGAATTAATGGGTTGGAAGACCTAAGAAAGTTGAATATAGTCAGCCCTCCACATTTGCAGATTTCACTTTTGCGGATTTAATTATTCATGGATTATTTGCTGTCAGCTCTGCTGCTGCCCTGTGCCATTTTTAATAGGGACTGCAAGCCTCATAAGACTGAGAAACTGTGAATGGGGCTTGTAAGTCCCTATTAGAAATGGTGTGGGACAGCAGTGGTGGTGGCAGTGAGCCCCACCAGCCACCCACTTATGAAGGAACCCTGATGCCTCAAAGGAATCCATAGTGGGTTGAATATGGTAATCATACTTTTTGTGTGTGTTAAATATGGTTTCGGAGGGCCTAGAGTTACTCATGTTTTTTTCACTTTCATGGGGGTTCTGGGCCCCTAGCCCTAGAGAATGTGGAGGGATGACTGTATGTTGGGGACCTTTGGCCTTCTTAGATCTAACTCTTAATGCCTGTTGGTGATGTTGGAGCAGTGAGGCAGGAGGCTTCATTCACAGGCTGTTAAAGCAAAAGACCCAAAACTGCACAGGCAGGAGATTTCATTCTCCTGTAAAGTGTTCACAAGGGTCTTGTGTGTACATGTGTTTGGCTTCTCATAAAGAAAAAAAATCCAACTTAATTTGAACCAGAACTTTGAGAAGTTACCTTTTTTGGATGATGATACCCAGAATCCCATAGCCAGCATGGGCAGTATTGGTTGTCTTGGCGTTGTCATCTAAAACAGGAAGCCTCTTGATTTAGAGCAGTGTAAATGATATTTTTTCCTGATGTACGCCATTGTTAAACATAGGTCTACAGTATCCCAGTTGAGCCATTATGCAACTTTGGGCATAATTCTCATTCTCAGCCATGGTTCCCTATTTGAGAAACACACTGGTTGTGTAAAGATGAATATAGTTCAGTGTAGAACTTTGTTATTGTTAGGGTTGCCAGCTTTTATATAGGATGGGGCTCTTGCAGCTTTAATCTTCTAATAGATCCTGGGTCAGGAAGAGCTATTGTATTGCAAACCTCTGTCAAGCACAACTGTACAACATCTCTCCCCTTGGCTCCCCAAACCCCCCTTTTAGCTGCTTCATCCTCTCCCCAACTGCCGTGTTGGGGAGAGGATGAAGCAGCTAAAGGGGGTTTGGGGAGCCAAGGGGAAAGATGTTGTATAGTTGTATAGCTGTTGTATTTACTGACCGTGGGTGGAAGACAGTGAAGAACCCAGAGAAGTATCGAGCTCTGTTCCTGTACTAGATGCACAAGGTGACATTATTGCTGTGCATTCAGCTACAGGAACAGACCAGGAAACTTCTTTATGACCCCATTGGGCTCTCTAACTACCAGTAAATAGCTGTTTTCATGGGTGAGGGAGGAGAGGTACCATAATTCTACCAAATGGAACTTTTGATATTTTTTCCTGATCCAGGATCTGTTGATGATTAAAGTACAGGAGCCCTGCATGAATATTTAACCGGCAATCCTAGCCATCATAAAGGTGTCCACTCATAAATAGGCCAGAGTGAGTTCTGTGGCAGTTATTGTCAGGTACGCGTGTATGAATTAGAAGCTGATGGTACCTTTAAAAGCTCTTTTTAATGTGTTTTTTTCCTTCTTACAGGGATTGATTTTGAAAGGATGGCTTGATGTTACCAGTGGGAAAGAACCAAGTATTAAGAAAGCTGCAAAATATTTTGATGAAGGGCTGCAAAGTGGGAATGATGTCTTTGGCTTGATGGGTAAGGTGAGTCTGTTTTAAAATAAGCTTTTAATCCCAACCCATTGCACAGCAAACATTGTTGGTGATGTGGACTAATGCAGCATAAATTGCTATATGTAACACCTGAGGTACTTGATGTGGTTCTGGGATAAACGGTGCAAGTTAGTTCGAAGTATGGAATTAACTAATAATAATGCCAAGTGTTAGCAAGCCAGCCTAGTGTAGTGGTTTGAGCATTGGACTATAACCCAGGAGACCTGTGTGCGATTCCCTCTTGGCCATGCAAGCCCGCTGAGTGACCTTGGGTGTGTCATGCACTCTCAGCTCTAAAAAAAGCCTGTAATAAGTTCACCTTAGGGTTCCTGTAAGTCTGAAAAGACTTGAAGGCACACAACAACAACAATAATCAAGGCTGTTTCCTTACACAGGAGGAGGGAGTGGGCTTGTTTTCTGCTGCTCCAGAGACCAGGACAAGGAGCAATGGATTCAAGCTGCAGGAAAGGAGATTCCACCTGAACCTCAGGAAGAACCTCCTGACGGTCAGGGCTGTCTGGCAGTGGGATATGCTGCCTTGGAGTGTGGTGGAATCTCCTTCTTTGGAGGTTTTTAAGCAGAGGCTAGATGGCCATCTGTCGGGAGTGCTTTGAGGGTGTTCCTGCATGGCAGGGGGTTGGACTGGATGGCCCCTGTAGTCTCTTCCAACTCTACGTTTCTATGATTCTACACGTCATGTGTAGATCGGCAAAAATCCCTTCATTCCTTTTTCTTGGTTCTTTGGAATTGAATTTAACCCAGTCGTCCAGAGGTATATGCTTCTCTTGCTCTTGGCTTAGCCAGAAGTTGGGCACTCCCCTGTAGGTGGACAGAGGAGAAAAACAATTTCGCCATTGAATTCCCCCATCAGTCTGTGCTCCTCCCCATTCCCCAGATTGCTGATGGGCAGCTGAAAATTTGCTGATGAGCTGCTGGTTTCCATTTTTGGCTGATTTTCTTAATTTAGGGGAGGGCTAAAGTAGATTGAAGGCATTTACCACTCCCAGAGATCTTCACGAGGGACTTCCGATCAATTTTGGGCAAATCTACCTCCTTCAAATGGAGGTTGTATGGTCTTGGCAGAAGCTTTAAAGGAGCCTAATAGATCAGAATTTGGGGAAAAAAAGGCCCTGATGGTTACCTGTGTTCCATGGAATGTAATTTGCCCACCTCCCTTAAAGCCCCAAAGAAGTTGGGTCCCTGCTCCCTATGGGGTACCTTCTGAAATGTTCCTCCATTCCAAAAAAAAGGAGGAGTATCAGTTCTCTTAGGAGAACTTTCCTCAGAATGTATGTTCTGTTTGGCAGTGACATTGCAGTCTAAGTGGCTGATTACAAGCCTCTTTCTCACTTAAGAATTGTTGTTAGCAAAAGACGAATGCATACAGTTAGGTGGTTGTTGCTCCTTGTTACAAAGAACCACAGTGGATTTCATAAGGACCCAGGACCCAGCCTCACCTTGGAGGCTGCAAAATGTATATCTCTCTCTAAACTTGATGTTATGTGTATTAAAGTCAACTCCTGACGATGCTTTCCTAGGTATGTCTTTTCAAGATTTGTTCAGAGGAGGCTTCCCATGGTCTTGCCCTTAGCCTTCTAAGAGAATGTGACTGGCCTACAGTCACCCAGTGTTCCATGCCTCAGTGGGGATTCAAACCTTGATTTCCCAGAGTCCTGATCAATCAAACTACCATGCTGGCTCTGCCTCTTTGTAAATGTCACAAGTCCAAACGGTAAAATAAACTAATAATATGATCACATCTGTCTAATCCTTCCTACCCACAGCTTTCTAGGTTTCCTATACTGAGTTGCTTAACAGCATGGTTACTTGAAACAAACTGTCCATGTTCTCTTCTAGAGTGATGAATAAAAACTCCAACTGGGCACTTCCTATATGGATTCCGATTGGACATTGGTCTTCAGCTCTGTAGTTTTAACCCCCAGTCAGCTGTAGGATCCTCCCACACTGATCTGTCCTAGTGAAGCCATCACAGTTGATGAATTACTAGTGCCATTCCTTGGAAATTGTCCACTAAGGCAGTACTATATGCTACCCAAAGCACCAACATGTGGCACAACATTCTGCCTGTGCTGTGTGTTTTTGATGCCTCTATGTGGGAAAGAGAGAATGTTCCCAGCATGTTGAATACCCAGGCTGATTAATTATCAATTACCCTATTTGTTGGCATATAAGATGCACCCGTGTATAAGACACACCCCATTTATACACTGGCAAATACTATTTGCAGGCATATAAGACTCATCGGCGTATAAGACGCACCTCATTTTCAAATGGTATTTTTCAGGGAAAAAAGTGAGTATACTGACAAGTACAGTACATGTTTACAGGATTCTAGATAAATTATAATCAGTGGTATGTTTTTCATCAGTGCTTGATTGGTCAGGGAACTGGCTAAGAAAAAACTGAACTGACACATTAAAAAAACCACCCAGAAATTCCTCCAACATGAATGAATTTCTACATTTGAATCCAAAAACCTGACAGAAACAGATTTTTTTTTCTATCTGTGATGAGTTAAAGGACTCTCACTGAAACCAGACTATACATGAGTTGGGAGGGGAAAAGAAAAACGAACAGGAAAACAAGTCTTTGCCCTTCCTCCAAATTTTAAAAATACTGAGCTGGAAGCTTCATAGCTGGAAGCAATTAGTTTCTCTTAACATGGGGCAACTCTTGGATACTCAGAGAGCAAGTATGTGTGACTGTGTCCCCCCTTAGGTTTAGTAAGTATCTTTAAGTCCTTCTTCTAGAGGAACTTCACCAGTTTATCTCTTTTTTTCCCCTTCCCTAGAAGTAATTTAAGAGTGACTCTTCCACAGAAATCTAGCTGTCACCTCCGAACTGCTCAGCATTTGCTTTTAATTCATGCCTTCCAATTCTGAAGTATAGTTTGATATTTGTGAACCTGGATTAAGGCTGTTTATTGAGAAATGAATCGCTCTTCTGTTGAGCATCTTTCCATTCTGTGTGAAAATGTGACTGTTCCTCCAGCAAGGAAGGTGATTAAGCTGATGCTTCCTTCTTTCATCAGGCCCAGTATTTTGAAGCACGCCAGAATTACTCAGGGGCCTTGGAAACTGTGAATCAAATAATAGCCAATTTCCCACACTTCCTGCCTGCTTTCATCAAGAAAATGAAACTACAGTTGGCTTTGCAGGACTGGGAACAAGCAATTGAGACTGCACGCAGGTGAAGTACACTTAATTGCTCTTATTCAAAGTAATTAATTAAATCCTCTGTCTTCTGAGTTACAAGGCTTTGGGAGAAGACAAGTTTATAAAAGCTAAAGTTGTACCATCTGTCAGTTAATTTTTAGCTAGTCTTGATTCTGCTAGTTAGCAGGTATGATGATCATAGACCTCCTTTCTCCAAATACCAGCTCAGGATAATGATGATGATGACGATGAATGTGATGATATGCATTTATTTCCCATTTCTATCCTAGTCATGGGACTCAGGATGGCTTACTATTTCTTAAAACCAGGATATACAGATTGGTGCAAAAGTATTGGTAAAATATATAGCACCCCTGTCTCTTGATCACTTTGTATACTTTGTACACTGTATATGCCCCACTGCATCTTAAAAATACCATCGTATAATGAGCAATGACCCTATAAAGGTAAGTTGCTTCCCCCCCCCCCGCCTGCTGTTCAACAAGCAGTGGAATAAATTACTAAACTCTGGACTTACCTAGAACTTCTCTGTGAACATATATGTCCTTGCTGAGATGTGTATGAGGAGACCTCTACAACACAATCCTTGTTTATGTGAAAGTAAGACTCAATTCAGTGGGATTTAGTCCCAGATTAGTAATGCTATATAGCTTAGCTGCTGCTATACCATAAGATTCAAAGTATCTACATATTCAGATTATGTGCACATTAGTTCAAGAAAATAACTCTGTTATAGCAAAGGGGGTAATGCCCAGTTGTCCTTAACACTGATCTTTTTAACTCTGAAATTTTATGTCATGTATTCCAGAAGAACGTGAACGGAAAGGAAAGTTTTAAAGTCAAATAGAATACAGCAGCCCCTCCGCTTTTGTGAGGGTTCAGGGTGCAGAACCCTCACAAAACTGGGAAAACTGCAAATAACATTCCTGTGACCCCCCTCCCATTCCCTTCCAAGAGTCTTCCCTCTCATTTCCTTGCCTTTTGTCCTGGTGTGCAAGCCTTCCTAGTGCTGGGGCCAGAGGCAAGGGAATGGGAGGGGGAGCTCCGGAGAGGGGAAGGAAGCTGCACGCATGCGTCCCCCCTGCATTTTCTTGCCATTTGTCCAGGCGCTTGCCTTCCTTATCTGTGACCAGCAAACATAAGGGAATGGGAGGAGGAGAATGGGAGAGGGAAGACATACGCATGCCTCACAAATAATCAGATTTGCAAAGGTCAAACCCATGAATGTGAAAGGAGGACAATGTAACACTTGGCTTGAGAAGAGAAGAATGGAACCTCTAATACTTTGAATCCTAGTCAGGACTGGTGCTGCATAATTGTCCAATTGTGTTTCCATTCAGAAGCTCTTGAAAATGTTTCACTTTTTGGGTGAAAAGATGCTGTTTAGCCATTCATCAGGCCAGAATTCTGGGACCTGTCATCCAAAAAAGTAACACTTCTAAGCTCTGCTTTTAACCTTGGTCATTTGTTACATGGAAACATTTAATTCTTGGTAGCATTGTGAAGATGCAAGTCCTGTTAGGACAAACAGTCCTTTGCTCTAGAAGGTATTGAGGTTTAAATATTGTCTGATTTTGTATCAGATTGCTGCAAAAGGATGCTCTTAACTTGGATGCTATAAAAATGGAGGCTATTCACCATTTATGTAGAGAAGGAAATATATCTGAGGTGAGTCTTCATTATCTAATTTTACACTGAGACATCTTGCACTTGATATTTCTTAAATTTACTTCATGTAGAGTGCCATGTATTTATTAGTAAATATGTGAACCATGATAAGCATTGCTTTCCTGTGAAATAATCGCTGGCATCCTACATTGCAATTATGGATTCATAGCCTACAGTTATAGATCTGTAACTGCCCCGTATTCAGCCGTGCTTTGTATTCATGAGACTATTGCCATGACTGCAAATGTCCCATCTCCAACCTACCTTAAAAGCCAGCAGCTGCATTGAATGACAGAGGTCTCTTCTGCTGTTGACAGTTGGATGATGTTGCAGCTGGATGATGCTGCATACCCCTTCCTGCTATCAGTGTCTGGTGCAACAATCGAAGGTAGGATTCCTGTTGAGCATTACACCAGAGATTGCTGGCAGGAGGGGTTTGAAACATCATCCTGCTGCGTCCCATCACCAATAGAAGAGACCTCCATTTGACACAGCTGTTGGCTGTTAAGGTGGGTTTGGGGAGTTGAGGCAGGAGATTAGACTTAGTTACGCATTTGTTACCAGATCTTCAGCGAATTTCTTTGTCAGTAAACTGGAATTCATTTTAAACCACAGTTCACAATTTGCACGCAACTACAAGTCAGGAATTTTCTAAGATAAAGTAAAAATTATGATTTATTCTTCCTCCCAATTGCATGAAAAAAGGAACAGAGGAGGGTAGCGAGTTCATGAAGCAGGCTCTTTCTGCAGGCTCACTCCTGCTCATGCATAGAATGTTGAATTATTGTTTAGTCTTACTTGTAAACTGCTTGTTGTAGATTGATAAAAAATATTTTGTTTTTTTATGTATGTATGTATGTATGTATGTATTTTATCTAAATCACAGATTCTACATTCCCCCCACCCATACTGTTTGTTTCCTAGGCTTCATCAAAGTTGGCAGATTTGATTAGTGCACTTGATAAGTTGGAACCAAATAATCCTCAGCTCTTCTGTAAAACGGCATTGGTTTTTAGCAGAACAGTAAGTGGATTTTTCATTTTTAAAAAACTAAAATTGCAGCAAGATGTCCACCTTTCATTAACGCTCATGCTGTAAAAGAAGGAACTGGTAAGAATTCCATGTAGGTCAATATGGCTTTTTAGAATAGTAAACTGCTGAATTTCTTCCATTTTGGGTTATGCCCTTTTGGATTATGGTTGCTATCTGTAGGTAAATGTTCACAAATCCTTTTACTGTGATCTAGACCTTCTTAATCATGTACTAAATTGGCTCAAATAGTTTTCTTTACCTCAGGAGTGGGGAATTGTGGATTGTGGACTGCATGCAGCTCCTAAGGCCATTCTTCAGTTCCCCTTCCACAATTTTGGAGTAAAATTTATTTCTATTTTACCTCTCAAAATAGCAACTAGTACCATCCAAATTCTTTAGTGGTGCTGTTGGCCATTTCTTTCTTTTAGCAGGGCTTTGATTCCTTTTGTGATTACCAGCCCTGGATGGAGATTTTTTTTTTCTCCAAATGGCAGGCCTCCTAAAACTGGTTTCTATGTTTTTGACACAACTCTAGTACTCAGTACTCAGACAGCAAGGTAAGACTGGATTCTAGAATACACCGTCAGCACTCAGGACTAGTCCTAGAGTAATATTTTTCTGTGAGATGTGTAAGAGGGCTCTGAAACACAACAGAATGTTAGTAGCATCCCACAGAGGCAATGGGTAAGGTATGGCTAATTTGGGGGGATACCAAAATTTCCCCCTCCTATTTTGAGGTGAGGTGGGGGTGCAGTCCTCCAGGGTTCCCCCTTCCTTGGAGTTGTCCACACCTGGTGCTCTTTTACACTACATGTTTACAGCACTTTAACCTCACTTTAGCTGCTGTAGCAGCAACTTGTGGAATGCTGGGATTTGTAGTTTTGTCAAAGCCATTAGGCGGGCTCCCTGGCTGAGGATTCTAATGGCCCCTCCCTCAGCTGTCAATCCCAGGATTCCACAGGATGGAACCAAGGCAGTTAAAGTAGAATAATAATGCTATAATTGTATGGTGTGAAGGGGACCCTGTTTTAGACAGCCTTTATTTTAGTTTGGTTTCTGAAGGAAAAGTTAGGTTTGAAACTTTCTACAGATCTTCTGCCATAGCATGAAGTTCATTCTGACTGTGATGGAAAAACATATATTTGTTAATATTCATTTCCCTTTCTTAATGGTTTCTTTGTGGTAGTGGTGGTGGCTGCCTGCTTGTGACAAGAGGATTATCTCAGTCATTCACCCTAATTTATAAAAGAAAAGAAACAAAAAGAAAAGAGAATGGAAACAAGTTAATGGGATATAAGTGGAAGCTATGCTCTGGGTCTTTCGGTGAGATGACGTATTTACCATGAGCACAGAGCTGTCAAGGATAGAGAAGAGAAGCTTCTACTGGCTGGAAAATTCTAAGTGGCTAATCTAATATATTTGCCTTTGTTCTGAATACAGCTTTACCAGAAGACCTGGGAAATCAGATTTTCATTCTGTGTGTTAAGTCATGTTTAGCAAAGCAAGGGAAGTACCTCCCTTGATTAGATATAGTTGTTTATCGCTGTTTAGTTCAAATTCAGCCTTTCAAATTCTCAATTGTATATTTTTATCTAAAGTTATCGACAACTTCTGATAGTATTTTTTTAAATGGAACTGTTGATTTTTAAATCTGAAAGCTCTCATTTTGAAAACTGTTTTGAACTCTAGTGTGGCCGCAATCCACTCATCCTTCAACAGACTCAGACTCTGGTGGAAAGAGCTTTTAGCTTAGCTTCGCGCAATGCAGATATAGCCACAGAACTTGGCTATCAGATGATTTTGCAAGGGAAAGTAAAGGAGGCTGCAAAATGGTACGAAACTGCGATGGCTCTTGATGAGACAAGCGTTCCTGCACTAACTGGTATGGCTTGAAATTGAATTGTGCTTTCAAGAAGCATATCAACCTTAATTGGTTTTTTTCTGTAAAATGTTGTGGATCCGTTCTGCTAATTTCAAAAGCTTTCTATAAGTGACCAGTTCAGACCTCTAGCAAGAGTGTTCTGTCCTTACTTCAACAGCTTTCTGGGTAGGCAGAAAATCAGGCAGAGGGGAGGGTGCAGCAAAAAGAGAGAAGAAGATGCTGTACATCACTGAAGTGCCGTTGTAATAGATTGACAGTAAGGGAATGTGTTCTTGGATAGTAAAAATGTTCTCGATCCCTATTGAAATCTATACAAGCTGTTTTAATGCTCCGCCCAGCTGAAAAGAGAACCAGTGTGGTATAGTGGTTTGAGCTTTGGACCACAATCCTAGAGATCAGGGTTTGATCCCCTGTTCATCCATGGAAACTCATTTGGTGACTTTGGGTGCATCGCACACCCTCAGCCCCAGAAAATCCTGCAACATGTTCGCCTTAGGGTCACCATAAGTTGGAAACAGCTTGAAGGTGCACAACAACAACAACCAGCCAAAAAGGGGGGAAAACAGAACTGAAGTTTCTTTGTAGAATAAAACTAAAATGAGATAACTTTGCTTTACAGGCATTATCCGAAGCCAGCTAGCGGAAGGGAGGTTAGATGACGTAGAGCAGCAGCTGGAGTTCCTGAATGAAATCCAGCAGTCTATCGGGAAATCAGCAGTAAGAGAACAATCTTTCCAGAAGTCTTTTTGATTCTGATCTGATTAGCAGTGCAATTCAGTGATATACTGGGTTAGAATAATTATGTGAGCAGAATATACTTTAACCAAGTGCAACAGTTTTGCTTCTTCTCTCCTTGTAGATTTCTGTTCTTGAGAGCTGTATTTAGTTCTTGGGTTTCAAGACAAGCAATGCTTTTTTTTTTTAATTCAGACCTTAGTAGGGCCAATCATACCGCACAGTGGAGTGAGGCTGCTGCTTCAGATGGCAAATGTTTTAGGTGGCAGCAAGGTGTTCAAGGAGAGATCTGTGTGGAGCACAGCTTACCTACTGCTTTTACTTGCAGTAGAGGATGCTGTTTCCATTGCTTGGGTTGAAGTAAAATTCACACGGTGGTTCAGTTAGTTTTTGGGACTTGAATGGGAAGGGGATATCATTTTATTTGGTTCATGGAGTTAAAGCAATATCTGCAAACATTAGTAAACCTAAGTTTATCAGACATAGATTTTCACGATTTAAAACCAGGCATTGTGGCACAATTCCTAATTATCAAAAGAAGAGGAATTTTAGTGGTTGGCCTTTTCACATCAAAATGGTTTGGAGGCTGTTGCTTATACAGAAATTCCCAAGAAAAGTCCTGTAGCTCAGGGCCTGTGAGTTAACACCTGACCTCCTGGATATTATTTCTAGTTACCAGTGGTGATCAAGTAACTTGCTAATGGTAATTAGGTAGAACTGCAGTTATTCTGTGTTATTTATTTTATCTTTATTTTTTGTAGGAGCTGTCTTATTTGCATGCAGTATTGGCTATGAAGAGACAGAAAAGACAGGAAGATGTTATTACCTTATTGAATGATGTACTTGATGCTCATTTTTCTTCCTTGCATGGTTTACCTCTTGGTGTAGAATATTTTGAAAAATTAAATCCTGATTTTTTGATAGAAATTATAAAAGAGTATCTTAATTTTTGTCCTGCACAGGTAAGGCACTAGAATTCTTTTTCTTCTAAAATGAGAAGACAATAATAATTTTGATTGAGATTTCAACTATGTGTACTCAAAAAGGTTTCATGTTGAAGGGAGGGTTAACTTTAACAAGAATCACAAAGATTCAAAGCACCAACTGGAATACAGGAATGAACATGGATGTGATTTATATTGGAATAACCCTTATAGCAGTAGCAATAGTAGTTATTATTTGTAAATGTAAATAAGTGTTGACAATTATCACTGTACGAATCACATACACCATATGAACTTACAAAATGCTATGGTGTATTGAAGTGATGAATATGAAGTACATCTTGTATTGACTTGCAGATAAACAGGGCTCCTTGTGAAAGGATCATGCTGATCTCATTCAGCTGCTTAAGAATTGTATGTTTCATTTATCAAAAGTACCTTTATAAACCAAACAAAGGATATAGGAGACTGATTTGTTGTTCCTTGAGCAGTCATCAGTTGGAATCACGTTTCTCCTTCAGTCTATGTGCTGCTTCAATTTGTGGAATGCAGTTATTGTCTCGAAAAACTACATACAGAAATGCATATTTTGGAGAAAATACATACAGAAATGTGCATTCGAGGGTGATGTGCACAGTATATATGTGCTTTTTTTAAAAAAATGAAGAAAGTGTGATGAATTGGAACTATGATTCAATATGTAGAATTGCTGTGGATGGGAAACAAACTAATCCATGTCTGAACTGACATCAGAGGTTGGAAAAGTTCCTTTGGGTCCTGTAGTTCCAGAATTCCCCAGCCACATGTGGAAGCTGGCTGTGTTGGCTGAGGGATTCTGGGATCTCAAACGTTAAAAAAAAATAATCCCAAGCTCTGAGATGTGTATTTGAGATACAGTTATATTCAGACTTATTTTTCTTGAAGAAAACAGGAGCAGACTTCAAAAACTTCTTGGAATATTACTTCTTCTCAAGGTGTTCCAAAAGTCAGTTTTGCTTAATAATAATTTGGATGTTACAGTCAGATCTGAAATGTGGCATTCAGGGCTAATTCTCTACCATTCAGGACTTCCATACAATTGAGCACTGAGAATGTTGGGCTTACTTACTTTGACAGTCCGTGTGTGTGTGTGTATAATTATGTAATGATAATGAATATCTTTGTTTCAGAGTTTTCTCCCATTATATTTAAGGAGTCATCTTAGAGCTTGTAAATTTCTCTATAATGAACTTTTAGAGGTTTTTTTGCAGAGTGGAAGGTGGAAGAATGTCATACACATTCATGCTTACTCAGAGAAAGTTACAGCTTATTGTTAGCTGCTATCTCAGAGTAGGGTTTCGAGGTTTTCAGAACAGTAATACTGAGGGCCTAAATGCTCTAAAGCCACCAGATCCCACCTGATCTTGGAAGCTAAGCAAGGTCAGCCCTGATTAATCCTAGGATGGGAGACCACCAAAGAATGCCAGGTGCTGTAGGGTACAAACCACCTCTTTGCCTAAGAAAATCCTATGAAATTCATGAGGTTACCATAAGTTAAAGGCAACTTGAAGGCACATACAGACAATACTGAACACAGTTGGATGTCATCTCAAAACTGATGGAGTCACATGAGTCAAGCCTGTGTAAGGAAAATGAAATGTTCCTTTGAGGAAAACCTCTCAGTGGCTGGGACCAAGATGGCATAATCCTGCAAGAAGGAAGTTGGGGTAGAGGCAGGAGAGATGGGCAGGCGAGCAGAGTAGGAACTGTTAAGCTGAAAAGAACCACAAGATACATTATTGAGGGGCCAGGGGGCACACAGGAAACAGGAAGTCAGCAGTGCAATGCAGCAGCTCAAAAAGGTAAGTAGTTTGTAGGTTACAGCAACAGAAGCAAATGCTGATATCCTGTTAGTGAATGATGATGGTATCATAGCCCATTTCTTCCACCTTTGTGGAGGTTGAAATTCAGTAGTCACTGCACGGTGACCAAAGTTCCCCCAACTCATCTTTTCTCAGCTATAGCCTTCCCCCCACCAAAACACCTAGCCATTTCCTGATTGGTGTAGAGGAGCAGCAGACAAGTATTTACCTCATTTCCTGTAACTGGACTCAGAGCAATGAGCAATCATCTGCAGGGACCATGGAAGGATTCCCTGTGAATGCTTGACACTGTGGCATCCAGCTATATGAAAATAGCTGGGCACTTGTCTGCTGCTCCCCCTGGTCTTCAGTAACCAGGAAATGTCCAGTTCAGATGGCTGCAGCTGAGAAAAGGTGGATTTTTCTAGGGTGGAGGTGAGGTTGGATGGGGAGACTATTGTAGCTTTATCTTGTACCTGTGTCTCCTGATGGAGAATCATGACCATATTGTCCTAGACACAAGAAATAATGTTATCACTCTCTTTTGCTTTGGTCACACTTCTCTTGGAGGATGGTTTGTAAAACCTGTGAATGTCTACATAATGAAAATCCTAGAGGGTTTTAAAAATCTTTGACATATATACAAACGGTTCCAAATTATCGTGAGTGGCTGGAAGCAAACAGTGACTCAAAAGCACCTGTGCCACATACTGAGGGGACCAAAGAACAGGTAGTCAGAATGGTGTAAAAGCACACGAGATTTCACATCATGGCTCAGCTGGACCTTTATCTGAACTAAAAAGCCAGAGCCCTGCCTACCTGTCTTAAAGAGAAAGGTTATCTTTTAAATGAATTTCTCAATAAGTATGTTCCTCTGCAGCCTGCAGGTCCAGGACAGCCTGCTTCACCGCTTCTCAAACCTTGTGCATCTGTCCTTGAAACTGTGGTAAAAACAGTTCCTGGTCTCCAGCAAGCTGCCTATTTAGTTGCAAAGGTGAAATATTTGGCAGGTAAAGTTAATTTTCTACATAATAATTGCTTAGAAAGCACAGATTGAGGAATACGTAGCCCAAGTCAGCATTGGTAATAGCGAGGAGTGATGAGAGTTGCATTCCACCAATATCTGGAAGACCACATGCTTTTCCTATCTATAATATAAATGAAGAGATGATATGCTGCCAGTGACATTATTTGATTACTTTCATATATGTTGTAGTTTCATAGCTGTTTCAATTTTTGAAATAGCAACAAGACCAGCATTTAATGAAGCTCCTCAAATATGAAGTTGCTTCTGGAGTGAGGGAAGAGGAATAAGTTCTGAAAGTGAAGATACAAGGCTGGATGTCTGCTTTCACAGCATCAGAATTCATTATAAAATTGAGGGACTTGAGCTCCCTGTACCATCGTAGCCCCCAGAGCATCCCAAAAACCTGTTCCAGGAGTCTACCTGCTGACTTGTATGAAGGCAGGACAGGAGAATTGAAAGAATTTCTGTGATGTGTGCATTGGATTTTGTCCTAATTGATCTTCAGCTACAACTGCAATAACTTCAGAAAGCTTCAAATTTATGGGGGGTTTTTTATTTTATCTTGGTGTCTTTAACCTGTTTAGGTAACTCTGAAGCCTCTCAGAATGTCCTGCAGCGATGTATCGAACAGGATCCTTCATATGCTCATGCTCATCTCCTTATGGCTCAGGTTCATTTGTCACAAAACAACTTCAAGCTCTGTTCTCAGTCTCTGGAACTCTGCCTCAGCTACAACTTTGAGGTGAGTGTGACTGGAAAATCTAGCATCATGTACTTTTTTTTTCCAATTTATTTTTATTAAATGTTATATAATAATAAAATAATAACATACATATTTTTCTAATCGTGTTTTCTTACATATAGAAGTATTTACATATTTACATATTTTCGTGGAAATGTGTGTCATTTTTCACTGCCTACTTTCTTCTTTCTATATCCTGTTATTTTATTACATTCCTTTGACTTCCTTGTCCTCTATCCTAGAGTCTTTTCAGCGCTACTTTATTTTATGAAACTCCTCAATACCTTCTTTAATAATACACAAAAGCTTACCTATGTATTTCTCTAATTCAAGTTGTATCTTTTGACTTTACCTTTTCAAAATGTCCTTTCTTTATTTTACATAGCGTTAACATTCTTCCCCATTCTTCCCCAAATCTAGCATCATGTACTAAATGCTTTATTTTCACTTCACACTTACCTGGTTGCCAGAGTTACTATTGGCTGCAGATTTGATTACAAATGGTCAAGACACCAAAAATCTTACTAGATTAAGCAGAATTATTTCACTGTATTCTAGCCATCAGAAGTTGGGCTAGGATTCACTCTCATTACAGCAGATATACCACTGCTATTGAACTGCACGAGGACGTAACAGTATAGAGAGCTGGATTTTTTTAAAACTATGCCTGCTATAATGGACCTGCTCCATGTTCAGGGGATCATTTCATTCTGTTTTAACTATAATGGATGGCATTCTGCTCTGTTATTATGATGTTATAATTATTCAATTTCATGTTTACTATCTTTGTCCAATCATGACAATGAATAGTGACTCTGAGTCCTGCCTTTGAAGCCTCACAGCCCCACCACCACCACCACTTCTGTTTCCAAGCAATGGAAGTAGAGCAGTGAGTAATGATATCTCCAGCCCTTTCCAGATCACAAGGCGTATTGAGATAGAAAGCTGTGACAGGATCCCAACAGGATCCTACAGGGGGTCAGAAGTGGCTGTGCTGGGGAGGTAAGCTTAAAATGTAGGATTTTGACAGGTAGCATCAGGTGATCTTGCAGTTATGTCTCCATAGCTATGTTTCCTATTGCAGGGTGTCAGCCTTTGTTTTATGTGTTATTAATGTCTTTGTAAATGCTTTTTATTTGTTTTCATTTTTGTAAGCTGCTTTATGTCCCATTACTGGGGGAAGCAGCACATAAATGAACAAATTAATCATCATCATGATTATCCTCATCAGTTACGTAAAAAGACATGAAGGGATCTAGTAGGACCCTTGAAGCTAGCCAGGAAGAATAAACTTCTAGATAACATTTCATGGACACAGTCTGTGTGGATATTATGAGTCTATGAAAGTTTAGGCTGGAAGCTTCTTCTCAATTAATGTCAAAGGTATTACTAGATTGCTTTGTGTCTTTTTATGCTAAAATGGACTTAACACATCTGTCTCTTTGAATACTGTCATCAGATGTAGCCTGTTTCTGTACAAGTTGGAACATAAAGGGGAAAGAGATTTTATGTCTTTGGAAGCCAGTTAATGAGAAACATGACTGGTTTAACCAATGGCATACCTAAATAAAAATTTTGGATTCCTGTCTTGCACTCAATGCCCCTTCCTTCATCTGTAGCACCTGCTGCTTGCTCAGTCTGGTATTGGAGCTATCTCCATTTCTGCTCACACATTCTTTCTGTTATACAAATAATTGCTTTCATAAGACACCCCAAAGCCTCACTTGTATGACTCACTGAACAGGGAACAGGTTTATGTCCTGTTCTTGTAACTGACTGTGGTGTTGTCTCTTGTCCAACAGGATAGCCCATTTAGGGTCTACAAAACATTAGTACCTCTGTCCAGAGCCAGCATAACTTGCTGTTGGTCTTGCACTGCCTGAGAAGCAGATCTTTGATCTTTGTTTTCAGCAGTTGTTAGTCTGCTATATGTAATGACATAGGGTTTTTTTCTTATTTAGCGCTCTTGTGTAGTTGTCAGATTATTGGATGGGGACATGAGAAATCTAGGTTTAAGTCCCTACTGAGTCATGAAATTCATTGGCTCATTAGGCAGCCTTGGACCACTCACTCACTCTCAAACTGACCTACTTTTCAGGATTCTTATAAGGAAAAGGGGGAGGGGAAGATAAGATGTACCGGGAGCTTTTTCCAGGAAAGGTAAGGTATAAATTTAACAAATGAATCTTGGATAGCATGGGTGCCATTTACAACAATATAGCCAATATAGTGTCTTACCACTTGGATCTCCTAGTAAATGCTATCAGAGTGTGGTGGTTATTTCTGATGGACAGAATTCTCTATCAGCTATGTAGGTTCATAGTGTCTCCTGGCTTGATATCTCCTCATACTACTACTTACTGGGTAGCAGTTGCTGCATTCAATGGGGATCTGTTCCTCTGTTGATTAGCAAGCAGCTGACTGACATTCCCACCCCTTCCTGTGAGCAATCTTCATCACAACAGACAGAAGCAGGGTCCTTGTTGCAATTGCCCCTTGCACCAGAGACTTCTTCCTCCCAATCAACAGGAGAACAAATCCCCAGCAATTGCAAAGGCTCCACCCCTATACATGGGGATTTATAGGTCCCTACATTCTCTAAACTAGTGAATACCTAGGGATCATGAATACAAACCAGTCACAAATGGGTAACTCTGAGTTACACGTTCATAACTACCTTAGTGAATTCCAGCTGAAGTGCCTAAACTTTAAGCTCAGTGCATGCCTTGCACTGACTGATATCAGGAAGCTGAAAGTATTGTGAAGGTAGAAAGAGAGAGGAAATAGATCACTGTGACAATACCATAAAAAAGATGAATTATGTTATCAGGCATTCTTCTTCATGGTCTCTGTGCCTCACACAGTGGGAATCTTTGCGCATGCACAGTAGCTTTTCGGGAAGTTCCAGAGCTGAGCAGCTTGTCGGGAACCCCACCCCCATCCGGTACTGAGCATGCTCAGTCCCACCAAGCCAGTGGTCTCTCCTCAGTTTCTTTTCGTTTGCCACCCTGTTAGCAGCTCGGAAGGCTTCTTCGCTGAGCAGTTCTTCTAATTCTTGGGGGTTTTTTTCTGTTTTTTTCTCGTCTCTACAACAAAAAACTGTTAAGAACTCTTCCTCCTTCTTATGTCGTCTCTGCTTAAGTTGTGCGTGTCTTGCGGCCAGAAGGTTTCTCTTTCAGATGCCCACCTTCAGTGCTTGTTCTGCCCGGGGAGGGCCATAACATTCGGGCCTGTTCTGTTTGTAAAGATTTCACCTCCCAGACTCTGAAGAATAGAGCTTCTCGGTTGAAATCCTACTGCTGGGAGCAAGCCCTTTGTCTTAAACAGCAGGCGTCTTCGAATACTGCTCTTTCCACCGTTTCGGTATCGATGCCTTCTACGACGTCCTCTGCCTCGGTCCCAAAATTATCGGTAATGACTGGTCCCTCGGTATCAACACCTTCCCTCGAAATTTCTGGTCTTGCTCCTACAGTACAGGACCCAGTATTCCATTATGTCGACATTTGGCCTCCGTCAACGGCTCCGATTCCGTTTCTGCCTGTCCTGCAGGAGGTTTTGAAACATTCTTGGGCCAGCCGGCGTCACTTCAACCAATCCCTCACCACCTGGAACATCTTTACCGTACCCAGAAGAAGGATGTTGATTTCTTATTCAGTCACCCGATTCCTCAGTTGTTGTTGAGTCATCCCAAACAAAAAGGGGCAAAAGGACCCACACAACTCCGCCATTTGGATATCTTCAGCCGTCTCTTCTACTCTGCCTCCTCGTTGAACACCAGGATTTCTAACACTCAAGCTTGCCTGGTGGCCTATCAACACAACATCTGGGATAGGTTTTTTCCCCTGCTTTCACACCTGCTGGATGACCACAGAGCTACTGCCATCCAATATTTTAATGAGTCTGTCGCTCTCTCGAATCAACAGATTTTTGTTGTCCTGGCACGCTGTTGAAGGTGCAGTGCGCGTGATGGTGGGTGCGATCGCCCTCTGCCGATTTGCCTGGTTTCAGTCCGCTGGGTTGACTGAGGATAGCAGAAGAAGGATTGAGGACCTGCGCTTTGACAGCCAAGGACTCTTTTATACAGATTATGCTATGGACTATCTTATGAAAGCTCAACTGACAGCTAAGAAGATGGGCCTTTATCTAGCGGCTCAACCTAGAAGACCATTTTCATCCCGTTCTTCATGGAGGCGCCCTTCCTACTCTTATAGGTCGCGCTCTCCTCGCTGTATGTCTCACCAGTCGTCCTTGCCGGCTTCTTCCCATCGCTTCTTTAGACGACATCAACCATCTTCCAAGAAATCCTCTTCGACTGCTAAATCACGTTTTTGACTTCCCCTGCAGGTCACCACCTCTGCTTCTCTTTCACCTGTTCGACCATCTATCCAGGCCCACAGGACTAGCTCACCATCTCAACACCTGGCGCAAGAGCATTTTGGACTCCTGAGTTCTGACCATTGTCTGTCTTGGCTATGCCATCAAGTTTCGAAATACTCCTCCTCTCGGCGTCTTCTACTCCGCCTCTGCCAGTCCAGCCCTTCTCGAAGAGGTCGAGACCCTCCTCCTCAAAGGGGCCATAGAGCAGCTGCCGCCCTCGGCCAAATCCACCGGTTTCTTCTCCCAGTACTTCACTGTACCCAAATTGGACGGCACGGCACTCTCTGACCCATCCTATACCTCAAGGTGGTAAACTCCTTGATTTCCCGCTGGAAATTCAAGATGGTCACACTGTCCTACATTCTGCCTTTCCTGAGGTGTTGGGATCGGTTCGCATCCATTGACCTACATGATGCCTATTTTCACATTTCTATTTGCCCCCACCATAGGAGGTACCTCCGATTTGTGGTTGACAGTGTCTGTTACCAATACAAGGTTCTGCCATTTGGTCTGTCCACAGCTCCCAGGGTCTTTACCAAGTGCCTAGCTCCTGTGGTATCTTACCTCCTCATAAAGAATATTGTGGTGTACCCCTATCTGGACGATTGGTTATTGGTGGCGTCCTGCAAACAGGAACTGCATGAGGACACCCACGTTTCCCTCTCCCTTCTTTCTGATCTCAAACTCAGGGTGAATCCCAAGAAATCCCACTTGGAATCTTCATGCACCCTGGATTTCATCGGGGCCACTCTGGACTCCACTTGCACCAGGGCCTTCCTACCTGTGAGGCGCGCTTGGACCCTGCGACAGGCTGTGACTGACATCTTGCACAGTCCATCCATTTCTACCCACAGGATCCAACAGCTTCTCGGCTGCATGGCGGCCACGACGGCGGTCACCTACTTGTCTTGCCTTTGGGCTTGCTCCTGCAACACTGGTTTCTCCGGTGCTTCGATCCTCTGCTCAATGATTAACACTGGATTCTGTGGGTCCCTAGTCCAGTACGGGATTCCCTTCATTGGTGGCTACCCCCACGTCATCTCTTGTCGGGAATGCCGTTTGTTGAGCCCTGTCCGACACTTACCATTATGACCGACGCGTCTCTCCTCGGTCGGGGAGCTCACTGTCACAGTTTTGCAGTCCAGGGCCACTGGGCCGGCCTGAAGATGCATCTCCATATCAACGCGTTGGAGTTCTTGGCAATCCTCAAAGCCCTTCAGGCCTTTTGAAACCTCATTGTTGGATGGGCTGTCCAGATCCTGTCAGACAACATGATGGCTGTCTGCTACGTGAACTGACAAGAAGGCACTAGCTCGTCCACCTTGCTCCATGTGGCTCTACGCATCTGGGACTGATGCATTCCACTACAGATACATCCCGCTGCAGTTCACCTACTGAGACAGGACAACGTGACAGCGGACACGCTGAGCAGAGACACAGCGTGCCACCACGAGTGGTCCCTCTCTGATGCCGCCTTCCAGTGGATAGTGTCCTGGTGGGGCGCTCCAACAGTTGATCTCTTTGTGACCGAATAGAACAGGAAACGTCACCGTTATTGCTCAAGAGCCGGCCTGGGCCCTGGCTCTTTCGGGGACATGTTCCAGTTCCCTTGGAGAAGGGAGTTCCTTTACATCTTCCCACCGTTTCCTCCGTTGGGCTGAGTAGTGGCCAAGATCACAGCGGACAGAGCAGACACCATCCTCGTAACCCCTTATTAGCCGAGACAACATTGGTTCGATTCCCTTCTCGCCATCGCACGGGGCCACAACATGAGACTTCAGAGCACGCCAGACCTCCTTTCTTACTCAGACGGTCACGTGTTGCACCCACACCTCCCTCTCCTTCGCCTGCACATGTGGAGGATAATGTTCTAGACTCTCACTATCCAAGCTGTCCTTTTGGCTGCAAGGAAGGAATCCACTCGCAGATCCTACGACTACAAGTGGAGAAAGTTTTTTTGCGGACTCCCTTAATGAGGCCTCTTCTTCAACGTCCCTGTCAATGGTGCTTCACTTCCTCTTGACACTGCAGAACCAGGGCCTTGCCTTTTCCTCTCTGAAAGTTTACCTCTCTGCAATCGTGGCTTATCAGCCACGTGATTCTCCTTTCTCAGCCTTTTTCCGTAACGCTACAGTCAAGCAATTCCTTAAAGGTCTGCAACACCTCTTCCCTCCTATCTCCCCACCGCTTCCTCCGTGGTCACTATCACTTGTCCTTTCTCGTCTTGTGCACCATCCTTTTGAACTGATGGCCACGTCTGATGACCGTCTCCTTACCATGAAGACAGCATTCTTGGTTGCTGTTACTTCAGCCAGATGAGCAGGAGAACTGACTGCGTTGTGTTCTGATGAACCATTCTTCGTCTTTCATCAGGACAAGGTAGTTCTACTTCCGAACCTGTCTTTTCTTCCTAAAGTTGTCTCCAACTTCCATCTGAATCAGGATTTGATTCTATCTACCTTCTATCCTGATCCTGCCTCTCCTCTCGACGTTCCCTGCACTCACTCGACGTACGCTGTGCTCTCGCCTTTTACCCGCAACGGACCTCGACCTTCCGTCAGACTCTCCACTTTTTTGTCTGCTATGGTGGGTGCCAGAAAGGTCACAAGGTGTCCACTCAGTGTTTTTCCAAATGGGTTGCCCAAACAATTCACCTTGCCTACAAACTTGCCAGGCAACCTCCGCCGGTTCTGCTTCGTGCCCATTCCACTAGGGCAGTGACCTCTTCAGCAGCCCTTCTCAGGGGAGTTGATCTACAGGAGCTTTGTCGTGTGGTTACGTGGTCCCAGCCTTCGACCTTCGTCTGCCACTACCACCTTGACTGCAGGGCCCAGTGCGATGCTCACTTCAGTCGTGTAGTGCTGTCTTCTGTCTTCTAGGACCTGACCTGCCATCCACCAGTAAGCTATTCAGCCTCCCATTGTCTGAGGCACAGAGACCACGAAGAAGAAGAACAGGTTGCTTACCTGTAACTGTGGTTCTTTGAGTGGTCATCTGTGCCCTCACACACACCTGCCCACCCTCCTCTCTTTCAGGCCCTTGATTCGGTGGACTTCGAAACTGAGGAGAGACCGTTAGCTTGGCGGGACTGAGCATGAGTACCAGGTGGGGGAGGGGTTCCCGCCAAGCTGCTCAGCTCTGGAACTTTCCAAAAAGCTACTGCACATGCACAAAGATTCCCATTGTGTGAGAGCTCAGATGACCACTCAAAGAGCCACAGTCACAGGTAAGCAACCTGTTCTTTTCATGCATTTGAGTCCAGATTGATCTTCCTTTGCCTGTATTCTGAGAAACTATGTCATTTTTGTTGGTTCCTCTGACTGACCACAGTGACAAAAGTTCATACCATAAAGTAAAAAATAGTTTTTATGGAACCACAATGGTAAGTAAGCTGGTCATATTGGACAACTGGAAAATTAGAAACATCTAGGCTGGTTTGCAGATATATATTGCCTGTATTGCCTCAGACATTTCATCTTTGCTCTAGCTCTATATGTTAGCGTGTACCATGGAGCTAGAGCTAACATTAGGTACAAAACTGAAATTCCTGGGCATTTTTTTGTTCACTCTTACTGATTGTATTCCTCTTTTTGCTTTTCTGTCATTTGAGTGTATGAACGAATACAGCTCTCTTCTTGGGGGAGTTTTGGGGATTTGGCATTTGATTAATGAAGTTAATCAGGTCCCCCTTGACATGACCCACAAGGCCCCAAAGGGGATGATGGATATTGTTTAAAGATTTTGTGGTGGTGGTGGTGGTGGTGGTGATGACAATGATGATGATGATGAAGAAGATGATAGTAATAAAAATAATACAGACTTGCCCATTAAAATGATGATTTAATACAATAAATGATGTTTTTACAGTTCTTTCCTTTTCATTGTTTTTGGAAAACAATGCAGTACATTAATACTAATTATTTATTCTTCTTTAGGTCAGGGAACATCCTGTATATCACTTAATAAAAGCTCAAGCCCAAATAAAGATGGGAGAAGTAGCTGAAGCCATTAAAACTTTGCAGATGGCAATGAACTTGCCTGGGATGAGAAACACTGCATCTTCCTCAAAATCAAAAACAAAGAAGATTGAGATAGATGGAAGTGATCGCGTTTCTGTCTACCTTGAACTTGTGGAGGCTCATCGTTTGAATGGTGAACAGGTATGACATGAAGATATGTCAGGCTTGTACTTAGTCTTCTGGTGTGATTTGCAAACTTGAGACACTGGTTACCAGCTCCACTTTTTAAGTCTAAAAAGATTTGTGATACTAACAGTGATAGATTGGCTGTGTTCAGTTATCCTGTTCAACTTTAGTTTAATGAAATGTGAAGGAGCCTCCCGCCAAATCCCCTGCTTTTCTTGCATGGCTGGAAGGAGGAGTTCAGAAGCTTTTGCTTCACTGTAGCTTGACACACTGCAGCATGACACATTCAGACAATTCAGACAAATCCTGTGAGCTGCCTTGATTTCCATACTGGAGGGAAGGTGGTGTATTGTACGAATGAATGAATGGTAGTTCATCTTTAGCTTCAAACAGGCCAGCAAACCACAGTTCAAAGGTGGTTTGTATGAAGCTTGCAGTGAGGCACAGTAAGTCTGGCTCCTGCTCTGTGTGAACTGACAGCTTCTTAAGAGTACCTGCCTACCCACTCCTGATCCTCTAGCATATATACAAGTGTGGGAATCACACTGTGTTTAGGAATCACAGTTTTGTAGCAGGGATTAAGACACTGAAACCTGCATTTGACCCAAAAACATTTTGTTTGTTTGTTTGTTTGTTTTTGGAAGCATGAAGCCATTAAAGTCCTCCAAGATGCTATCAATGAATTTTCTGGCACTCCTGAAGAATTGAGAGTCATGATTGCTAATGCAGACCTAGCTCTTTCCCAAGGAGATGTGGAAGCAGCACTAACTATGCTCAGAAATGTAACACCAGAGCAGACTTACTATGTCCAGGCCAAACTAAAAATGGCTCAGATCTATCTGGAGTACAGGAAGGATAAGAAGCTATATGCAAGCTGTTACAGGTGAGAACTGACGTTATAGTAGTGCATCATACTCCTGCTTTTATTTTCCTGCCAAGAGAGACTATGTCTGTAAAAAGTGTTGTAAAATTATAAAAAGTCATTCCTTTTGAATTTTTCTCTGTATTAATAACTAAATAAAAGCAAATATTGATACTGCTATTTAAAAAAAAGTAAAATTTTGAAAAAAATGTAAGCTGGTTTCCCCATATTTGTAGTTCTTCCTAGCCATTTTCTTGGTATCCTCTGGAGGGGGTTAGGAAGGTTGGTTGTATTTTCCATTGTCTTCTAAATTAGTGCTGCTGAAAATGGTTGTCCATGGACTGATTCTGGTCCTGAAGCCATCACCTGCTGGCCCTGAAGAGTTTTTATAAAAAAAGAAACAAAGGCACAAATACAATATTGGTCCCTGGTACACTGGAGAGGAATAACTGCTGATCTCCCACATCAGGTAGCTTGGGAAGCATTGTTGTAAACTACTCCTTAGTTAGCATGATTACATTTGGATATAATGCTTAATCATTACAAGAATTAGCTTCCTCCAGCATGTGTCTGAGATCAGAAGCTTCTGTTCCGTTTTATATTAACTGCAATTTGCCATGTTCAAAATGCATAAAGTGTGGTTTTTCAGTTGGTTTGTTTCAATCAACCATAGGTTGCAAAAATGGAAGGAAAAGTTTCTGAGATCTTCTCAGAACCTCAGCAAAGTAGGAAGAAGCAACATGTGAGCTCAATGGAGAGTATGTTCATAAAAGCTAAAATTTAATGATGTGTCTAAACCAGCTCGTTCTGTTGGATGACACTGAGATGTTGTAACACTTGCAGTTGTTGTGTGCCTTCAAATCATTTCTGACTTATGGTGACCCTACAGCAAACCTATCCTGGGGTGTTTTGGGGCTGAGTGTGTGTGACACATGCAAGGTTATCCAGTAGGTTTCTATGGCCAAGCAGGGAATTGAACCCTGTTGTCCAGGGTTGTAGTTCAACAGTCAAACCACTACACCAGCCTGGCTCTCGTATACACTACTGTCAACAAAAAAGTAAGTTGCCACAGATTTATGTATTTTAATGGAAACTGAGGTATCAAGAATCTCATACTAATTTTGTCTCTGTTCCTGCTAAACAGAAGCTTCCAGGGACAGGAAGCAAATGTTTGCCATCTATATATGTCTATACAAAAACAGCAAGCTGTGACCATAGAAATCTACCTTATTGCATCAGCAGTAAAACAGATTGCTTCTTTTCATCTTTGTAGAGATTTAGTGGAGAAATTACCAAGTTCTCACACTTTTCTTCTCCTTGGTGATGCATACATGAATATCCAGGAGGTAAGTATCTGTAATGCTGGGATGCTCTGGTTAGAGAATGAACATATTGTTGTGAAAAGGAATGACCCACCCAAGCTTACACCCATTCCCAAGAGTGAAAATGTATAAAATGGAAAAATAAAGTTTTCTTCAAAGGCGAAGAGCACAGTTTATTTTAGCAGCATACTCTTGTGGGAAAAGACCACCATAGGGCTAAACAGAGCTTTGTTTCCCTTTCTGCCCTCTTTCAGTATGCTTAGATCTTTAGATTTAGCAGTCCCCAGTAAGATGCCATTTTGAGTGGATGTTACCTACATTGTGAGGTAAATTTGAAAGGATATAGCAAGTGGGTACGCACAGCTTATTGCCCTTGTAGTAACCAGAGATAAGAAAGTTAATGAAAGTTTCCTGGTCTACTGTCCCAGTAAACTCTATTTAGGGACAGGCAGAGAGCAGCTCCAGAAGACCTCTAGGGAGCATGAGAGGCATTTCTGCCATCCTGGGCCAATTTAGGCCCAGGAGAGGCCTTTTTAAGCAGGAAGTGAACCGAAAGTGACTTCTGCTCACTTGTGTTAAAAGTCCTCTCCTGGGCCTAAAATGGGAGAGGGACCAAAAACATTGCAAAAATGCTCCCCATGGGCATTCAGGGGCAAAAGATTTGATCCTTTTTAGTGAGAGGCTGCAGTGTGGGGCAGTGGGCCACTCTGAGGTCTCATGGGGAACTAATGCATTCCCTCAGCCTTCCACATTGCCCACCATATTTCAGTTATATTCCTGCTTTATTTTGCATTTATCTATATGTTCTCATCGTACTGTACAGGTAAAGACCACTTGATGTTCATCAAACATGTTCTGTGTTGCCTGTCTTACATTCTTGCATCATTTCACAGTTGTTACGGTACTTGTTCATCCCTTCTGTTTTATAAGTTGTATGTTGACCAAACCCAGAAACGGGAAGCAGGCCTCAAGTCTAGGGCATTTCCACATTAGGCAGTTATAGTGCTATGATTCCACTTTTAACATCCTGTGGAATACTGTAAACTGCAAACTCCAGGATTCCATAGGATGTTGAAAGTGGAATCAATACTCAAATCACACACCAAGAAGGTATTAAACAAGCTTTTTTGAGTATTATAAAAAACTTTTTTAATGCAAATCTGGTTTCACAAGAGGATATGGAAAGAATACGTAATTACCTGGATAAATGCAATATAATTAGAATTTCAGAACAAAATAAAGCTATACTGAACTGAACAGTACCTATGGTTGAAATCACTGAAGCAATTAAACGACTAAAACAGAATAAAGCTCCAGGCCCTGATGGATTCTCCACGATATATTATAAGACATTTGAACATGAACTTTCCATCCCTCTGCAAAAGACAATAAATGAAGTTCTTTCTACAGGACTACCAGAATCGTGGAATAAAGCAAATATAACTCTTATTCCAAAAGAAGGTAAAGATCATGCTGATGTGAAAAATTATCGACCGATATCTCTACTACTGATTATAAAATTTTTGCATCAATATTAGCGGACAGACTTAAACGAATACTTCCGGAAATAATTCATGAAGATCAAACTGAGTTCTTACCCAAAAGATCTTTACGAGATAATATAAGAACACTTATAAATATAATAGAACACTATGAGAAACACAATGAAAAGAAGCTGGCGATGATATTTGTAGACGCTGAGAAATCATTTGATACCCTTAAGTGGCCTTTTTTAAAAGCTGTAGTTCGAAAGATTGATGTAAGTTCCAAATTTATGAGATGGATAGAGGCGATTTATGACCAACAACAAACTCAATTAATTATAAATGGTGAAAAAACAAATCCAATAACAGTGAAGAAAGGTACAAGACAAGGATGTCCCTTATCCCCTCTATTGTTCATAACAACAATGGGAATATTAAACAGTGCAATACGAAAGGATAAAGAAGTGAAAGGACTACAAATAATAAAACATCAATTCAAATTAAAAGCTTTCGCTGATGACGTGGTACTATTTTTAGACGATCCCATAATCGGTATAAAACATCTCAATATAGTGATGAATGAATTCGGTGAACCTTCCGGATTTAAAGCAAACAAGGAAAAAACAGCAATACTGACTAAAAATATAAGCAAAAAAGAGGAAGAGAGATTAACTGAGATATCTGGTTTTAATACAGTAAAAAAGATCAAATATTTGGGAATTTGGATTTCCAAACGAAATAATGAACTTTATGAGAACAATTATGGAAAAAAATGGAAAGAAATAAAGAAAGATTTAGAAGACTGGGCAAAACGACGACTTTTACGTATTGGAAGATTAGCTGCAATTAAGATGACTGTATTACCTAAATTGATGTTTTTATTTCAAAACTTACCTATAATAACTAACAGAAAACCATTTATGCAATGGCAAAAAGACTTAACAAAATTTATCTAGGAGGGAATGAAACCCCGGCTAAGTTGGAAAACTTTAACGGATTTGACAATTAGAGGAGGAGCGGGAGCACCAGAAATATATACATACTACGAAGCTGCTGCAATGTCTTGGATTGTGGATTGGATCAACTTAAGTAAAGAAAGTTTACTAGCACTAGAAGGAGCAGATGTAAGAATGGGATGGCATGCATATATTTGCTATGATAAAGCCAAAGTAGATAAAGATTTTAGGCATCATTACATCAGAAAATCTCTCTTGATAATATGGAACAATTACAGATGAATATTTATTAATACAATTCCAAGATGGGTTTCACCTCAAGAAGCTTTCTTCGGAAGATGGAAATCCACGACTAAATGGCTTAGATATGAAGATCTAATCAACAAACAAGCTACTGGAGTTCCAAAAATCAAGGAAAGAAGAGAATTGGAAGAGGAGGGGATAATCTTAAACCGATTTCCCTGTAGGCAGTTAACGGAAAGGTTCCAGATCGATCTGAAGCTGTATGGATTTAATATGAGAGACCAACATGAAATAATAAAAACCATGCAAGAAAATCCATCTCATACAATTGCTAAACTCTACAAAATACTTTTAATATATAAGAGAGAAGATGAGACACAGTGATCAAATGGGCACAAAACGTAGGCCATTCAATAAACTTGGAACATTGGGAAGAAAGTTGGAAGCTGACGCAAAAATTTACAGCTGCCCAAAATCTAAAAGAAAACTATCTGAAGATTTTCCACAGATGGTATATGACACCGATCAAGCTTCAAAAGATTTACGATACTGGTACAGGGAAATGCTGGAAATGCCGTGCTGAAATGGGCACAATGTACCACCTATGGTGGACCTGCAAAAAAGCAAAAAAATATTGGAATGACATACATAAAAAAATAGAGGAAATATTACAAATTGAATTTTGTGAAGATCCAATGGTCTATTTGCTATATATGTTATGTACTTTAGACCAAACTGTAAAGAAAAAATACTCTAAAATTTTGTTATATATGATAACCATAGCCAGAATAGAATACGCTAAGTGCTGGAAGAAAGAAGAGACACCAAATATTGAACATTGGATCCAAAGTCTGTATGAGATAAATATTAGCAGACAACTTGACACAAAGACTCAGAGGACAATCAGATGAAAAGATGGAGAAAGACTGGGGTCCCATAAATCGATTTCTCCAGAAGTGAAGAACGACAATTTAAACAGATAACTATAAATAATAGTGTGAGGTGATATAAACGTGAATGGGTATGGGATTAAACAAATCAGATGTTTAGCAGAAGCTATCTTAATCACATAATGTTACAGAGAAAACGGAGGTATAGAGATAAATATATATAATGTACATAATAATGATAAACTACACAATGTGAGATCAAGAAATATACTTAAGTTTAAGGATAAGTTGTGATTAATCTGAATAGAACTTTTAATTTTGCATTTGGTGAAAATGAGGATTAAAGATGGAGATGTACAATAATAATTATTTGTTTGGATAAAGATGAATAGAGATAAATATGTACATAATAATGCTAAATTATACAATGTGAGATCAAGAAATATTCTTAAGTTTAAGGATAAGATAAGATGAATCTGGATAAAACTTTTAACTTTGCATTTGCTGATAATGAGGACTAAAGACAAAAATGTACAATAATAATTATTTGCTTGGATAAAGAAATGTGGAAGAAACATTGTACAAACAAGATACAACTATTAATGTGAAAATACTTTAAATAACTTTTTTATTTTGGATGAAATGTCAATAAAAATTGTTCAACAAAAAAAATAGAAAGTGGAATCATAGTGCTGTAATAGTCTGGTGCAGAAATGGCCTAGTTTGTCTCTTTCTTCTTAGTCCTAGCTTGTGAACTGGGCTGAGAGTTAACACTTGTGCAACAAACTTAAATATACATAATACCCTTATATACTTGGTTTTATTGTATTTTTTGTTTCTGTTTTTGGTGGAGCTAAAGAGCATTCCACACCAGATATTCTTTTCTTTAGTTGAGCCCTTATTCTGAACTTGTACTCTTGATTCCCCTACCGCCCTTGTTCTGCTCTGGTTCAGGTTCAACAGATACTTCCAGGTAATAGCTGAAGGCCTGTTTGTGGTCCAGGAAGATGTAAAGGCCCATTGCAGTTTTGGATTCAGGTTTAGTCTGACTCCCAGCCTAGAACTGATTAATGTGCTGATTTTGTCACAGTTCTTTCAGCCCACTACCAGTATACTTGTTTTCAACACTGATAAACTGATAGAGATCAGTTTCAAGTCTTCTAAATGTAGCTAGATGATATAACCTTCACTTTATCTGTTGGTGTTCTAGCCTGAAGAAGCCATAGAAGTTTATGAACAGGCTTTGAAGAAGAATCCTAAAGATGGAGCACTGGCTCGTAAAATTGGGAATGCTCTAGTCAGGACTCACAACTATTCAAAGGTAAAACATGAAGTGTTTATACCAGCCTCATCCAACATGGCCCTCTTTAGATTTCATGACCTGCAACTTAAATAATTTCATGGACATGCTGACTAGGAATGATGAGAGTTGTGGTCCAGCACAGCCAGGGGAGCCCAGGTTGAAGAGGCCTGGATGGTTGAAATGCATAGCTTGTATTTCACTATTTGACTTCCTAGTCTGTTTGCCAGTATATTGACAGTTCCAGGGGAAAAAAGATAATAATTTGTGCTGAAGAAGAGAACAGAGTTATGAAGGTGGTTGTTAAAATTGAAAGTGGTATGAAGAATTTTAAATCTTCTGATTTTAAATTGTTAGCCTTCCTCTTGACACAGTGGAATAAAAATAAAAATAAATAATGAAATAATAATAAATATATATAAGTAATAAATATACGTGTGTGTGTGTATACACACACACACACACACATATACATATTGTCTAGACACCAAAAAGAGAAGATTTATTAACACTCAGATCAGTTAATCTCAAAACTGGCAGCATCATGCTACTCAGGCGAGAAAGGGAGGTATAGCTGTATGCAGATATGATGCCTAGATAAACAGTGTGTCTTCTGACTCCAGTTTCCTATTCCTCCAGAATCCTCTAAATCAGTGCTTCTCAAGCTGTCTAAGGGGAGAATCAGTAGGGACTTTTTCCTAATGTGCCACGGACAAGCAGATATTTGTGCCTACTGACCACAATGGTTTCTTTTTTGCCTGGAAATTCTCTGCAGACTGGGAGCCAATAGCTCACAGATCAACAGTGGTCTATGAACCTCCACTTTTAGTAGCACTGCTCCAACCTCTTTCAGGGAAGAGCCCACTGTGACCTTTTCCGCACGAGGCGAGTGAATCGCTCTGTGCCGTTACTTACCGGCTCTTCTTGGGTCCGAAGTAATGCACACTGTCCCTTGAGCCCTTCCTCAGGGCTCTTCCATTGGTGCAGGGTGAACCGGAGCAGTGCGAGGTCTGTAGATCCGCACTGCTCCAGCTCAAAATGGCGGCTTCCTGGGGCTTCCGGCTCAAAATGGCAGCTTCCAGTGTCTTTGTGGGAGTGGACCAACCGCTGACACCGGCCACGCCCACAGCCCGCCCTCCGCTGATCGCTGCGAGCCTGTGCATCTGCACAGGTAAGTAGGAACGTAATGGCGCATTCCATTACTTAGCGCGATGGAGGACTACTTGGGGGCAGGTTGGATCGGACTGAAGTGTGGAACTAATAGTCCACACCTAGTCTGATCCAAGGTGCGGACAACCTCCATACCAGGACGCCTTGGCCCGTTTTAACTGCCTCGTGCGGAAGGGGCCTGTAAGGGTCCTTTTGAGGGATGGTTCAGTGATCAAAAAGAAGAAGTGCTTCCTCTGAGCCAGCCCTTAACCTTTACCAAGTGGATGGATGTAACAGTAGGAGCTGTGTTGCTTGTTTTCCAGTTCAGAGGACTACTACTACTACCACCACCACCACCATCATCATCATTGTTGTTTTGTTGTTGTTGTTATTACTAGTACTACTATTAGTCTTACATTCTACAAACGTAATTTTCCAGTTGTTAGCCAGAGCTAGTTTGTTTATTTATTTTTAAGAATTTTCCACAGATATTTCACAAATATCAGACAGAATATTTAGATACAATGTTTGTTGGTTGGCTTGTTTAGGCAATCAATTATTATGAAGCTGCTCTGAAAACTGGCCAGCAGAATTTCCTCTCTTACGACCTGGCTGAGCTGTTGCTGAAGCTGAACCAGTATGAAAAAGCAGAAAAGGTGCTTCGCCAAGTTTTAGATTATGAGTCTGGTATGTACTTGTCCTCTTCTGTTTTTCTAAAATCACATTTGTGTGCACAGCGCACCTGCCATATACGCAGGGATTCCGTTCCCGGAACTACTGTGTAAAACAAAAAACATGAGAATCACATCCCATAGTAGTCGGTGGACACAATGCTCATGTGTTTGCAGCAGCATACACACACCCATTGCATCCATTGACTATAATGGGATGCAACGCTTCGCTTGGCCTTGCATTTGCACATGCGGAGATTGCGCCAAAGGAGGGTGCACAGTATTTGATGTGACTAACTGAAAATTATTTCCAGAAATTGAAAAGTAATGTAAATTAGATAGTACTGGATTTTTTCTAAAGTTACTGCTTATATTTATAAGGGCACAAGTTCTTAAAATGTGGTGGATTTGTGTTTTTCATCATGTTAAGAATACAAGAGAGGCATCATGTTAAGAATACAAGAAAGGGAAGCCCACAAATAACACAAGAGTGCCCTCCTATTTGTATATTTCTGGCATAGTATCCATTTTACATACATACTGTTGTTTAGGTTCTCTCACTTGACACCCACACATCAGGTACATCCGTGTATTATCTTGTCAAGGACAGTAGAGCAAATAATAAATTTTTCTTCTTACCATGGTGGTGAAAGCAATAAAGGAAAGTGGGATTGGATTCGCACTGTCTTGCTTTTCTTCTTGTACATGTCTGCAGCATCTTCCTCCTTGGAGTAAGTAACTCTAGAAGTCATGCACCAAATGCTGCAGGGGACAGAAAGGCTGTCGTTTTGTGGAGTGGTTAGTCTTGAGAGTATGGATGGGGAGTCCTAGTTTCAGATATCTGAACAATAAAGCAGGTCAGGGAGAGTGTGGCCCAAGAATCCTATGCAGCCCCCCCAGGGTTCCAGTATGGCCTGTCTGCTGACTCCAGCAGTATATAGGGTCAGTTTTTCTGTGTTTGGGGGCACTCTGAACTGTTTTAGGTCCAGGAGCTTACTTCCAGTTACCCCTGGATTGAGGAAAAAGGCTCTTTCTCGGTCCAAAATCATATCATGCCCCCATCCCCAGAACTTAGGTATAGTTGAGGGGAATGCACTGAAGCAGGGCTACGTAAAGTGATGTCCCGGTTGCTCGTCCATACTGAGTTTCCAGGAAACGCTGCAAATATGATAATATTATGGGGTAAATACAGTTCCTGTCCCTAGCATATAGGGGATAAAATGGCCGTTTCACCACATCAGATAGCTTGGCATGCACTATGCTAGAGCTTTCTTGCAGTGAATTCTAAGAACTTTGCCAGACCACAAATCCCAGGATTCTATGGGATGGAGCTACCAAGTGATACCAAACTGCTACACCTGTATAATGTGGATAGCACTCTAAGCCACAAGTGGCACGAGGTTCAAAGGTGCTGGGAACTCTGGAATGTTGTATGGAAATAGATACGAGCTGGGTTTGAGCTCTTAATTTCTCTTTTGTAGACTGTTGATTTCAACGCAGATTTTTAAATGATAAACTTTTGATTAACTTTTCATTCTTTTTCCATGGCATCTCTTTGGATACAGTAAATAAGAGGGATTGCCATAGCTTTCTCCTGCTGAGTATCTGAATGGCAAAGAATGAAAAAGACACCACTCTTCCACACAATTCACTAAATTCACCATTAAGTTCTTGAAGCTTCTTTGGTTCCATATTGTTTCAGTTCTAAATGATCCTATATAAAAGTTGTGGGTAAACACAGAAAAGAGAGAATGTCTCATTTCATTCATCTGGTTTGTATTCACATGGAATTAAATTACTTGTACATAGACTTGGGCACTTTTTTGTTTTTTATTAGTTCTTGTGTGAAGTTCACTTACAACTGTGCTTGTTTCGTGCTCCAACATAGCATGCTGTCTCTGGCATTTTGTCAATTTATTTCTCTTTTGCTTTTTCAAAGCAAATGATTTGTCCGCTCTGATGGAGAATGTCAGGTACCAAGTTCTCCTTGCAAAAGTTTACAGCAAAATGGAGAGGATAGAAGATGCTGTTGTTTCTTTGCAACAGGTAAAGGAATATTGAGTAAGGCAAAGTCTGTGCAATTGAAACAGCGACATATTTTTCTCCTGCTTAGTCATTAGCTTAGCCTTAGAATGAGGATCTGTCATCTGTCTGTCTGTCTCTCTCTGTCTTTTGTTAGCACTGTGTACATAAATTGTGCTGTATGAATGAATGAGGAATAGAGTACGAGTGCTTCAGAATTCTTGTCACAGAAGAGAGATACATGGAGCCCTTTCACACTACACATTTATAGCAGTATTATAGCAGCATGATTCTACTTTAACTTCCATACCAGCATCCTAAGGTATCCTGGAATTTGCATTTTAGGGAGGGGCCTTTAGAATTCTCAGCCAGAGAGCTCCTCTGGTGCCAGACTACATACCCTGGTTTCCATAGGAGGCGGCCATGACAGCTGAAGTGAAGTGCTAACACTGTAGCATGAGAGGGCTTATGGTGTCCTGATAGCAGTTGATGAAATTAAAAATGATCAGAGGCTATCATAAACATAAATATGTTTGATGATTTCCCTCCCTCATTGCATGTGGTAGGTCTCTCTTGTTTGTTCTAGTAAATAATGCCTGCCTTCTTTCAGCCCAGTCACTGTGGATCTCCATCCCAGTCACAGGACTTTGATTGTACAGGTAGTCAAGGTATATTAAGTCAGCAGAGAGTCATTATGCTACCCTTTGCTTTTACTAGTCAGCTAGAAGAGTTAACCTGGTCTCTTTACAATCCTGTAAATTGGGTAGCCAAAGCTAAGTAGTAGACTAACTGCATGGGAAGCAAAATGTCCCAGGTTTGGTTGGACTCTGGCAACTCTGGACAGATACCCATTTGGGACCCCCCTTTTGGATCAACTGCTGATCAGTATAGGTAATACAGGGGTTTAATATAGATCATACTGAGCTTGAAAGGACAGCAGTCTCTCTTGATGTAGCTTTTATGTTGCATACGTCAAGACAAAATTCATATGCAACCCTGACTTTATAGAAATAAATAGGTCCTTCTAAAATGTGTGACTTCGTCCAAATTCTTCCTCTGTGTGTTATTTCTTTCTATAAGCCATCCTTTTTGCTCTTCCATCAGGCTCGGGATTTGCAGACCAAAGTATTGAAAAGGATTCAGATAGAGCAGCTGGACGCAGTTCCTGTGCAGAAACAACTGGCAACGGAAATTTGTGCAGAGATAGCAAAGCATTCAGCTACCCAACGGAACTATGAGAAAGCAATTAAATTTTACAAAGAAGCTCTTGTTTATTGTGAGACAGACAACAAGGTCAGCTGAGCACCAAGATTAAACTGTTCTCCTTTAAGCCTTGCTTTTAAAAAACTGGCTGTGGGTATAAACTTTCATCATAAACCTTTTAACAGACCATAGGAGCAGCAGAGAATTTACATCTGTCTTTCATTTAATCAGGGATGAAAAGAATATTTGAGAATATGTTAAAAATGGTTGAAAAGCAGGTTTCTTACCTGAAGGTCCCAAGAGAATCCTGGACTGAAAAGACTCTTCCCAAATCAGAACTTACTCTGCACAGAATTTACACTGGTGGTGGGGTTGCACAGAAAACAGCATTTTCTGTACAGAAAAAATAATCTGCACAGAAATAATGCTTTCTGCTCAGAAAGACCACATGCAAATTTTGTGCAGAGTGGTTTCCAAACTTCAGATAGTCTTTGAAAACTACGTTACAAACTATACTATGAAACTGTAGTTTTCAAAGACTATCCGCAGTTTGAACTACACATAGGGAAGAAAATTGTTAAAATTACTTGTTGCTTCCTTTAAGCATGGAATTAGTGAAGAATTACATCCCTACTTTTATAATCTTCAGGTGATGCTGGAACTTGCACGCTTGTACCTTGCACATGATGATTTGGATTCCTGCCAGCGTCAGTGTGCACTATTGCTGAAGAATGATCCAGATAATGCAGCTGCTGCTATGGTTAGTTATGCAGTCTGGTAAATTAATTGAATTGTTTTAGGTTATTTTTTAAAAAATAAAGAGTAACTGATAGTCCTTGCTTTTATCCTATGGTCATTTCCTTTACACATATTTTCCCTGCTAGGGAAATGTTGTTGCTGTGTGCTTTCAATTCATTTATGGCTTGTTGCCACCCTAAGGTGAATCTGTCATGGGGTTTTCTTGGTAAGATTTGTTTGGGTGGGGAGTTGCCCTTGCCCTCCTCCAAGGTTGAGTGTGATTTGCCCAAAGTTACCCAGTGGCTTTCCATGACTGAGCAGGGATTTGAATCCTGGTCTCCACAGTGCTAGTCCAATATTCAAACCCCAACACCATGCCAGCTCTCATTAGGGGAATACTGGGTTCTTTTTACCACTCTGGGTGCCTTTTCCCTTCAGAATCATGTTGCCACCAGGATCTTTCCTCAGGTCCACAATCATTGCCTTATATGGCTCCAGATATACTTTTAGAAATTCTGAAGGGTAGTGAATGAGCATGAAAGATGGATGATAAGTGACATTTGACATTTGCTGGCATTTGTGGCCAAGGTGGAAGAGCATGGGTGAGTGGTATTGCCAATGATCAATGCAAAAGAAGACTTGGAGAAAGCAACATTTAATCCTGTCAGGATGCAGAAGCCATGAGAGACAATTTTGGATGGAAAGCAAGAGGATGTGAGAAAAGGCCTTATACAGTGGGGAGGGACAATGAGAGCTGTGGGTGGATGCTTAGACAGTGCTTGGTCCTGTTGATGGCATTTTGGCAGGCTGGACATGTAATAGTGTAACATCAGCGGGGTTTGGGGACATTGAACAATTAAGGGTGTGACCCCTGGGCATTTTCTGAACGGAGGCCTGCTATAGATTGTGTTTTTCTAGATGCCACTGCTGTGCAGCAGGCCTTTAAAATACTGTTTGATTAGTATGTCTGCTTTATGTTTGTAGATGATGGCTGACATTATGTTCAGGAAACAGGACTATGAACAAGCAGTATTTCATTTCCAGCAGCACTTAGATCGCAATCCTGGTGAGCACTCCATCTACTTATTGCTTCTTATATTTTTTAAATGTTTATGCTAAAGCTGCTATGTACAATGGAACAGAATTTGGAGAGAGAGAGTAAGAGATTTTTCAAAAGTGATTTTCCTGAAAAAAAAAATGGTTTCAGTTAAAACCATGATAGGACAAGGCACATGATCTAATCCCCCAAATGTTCTTCATTGTATAGAGGAAGGATGTGGGGATGTGCTAGCTGGCCCTAGCACTCCATCTTATTTCAGTGAGCAAGTTTTCTTAATCATAGGCAGAGTTCAGATGTGTAGAGTGGAATCACCTCTTCAAACCGCCTTCTCCACAACATGCAGAGCCAGCAGATGCAAACTTGTTGCCACCCCAACACAGTGGGGGAAGTATAACTTTTAATGTTCCAAGAGGTATAAAGCTTTGAATGCTCCAAGAGGAAAAAGGCTTTATGTAACACCCTTAAATTCTTGTGCAGAACTTTTAGAAAAACACAGTTGCTTTCTATAATGCCCTGAATACTTACATTAACAGACAATTATGCAACACTGTCGCGTTTAATTGACCTTTTAAGAAGAGCTGGAAAGCTAGAAGAAGTTCCAAGATTCCTTTTGATGGCTGAGAAACATTCTCCAAGGACAAAGCTTGACCCAGGTTTTCATTATTGCAAAGGACTCTATCTTTGGTAGGTGTAGCTGAAAAATATACTGAATACCCATCAGAAATTATTTTCTTAACTTGTATTCATAAATGCCAACCAAGCAAATTCAGATAGTATGCTAACACTGTTGTTACTAGCTTGTTGTTTCTACTCAACATGTGAAGATGGTTCTCTTCACTCTCCCGCCATGGCCTGGATCCCAGTCCCCCAGAACTCTTTGCCTGTCTGTCTCCTCTTCTCACCAGACTGTCTCTCATGTCTTTAGCTGAGATATTTCTTCCGACTTCTTTCCTTCCCTTTGGATTCTCTTCTACACATAACAGTCTGTATACCTCATTTCAGCTGCCTCGCTCTTGCTTATTTCCTCCCTCCTGTGGTACACATTCTGAGTAAACTCTGATCACTTTCTGATAGAGAAAGGGTTAAACTCACTGTATGTATTACTGGACGTTCCATTATAATCCCAGTGCTTATCCTAAGTCTGCATGCTTCTTGCACCATTAGGTTAGTACAGAAAGTTAAGAGTGATCTTATGTGTCACTGCTGTATCAAAGTTAAGGAGCCGTGATTTGTGGTAATCAAATGCTGATTGGCTACATATATCAAAACAGTAGACAGGTACATATTTATATGAGGGTAGCTGATGCACATACTGAATTTTTATTTGTTTATTCATTGAAGAACATTTTTATCCTGCCCTTCTTTAAAAAAAAAAATCTTAATTCTTACTTACATTAAAAACAGACATAATAAAATCAGTTATGAAAAATAATAAATTAGTGGAATCATAAAATAATCCATTCAAAATAATTAAAACCAAAGGTAAATGGTTGTTAACTGGTGACTGCATTAAAATGGTTGTGAGTAAAGGATTTTGCTTACCAGCACTTTCAGTCTTGGAACTGACTGACTTATTTTCCTGCTTGAAAGGAAAGTTTGATGTATCTCCATTTCTTAAAGAGAGAAGCTAACAACCTACTAAATGTAATGTGGGAAAACACAGGGAAGTGTCCATAGTTGGGAAAACTAGGCGGGCTTAAAATTGCTATCAAGGGTTCTCCTTTAACAGAAATTCTGATCTGTCCTTGGTGCCTTTGTGTCCTGGCTGCCTTCCCATTTCACTGTGAAGATGTTGGCATCTCTGCCCACTCCCAGTGCCTCCCCGTTCATAATAGCCGAGCAGTACATTTCCCAGCTCCAGGCTCTACATGAGATTCTTTCCTTGGCCAAATGGTATTTCACTTCCTCATAGCAACAGTTTAAGCATTTATTCAAATTGTCTGCCTGACCTTTCCTTCTCTGCAGTTAGAATTTCTTTGACATCACAATAGGTCAGCCTGTAGATACAAAACTCCAGCTGATAGTCATCAGTATTCATTGGGTTGGTTTTTGGAAACAAACTTGGAGGGTTTTTAAAGATTGAGGTACTGATACGATTAAGACCAACTTGGGTAAGTTTGAAGGCTACACTTTTCTCTTGTTTTAAAGTCAATTCATACAAGTTGTTAAGTGAGTTGGATTGCCTGCCTAGGTACACTGGTGAACCAAATGATGCACTCCGACATTTTAACAAAGCAAGGAAGGACAACGATTGGGGACAGAATGCCATTTATAATATGATTGAAATCTGCTTGAACCCAGACAATGAAACAGTAGGAGGTGAAGTGTTTGAACATCTGGATAATGACACAGAGTGAGTAATCATGAGAATGTTATAATTTCTATTGTTTTAACACAGTGTTGAGGCAGACTGGTATAGCAATTTAAGTGTTGGACTAGAACTTGGGGAGGCCAGGGTTTGAATCCCTGCTCAGCCAGGAAAAACTCACTGGGTGACCTTGGGCAAGTCATGTTCTCTCAACTTCAGAGGAAGGCAATGGCAAACCTATGAAGAAATCTTGCCAAAAACCCCTTATTATAGGGTTGCCATACATTGGGATTCACTTGAAGGCACACAACAGCTTGCGTGCTTGCTTGCTTGCTTGCTTTTTCTGAGAAATCAAAAATGGTACTTAAAAGAATCCCTCCAAATTCTTCTTCAGTGCCAGCAATCAGAATGGGATTTTGACTTCAAGCCCCAGTGTATCTTGAGCATTATGAAGAGTTCAGTGAATAAAATTTTTATCCTGTAATTTCTCTTACAGGCAGACCACTAGGTAGCATTAAAAAAAACCACGAAGGTTATGCATGTCTTTTGATATAGAAGTGGCCTGGGGTGAGGCAGCTTCTGTAATTACACATTTGTTGACTTTACCTTTCCTTTGTGGCCCTTTGTTTCCCTTGCCAAACCAAACAAGACTAAGTCAGGGATCAGTTGAGTACCTTGTCATACAGGTAACCTTGTGACATATGCTGTTTGACACACAGGCACCAATTCTTCTGTATATTAGAGTGCCTCATGGGCATTTATGCCTCTAATGAACAAATGTAGAGTCCAGGGCCATTTTTCTATCCTTGAGACTCTATAAAGATCACATGGGCTTCTAAAAATGCCCTCCTAAAGAGGGTGGAGGCTGAAGTGGCAAGAAGTCCACTTCCGATTTTGAAACATATGCTTTTTTTTTTACATGTTAAATTGTACAGTAAGGCCCTTTGACCTGTTTAATAGATGATTCACCCTCTCAGTGGGCAGGAAAAAGACAGTCCATCTATTCTGGGAAGGTTACCAGAGACATCATCTTGGGGACAGGAGGGTTACCAGATGTCATCTCAAGGATGCACTTTGCCCATCCCACACGGATGACTGTGGGACATACAAAAACAGTCACAACAGCTGCTCTTGCAGTAATCATCATCATCATTCTTCTTCAGTTTTATTTTTTAATACATCCAAGAGCATGCCTGGTAGCCTCCTTTTCTCCTCAGCCCTATTCAAGATTGAAATTATGCCCCTGATTTAAGAACCTTCATACTTCTTTTTCCTTATATACAGTAGTTCCACTGAGAAGCAAGAATCTGTGCAGCTGGCTGTGAGAACAGCAGAAAAGCTCTTAAAGGAACTGAAGCCTCAGACAGCTCAAGGTCATGTACAGCTTCGCATCATGGAAAACTACTGCCTCGTGGCAACCAAACAAAAATCAAATGTTGAACGAGCACTGAATGCCTTTACAGAAGTTGTTGTTAATGAGGTGGGTAGTTGCTGTTATTGAATTTTATTAAAATGTAAACCAAACCAGTTAGCATGTAACACCACATTTATGAGTTTTTTCTAATAACAGCATACAGTAGGCAGCGCCCTTATAATCTATTCCAAATGTTGGTAATTAGATGTATAATATCTTTTCAGAGATGAATGTGGGAAGCTGGGATGTGAAATTCAACTGGGTTTCTGCTTGCGTTTAATGATTTGGGTTGTTGAAAACATTCATTCAGTTGAACCATAGGTACATTATGAGTGTAATATACTTGCTGAGAGATGTATGACAGGTTTTGTTCACTGCTTTCATAGCAGGAAATATTAAATATCTCCTTTGTGCCATAAAAGATTATTTTTCTCGGAGTTGATTAGTGGTGAAATAATACACTAATACTCCCAACCTGGTGTCTGCTAGCTATGTTGGAATGCAGACCTCATCATCTCCAAACACAGTAACCAGTGATCAGATAACATCAGTTGTCATCCATAATTTTTGGAGTTGGGAAAGTCTCGAACAAAGCATTACTGCTGAATACTGGAAATAACCAATCTTTTCTAGTCCTCTAGTTTGCACATTACTACTGTATTCGCCAGTGTATTAGATGCACCAGCGTATAAGACGTGCCCCATTTATACACTGGCAAATACTATTTGCTGGCATATAATGCACTGGTGTATAAGATGCACCCCATTTTCAAACAGTATTTCTTGGTAGGGAGAGAGTGCATCTTATATGCCAGCAAATAGGGTAGGTGACATTGTTTTCCTTCCATACAATAATCTTCCCACATTTTAAAAAAATGGCATCTGGCTCTTTATAGATTTCATAAACAAAGACTTCTCTGGCCTGCTAGATAGCATTGGAGCTTCAGTTGCAGTGGCTAAAATTAGAAGATAGGCAACTCACACCAAGAAGGTTGCTCCCTGTGGAATTGCACAGCAGAGTGGTTCTCAAGCTTTTTACCTTGTGATGCCCTTTACATCTACATGTGGACGTTGCACTCCCTCTGCTCAAAATCGTGTCCCCATGTCCTATGCCTCTCTCTCTCACATGCCCCTCCTACCACACACACTCTCAACCTTAATGCTGAGTTTTTGTACTCTCTGCCTCCTCTCTTCACTTCCTTGCCCCCCCCCAAGAATTTGCCTCGTGGTTGCTAAGGGGCAAGCACCTGCCGCACCAATCACAGAAGATTTGGAGAAGCTAATTTTTGCTGTATCTGAGGTTGGATGAAGGCATAATGGGAAGACACTTTGCATCACTCTTTTCCAGAGATCAGTCAGTCCTCAACAGTATGTGCATGCATGCAAACACACACGCACAGAGATTTGCCCTTTTTCACATTTGCAGTATTTGCAGGCTGACCTTTCTTGCACACACACACACACACACCCCTTGAGCAACCATCACACTCCCATAGGGTCTGCCCCCCACTTTGAGAACCACTGCCGTAGCAGTATAACATGGTATGTGCCTTCATCTGTTGATTTATGGTGACACCATGAATTTCATAGGGCTTTCTTAGGCAATGAATACTTAGAGATGGTTTTGCTAGCTGTTTCCTCTGAAATATAGCCTACAGCACCTGGTATTTGTTGGTGGTCTTCCATCCAATTATGAGGGCTCACTCTTCTTAGTTTTCAAGATCAGATGGGATCTGGTGCCTTTAGGATATTTAGGCCTCTGGCAATATAGTAGTGTAAATGTTAAATGTGTCTATTGTAAGGCTGAAGAAACAAGCTTCATGCAGCATAAAAGTTTGCACCACACTTCTTGTTGGATGATCAAGGACAAGAATCCCCCCACACCCTCTAATTGAGCTAATGTACATGCAAAAGGCTACAGTGGAACAGGCAGCAGGAGCAGGCAGCAGCACTAGTTTCCACTAAGGAATTTATTTTTCCACTCAGAGAAGCTCTGTTCCCCCACTCAAGGGGAAGGATGGTAATGCAGATTTTTTCAGAAGCACACTTTTCTTCTTGCATCTCTTTGCAAATGGAAGTGAGTGGGCTCAAAGAGTATTTTTGCCTTTGCAGCTTGTTCGTTTGGGGCTGTGCCTGCTATTATCAGCATCAAATATATCTATTAGAGGCTGTGTTTGTTCTCTTGTTTCCTTCTGAGTTGTGTCTTACATTTTTCCTTCCAGAAGGATCATGTCCCAGCACTCTTGGGGATGGCTATAGCATACATGATCTTAAAGCAAACCCCACGAGCCAGGAACCAATTAAAGCGCATTTCAAAAATGAATTGGAATCCCATTGATGCTGAAGAGTTTGAAAAGAGCTGGCTCCTGCTTGCTGACATTTACATTCAGTCTTCCAAATATGACATGGCTGGTGAATTACTAAAACGCTGCCTTCGTCATAACAGGGTAACTTACAAACCAAAAGCAATTTCTTATCTGTTCTGTTAATGTTAACACCTTGAGACGTTTAATTAATTTAATTAACCTTAGAAAAAGCAGGAGACATGCGTATGGCTGAGTGATGCAAGATGGCAACTATAGGACATCGTTTGCATAGTTGCAGTTCTTGGCCATGCACATAACTGTAGCTTTTACCATTCTCTGTACTGGCCAATGCTGGACGGTCTTCATTTATGGTCTTGTGTTTCTGTGAACTATCCATTTAGAAAAAGACCAACAAAATTTTAGCTTCCTATTTTAGTGAGCCAATAGGACGCATTCAAAGTTCAGTTGATGTAGAAGTACTTTCTTTTCTTTTTAGTCCTGTTGTAAAGCTTATGAATATATGGGATACATAATGGAAAAAGAACAAGCCTACAAGGATGCAGCAGCAAACTATGAGATGGCCTGGAAGTATGGAAACCAAACAAATCCAACTATAGGTATGTTTGTCACCAGCTTCTGCCCTTTGGTGGTCTTGATTGCCTATCATTTTCCAAATGGAGGAAGATACTGCCTTGTGTAATGCTTAGATAGCAGTGGAAAAGAGGAAACCATCTTATGGCAAGTTAGTTTGCCAGTCTACCTGCTATTGTCTAACTGGTAACAGCTCTTCAGGTTCCAGATCGTACATATCTCTTAGTGTCCTGATCCTTTGAAATGAATCAAATTTAACTTGGGAATTTCTGCGTGCAGACCCTGTCCTCTCCTGCTTACTTTCCTTCCCAGCAGAGTATCCTATTTGCTGAGGTATAAGACTCACTTTTTTCCCTGAAAAATACTGTTTGAAAATGGGTTGCATCTTATATGCCAGTGGGTTTTATAAACCAGCAAGTAGTATTTGCTGATATATAAATGGGGTGTGTCTTGCATGCTGGTGTATCTTATGTGCTGGCTAGGAACACATCTGGTGGGAGAAGTGTTGACTTGTGAGTCAGCAATTGAATCAGTGGGTCTACCATAGTTGGGAATCACAACTGGATTTAGGCTTCTTCTTGGGAGTTCTACTTTCTTTAGCCTGTTGTGTCAAGAATTTCATTCAGCTTGATGTGCTTAATTGAAAGTGCCCTCCTTAAAACAATAGGGTTTTAATTATAACAGATTATTTTGAATGCTTGTCTAACATTTGTTGAATTTATGAGCTGTGCACAGATACATGGGAAGACAGTAGTAATGACAGAATACATACATAACTTACCAGTCTTCTTCTAAAAAGACATGTATGGAATTGAGTGATACTCACCTAGTAAAATCTGTACAATTTGAGATATAAGTAAGAACAATAGTACTGAAGAGCAAATCTCATATTTCAATCAAATGCATGCATCACAAAGGATGGCATCTTAGAAGAGGCTTCCTGTCTCTATGTCTGAGAGAAGGCAAACGGCTCTTCTAAAATGGCACCTGCTACCTGGTTTCATAATAAGGACCTATACTTAATCAACTACCATTTGTTTGATTTAGTTTATTAAAATGCTTTAACAGATGAATTATTTAAACTTTTAGTTAGCTGAATTATGCATCTTTATAATAACATGTGTTAGAGTAAATCATTAGACCTGGATCTAGTTGGGGTCCTTTACACTGACAGAGGAAATTCATCAGGAAATCTCAAGAGAGATGGATTTCTCCTCCCCATGCAGCCCCTAGATGCACTCAATATCTGCTCTGGAAGTCTGGGGAGCATTCCAGAGGACAATTTCAAATGGTGGAGACAGCTGGTGGGGACGGGAAAAGAAGACAGTTTCCCATGTGAAGGGAACTGTGTGGCAGGGGAAGGAAATTGCCTTCTCCAAGATCTGCTGATGGGCTTCTTCTGTTGTCACAAGGAACTAATTAGATCTTGGTGCTAGCTATGGAGTAGTATCTAACAGAAAATATCCAACATGAGAGGCCTTTTTACAAGTCTGTCTTTGACATTACTCTACTGATTAGCATATAGGTATTGTCAGACATGGAGGCCTGATGGTCACCAAGATGGTAGAAGGGAAAGGACAGGAGTCTGGTAGACATTGAGAGAGCACCCACCCACCTTGATATGCAGGGAAGTCCAGAATTTTCAGGAGGACCTGGAAAGGGTCTACTGCAAACCTTTGCAGTAACTGTCAGAGCACAGTAAGTGATTGAACAGTCCTCCTTCTTTGACCCAATGCTGTCACTTCAGTTTGAGTCAGGGAATACATCTGGATTTCTGTGTTCATCCTCGAAGCCCACAGAGATCTTGCCTCCTCACATTGGCTTAGGGCCACAGAACATGTTCACATTCAAAGAGTTTTCAGTTCCTGTAAGTAGCTGCCACAGAGATGTAACTAGTCTTCGACCCACCTCTGTTGAGCTGAGCAAAGAAAACATATCAGGGGTTCTTCCAGATTGATCTGAAGAAGGGTGAATCTGGTTTTTGTCTGGTTTTGCCATTCTCATGTCTGCATCCACTCATTCTATTATTTTGGGGGACTATTTATAGCCGTTCCTTAGGTTTCCATTAGAGTTCTAATAAGGTTTTTTTTTTAAATAGGAGGATGTGATTTATTAAAGGGATCATGGAGGCTGAAGGGCAAATGTTCTATTGTCTGGATTTTTTTAAAAAAATTATAATGGAAAAGTGCCATTTCACTTATGCACTATATAGCACTGTAACTCTAAAAAAGTGAAAAAGGAGGATATTCCTATATGGTCTTAGAATGAAAAGGAAACCCACTAGACTCGCAGTGGTTCTCAACCTGTGGATCCCCAGATGTTTTTCGGACTTCAGCTCCCAGAAGCCCTGAGCATTGACCATAGTGGCTGGGGCTTCTGGGAGCTGAAGTCCAAAAACATCTGGGGACCCACAGGTTGAGAACCACTGGAGTGGGAATAAAATGTTCCAGTTGGTGCTGGGAATTGCCAGAAAATAGTCTGGAACATTGGAGATATTGTTTGGATATTTTTTTAAAAAAAAATTAATACAGCAACAAATGCCACATCATTCTGACACTTTTGCTTTATTTTTTTTCTTATAAATTCTAATTTATTTGCAAATTGTCTTTCATAGAGAATTGGCCAACTGAGGTTTATGTTCTCTTGCTAATTAAGGTTGTAGTTCCAAGCATATTTATTAGGGAGGGATCCCCATACTTTTACTCTATTTGAGTGAGCCCTTAGTCTCTCTGACCTAAGAGATGTTTGCCTTTGCAGTTTTGCCCCACTCCACCCTGTAATCTGGCACTTTCTAGCTTGAGCAGACTTGTTTCATGAAACCCACCGGGGGAAGACACTGTAGTCTTTGCATTCAACCTGGGAGCTTCCTTATGTTGGCATAGGATCAACTGAGGTGATTCTATATATAGCTGGGCTTGGAGGACTCACCATATATCTCTATTCAGGTTTTGGGCCTATTGAAATTAGAATACTGTTTGTAGAAGTCCCTTGAGATGACTTCATACAGCTAGAAAACATGGGTGACTAGATATATGTCAAGGGGAAATCCTTTTCATTATGACTTGTCTCCACTCCACCCTGCTCTGTCCTTGTTACTATTTTGGCAAGTTCCTGTTTGTTTTCTCTGAGTTATAAAAATGTGCTAGGGCCTGCCTTCTAATTTTATGAAAACAGACTGACAAAAACTTTAGTATATACTGAGGTTTATGCTTGGGTTTTCTGTCCTTCCTCACAGAAGACCAGAACAAGTTCTTTGTCGCCTTTATCTGGAGAGGCAGGTACACAGGGACAAAAAAAATGCTGTTTCTGTCAGAGAGAAAGAGACAGAGAGAGAGCTGTCCCAGAAAAAGTGAACAATGAGCCACCTGTTTCCCTTCTCATTTTAGCCCTTTCCCTTTTGTTCACCATAATTTAAACTGTTAAGAAAAGAAAGCAATACAAAGACTATGCACAAGCCATCTTGTCTGTTTCTGAAAAGAGAAAGCATTTCTTGCACAGAAAGGCATAAAAGTTTTCCCCTGGGCAAAATATGTAATCTTTTGTTTTTACAGGTTTCAAACTGGCATTTAATTATCTGAAAGCCAAGAGATACATTGATGCAATCAATGTTTGTCATAAGGTAAAATATCATGAATTTAAAATGGTAATTCTTAAGGAGTTGTGTCTTTATGTGGTATTTGTGTGGTATGGAGCCCTGGCGGCGCAGTGGTTAAATGCCAGTACTGCAACCACAAGGTTGTGAGTTCGATCCTGCCAGGCTCCAAGGTAGACTCAGCCTTCCATCCTTTCACAGGTCGGTAAAATGAGTACCCAGCTTGTTGGGGGCAATTAGCTAAAATACATTGTAAACCGCTTAGATAACACTAGTTGATAGGCGGTATAGAAATAAATGCTATTGCTATTGCTATTTAAAAAGTGAAGAAGCAAAAACACAGCCGCAGTCTCTAATCCAAAAAAGTAACCATTGCGTTATGTATGTGGGAGATGCTATTTGAGTAAACCATGGCAGAACCAGACGTTATGTAACCCAAGATGGGCAGTTGTGACAGACTAGGGTCTACATTAGACCTTTTGAAGACCTTGGAGGGCTATATCTGCTCCTGCCAAAAAACAAAAACAAAAAAAAAAACTTTTTTTCTTTCAAACACCTTCTATTACACACAAAGACTTGCTTTTCAGCCTTCCTGGACCCCTGGAAGGCATTTGGGGACATTTTGAGGCAAAAATACTTTTTTCAAAAAGTTTCAGAAAATTTTTATTTTGATCCCTGGAGGCTCCAAATATGCAGAAATGCTTTCTACAACCCCTAGAGATTATTTCTGGGCATTTGGGGGAGGGGTTGGACCAAAGAGGCACCTGCAAGCTGCACGTTACTTCTAGTTACATCAAGGAGAGCAGTCTCTATATCTGTGTTACTTGACGATGCACTGTCTGGTGATATACTGCATACATCTTGTTGCGAAATGCTTTTATGTATGGATCAGTGGACAGTTAAATGACTACTAGTTGCTTATGGCTGTTTTACTACACACATTGTTTCTTTCAACAGGTTTTAGAAGCACATCCAAATTACCCCAAGATCAGAAAAGAAATACTCGATAAGGCACGGGCATCTCTAAGGACTTGACCATTATTATATGTATTTGGAAGTGGGGGGAATTGCAGGGGAGGAAAAGTCATAAAGATATCTGTGTAGTTTGTGATGCTGTATGCTCCATTAGTTCCCACTGGGGATAAAATGGGAAGAGAAATGACTTTTGAGATTTATTTCTCTTCTGCAAGTGGATGCTTCAGGACTTAGGATTCAATAAATACAGATGATAATTGGTGTCTGTTACTACCCACCTGTAGCTGTTGGCTTCAATCCAAATAAATCACTTCACTGTAAAGAAACAAGAGTCACAAGCGGAACTCACTTTGAAGATCTCTCTGTGGCACAGAAAACTCTTCAGGGAAAGCTCCCAGCTGTGCTAATGGTTCCTTTCACCTGCATAGGGGTGATTTATTTGGGATGAGTCCATTGTTTTGATAATCAGAATCCTCAAACGCAGAGGAGAAAAAAGAGAAACTACTACTAGAATGTTTTGTATGTGTCACTGTGTTTTAGCAGACTGTTTTATTTTTGTAAAATGTTTTTCTTCTAACCGTGATCAAACAAACTAAAGAACTCAATAAATTCTTATTTTCTCTGGCATTTTTGTAATGACTGCTTTTGCTTTTTGTGTAGTATGCAGTCCACCATCTAAATAAGAGACTGATGTGAAAGTGACGTCCTAAAGATACACTAATAGATCCTGTCCTTTTAAAGATATGGTTCAAAAAGTAGCATTTTAGCCAGACAAGCGTTTTGGCTGGGCAGAGAGACAGTGCCTTCTCCAATGCTCTGAACCTTTTAACTGAACAGGAGGTTTTGAACTTCAGTTTCCCACATCGAAGCCTCACCACTGAGTTATTTTGATAAATAAGATGCAAATTTAAACTGCCCTCCACACCTGGAGTACCATACTTAGTAATACTTGTTTTCAGTTGGAATTTCCAATAAAAATGCCAACTGCCTCTCTTACCAATCTGTCTAATTCATCCTTTGTACAATTTGGTAAAATTGTTTCTTATGGGGCAAATTACAACTACTCAACTTTAGAGAATGTTGGGGGTGATATAATTGGCTCCCAGAACAGATGTGGGGACAGAGTTGGCTTCTAGCTTTGTGGCAGGGTCTTGACCTTGTATTACCATCTATGTTAGGCAGTAGTGATTTAAGATTTGGAGTAGTGGTTTAAGATTTGGAGGCTGCCTGTAGGACAGTAAATGCCTGTTCTCTCTCAGGCTCTGTTAATATCACCCACAACATCAGAGGTACATTAACTTGTTCTTCCTCCAATATGATATATGCCACCCTGTGCCAGCAACTGTCCCTCTGCACTCTACATTGGACAGACAGGACAGTCTCTGCACAAGAGGATAAATGGACACAAACTGGACATTAGAAATGGTACACCCAAAAAAAAGTTGCAAAACATTTCAACCTCCCTGGATATACAGTACCGGATTTAAATACAGCTGTCTTTGAAAAAGGAAATTACAAAGGACGGCTAGAAAGAGAAACAGCTGAATTATATTCAAAAATTCCAATCCATTCGCAGAGGTAAACAAGGACATTGGCTTCATGGTATACTAAATCTATTGATGCCAGTCCTCACCGCTCTACAGATAACAAAAGGTATCTTTTCAGAGAAGGTTTTGAACGGAAGGAAACTGACTTTTGGTAAGCAGATTTATTGGTTTCACACATCAACACTAACTGATCACTATAAAGAGCTGAAAGACCTGCATCACCTTATCCAGCCCTTTAAAAACTTTGAGTAAGGGTCACAATTTGCACCTTTCTGCACCCTATTACATTCCATCCCACTCCCACAAGTGTATAAATATGCTTTATATCCTGAGGCCTGGATATCACTCTACACTGCATCTGAAGAAGTGGGTTTACATCCATGAAAGCGTATGCTAAAATAAAAATTAGTTGGTCTTAAAGGTGCCTGTGCATTCCATTTTTTCCCCTTTCCCTCCCCGTTCTCTGTTTTAAAAAGGATGAATCTCGTGCTCTTAATCACTTGACAGTGGTGGTGCTCATTAGAGCTATGTTTCTGTAAAGAACCGGTAATTCTGAATAAACTTTAGCAGGATGGCAATAAAATGGGTTTCTCCATCCTTCCTCTGTTTCTGCATCATAGCCTCCTAGACACACTCTTAGACTGCTTTCCACAGAGGAAAGGAAGGATTTCTCAGATGTACTCTTCCCTCATTTTTTTCATTTCTAATACCTCAGCACTTTCTTAATGGCTGAAGGCACTAGTTTCCTATTTCCTTTGTTGTAAACATGAACAGCTTCAAGACAAAGTCATGTATCATTTCCAGGTACCTGTAGAGAGTAAGACTAAAGCTATATACTGCATAACTAAAGAGATGCACTTGGTACCTTCACAGTTCACTTTCAGGTGACAAAAACTTTATTTCCCTAGGATGGAAGTTGATCATAACAGGCTTTGGCTTTTTTATTATACAACACTGGATTGCTTTACGGATTTCTGTAATGTTGCTGTAAATGGCCTTCTATATTGAACTAGGGAAGCGCCTACAAATATGTTAAATAAAATAGCAGCAGATGCTGTAATCCATTTATATGTAACATGTATATGTGCCTTCAACTTACGTCAACTCCATGAATCTAGGATTTTTTGAGGCAATACTCAGAGGTGGTTTTGCCAGTTCCTTCCTCTGAAATATAGCCTACAACACCTGGTATTTGTTGGTGCCCTCCTATCCAAGTACTAACCAGGGCTTAGATTCCATGCTTAGTTTTCAAGATCAGACAGAATCTAGTGTCTTTAGGGTAGTTACGCCCTTTTATACCCTATAATTTTGTGGCAGGTCACTTGTTGTTGTAAACCACTACTTTCAGCCATCTTAAAATTGACTTCAGGAACTGATGTTACAAGGTTTCACCATTATAGCTCTTCTGGTTGATTGCAAGTTCCACGTGCCTACTGTTGCATCCACATCCTCTGATTCACAGGTCTAAAGCCACATTTGCTGTTGCTACTGCCCCCGCCACAATCTTTATTTAGTTCTGTTGTTTGTTGCTACTTTTTTTACTTTCTCCTTAGGAGAGCTGAATGTAAAAGCATATTTTGAGTGAAAAGTAAATTGACATGTTATACCAATTAAAGATTGCCTATATTTTATTTAGGAAAATTACATTTGGATCTGTTTAACCATACCTTGAAGTAATATTTATAGACATAGTTGTGCTAGTCTGTTCAGCATTAAAAGTTGTATCATTAGTAAACCAGTAGTTCCCTTTGTATTCCATCAGAGTTAGTACGGCGTGTGGGACCCACACCACTAATTCCTGCCCCATGGCCAATTTGTCTGCTTCCTTGACTAGAAGGGCGGTGGCCGCTATAGCTTTCAAACAGGCCGGCCACCCCTTTGCCACTGAATCCAGCTGTTTAGACAAGTACGCGACTGGACGCTGCCAGGATCCCAGTTGCTGTGTCAATACTCCCACTGCCACATTTTCTCTTTCGTGCACGTACAACAGAAAAGGTTTTGTCACATCCAGGAGTCTGGATGTCTCCAAAAGACCAAAAGCCCTGAATTCAAGTTTCACAGCTCTTTTATAGACAAAGTTCACAGCATACACAAAGATCACAGGCAAAGATCGCAGGCATGTCTCGGTCCGCCCCTCCGGGGTCACAAATACCACATGCTGTTACTAGCTAATTACCCCCGCACTCAGACCCCAGAAAGTGCTTATCTACAATCTGCAATTACCGCAGCCAGTCAATAAACGACACCCTGGCTACGTGATCAACATCCTAGCTACGTGATACATTGGCTCTCGTGACCTTTTTACCCTTCTTAAATCTTTCTCCGTTCCTCTGACCTAAGCCCCCAGCTTCTACTTTATTTCTGCTTTATTATTTCTAATTCATACCTATATCAGTAAGAGAATCCTCAGGCCACTTTCATCAAATTTATCTGATGACATTGACTAAAATCCAGAAAAGCTTATGCTAGATATCTCTTCTTTCCCCAATTTGTCTTAAGCATGTTACAGTATTCCCTTACTTTAATTTATTTATTTACCTCAAAGAGTCTCCTGACTTTAATCAGCCTTATTCCCATGTAAATGTGTAAAAGTCTGCAACCTAAAGCTCGGGTTTTAGCTGGAGAAATTCCTACTCAGAAATCTTCTTCATCTTTGAAAGATCATGTTTCTATATGTAGAACCATGACAAGAGTCATCTACATTTTGACTGACAAATGTTTGTTTTACACGGTAAAGTTGTGTTTTGTTTTTATCCAGTGGCCAATATGGAATCTTTTTTTTAAGATCTCAAAATGCAGATACAACCCCAAAATACCACAGCCTTGTTGCACTTTTCATTCTGCACAGTAGTTTTGTATTTGACCCTCAGAGTCTGTTTACTCTGCTTCAGCACAACCCCTATTTTCTTTTTTCAGGTTCTTATATTTGCAGTCATTATAGGCTGATACGAAAGGCAAGCTCTTGGGAATGTCCCAGATCTGTACTGGACTTGGCACTGACTTCCTTTGTAATACTAGAGTAAACAACCTAAATACTCTTAAGGATGGGGTGGGGCATTTTTATAAGGGATATGGGAGATAATTTCTTCCCTTAAGAAAATATACTTCAAATCTATGGCTACTTGGATATTTTTTAAAGTAATTAGTTGTAGTTCCAAAGGCACCAGAAATTGATCAGTTAGTGTTATAATTGCAGTCTTTATGACAAAACCTTTGCTTTCACTTTTCTTGACAGTAACTAAACATTTGCTTCCTATTTTTTTAAAAAATCTGAACGCTGTAAGCTGCTGACCTGTACGCATCCATCTCCTCATTGTCTCAACACCTAGCAACAAGCCAACATTTGAACTAGATGATATTCCTCTTCCACAATTTAGTGAGCCACACCCTTGTAACTATAGAAGTATAAATGCTTCAATCTTAATGTGAGATTAAAGTTATCTCACATTAATTTACATCTGCACATTATGTTTTCATTGTGGGAAAAGCATTGATCACAGATAAATTATTGTTCATCAGAAATTTTGTATGTAAAGAATACTCACCAGTTTGATAAGAAGGGGTACCCTGACATCACATCTGCCTTAATTTTGGCTTGCTTGTTTAATAATTCAGGACTTCCTGCAAAATACGCCATTCTCTGTGCAAAGAACATGGATTGTGGGGTTTTTTTTGCACAAATGGTTAAAAAAACCTGTGGAAAAATCATCAAAATGCACAATTCTTGTAATCTCATATAGAAGGGAGAAAACTTTTGAAATTATTCAGCCTTGTATGCTAGACTGAAATAAACAAAAATTATCCCTAGTAACTAGTGGCTTCCATGCTCACATGTAGACAGTGATGTTGTGGCCAGAAAAGAGACGAAGACCAGGTTTCCAGGGAAAAATCAAAAAAGCCTTTCTTTATTGTTAACAATTTACTTGCGCAAGGACAACAGTTATCCCAGAACTATCGTGCCAATTAATTGAGGTAGCATCACTATATACCTTTGGTCTTCTATGTCAGCAATCAATCATTCAATTAGCCAGCCCATCACAGAAGAAAAAGATCTTTGGTTAACTTTTCCATTACATCATTAACTTGCACAGAAGAGAACAAAGAGTTAGTTAGAAAATGATACAAAATGATGCATATGGCCAAAATGAGATAGTAGGGAGTAGCCTGACTCCCTTAGTTCCCAGACGCCTGAGTGAGTGTTGCAAGGCCATTCCTAAAATTTGAGATAAGACAAAGACATCTGCTGTTTCACTCCGAGACACAATTCAATTCGCTTATTTTTTCCTATTCAAGTAGCATTGGATTTAACCCCTTCAGTGATACCATTTACCCATCCTCTTTCTGTGTTGTAGTAGACTAAAAGAACATTGTTTCAGACAATGTAGATAGACTAGTCAAATGCAAAAAACGGCCAGGGTTCTGGTACTTTTGACAGCTGTGTAGAAGAGGAGTTTTCAGCAAATGGAGCTTGTCAATTCTGTCTTCCTGGATTTATTTACTCAATGTGTTAGAAGAGATACAACAAATACAACAGACAGAGAAGTACCAAAAGAAAATTTTACTATATATGATAACTGCAGCATGACTAACAGTAGCTCCATATTTATGCCTATGGTAGAGGAGTGACTGTTGAAATTACCTGATACAGCCAAACTAGACAAATTAACAATGATTCTATCAGATGAAAAGGATAAACAATTCCAAGATTCTTGGAAGATGGTAAGCCCCCTGTGGGAATGGTGTTGAGTTGTTGAGTGTTGAGTTGATGAAAAGAGTGTTGGGTTGATATTTAATTACATAAAATAATCTAGAAGGATTAAGAAGAATTTTGGTTTATGGAGAAAAAATGTGTTAAGAGAGTTTAATAAAATTTTTGGATAACAGAAAACACATTAGAACGTTGAAACAAGGATGTAACTAACAAAACAGCAGTAGAGAAATACTATTAAATAAGTATTAGAAAATTAGCTGAAGCTTAAGTAGAAACAGAGAAGCATCTACAGCCCTCAGAGAAGGAAGTCAGTTTGGGGAAGGGGAAAAGGGGAACTGTGGGTTTTCTTTTCTGTTTCTAATCTGGTGTTAAGAATAGTTATTTAATTGATACTGTCCTTGAAAAGCAATATAAAATGTGTAAGAATTTATAGCTATTTTGTTCCCTTGCTTTACTGGAAGTTGACTTTTTAATAAAAAAAAAATTAACAAAAAAATTCTGTCCTCTACAAATCTATTTAACGGTTCAAGAACCAGGTGCTCTTTTTGCCTCTGCCCACCTTAAATAGTTGACTGAAATAGTTTGCTTGGAAAATTCTATGCTGCAATTCATTCCAATCCGCAATCCCCAGGGAGGATTTAATATTACCCGTCCGTCTCCCCGCTTCCTTGCATTTAGATTCGCATAAGCCATTTTACGCTTTTCTGCTCTGAGAATGGATGATAAAATGATGGGCCTCTCAAATGGAAGGACTCTTATTTGAGCTTTTAGCAATATTTTTAGCAACTTCTTATATCTTACACCTTCTTTACAAGACCATCGCTTGCCTGGTCTTGGAACTGAAAGGGCTGCCAAGAGATAGACCAGCTCAGTTATGGTAATGAAAAAGAAGTCCAGTGTTCAGTATCCTGTTGCCTAGCAACTCACCTTGTACTCTGCCTTGGAAGGGAGCGAGGGAGGGACACAGACTGCATTTTCAGTTGCCGCATTCACTTGCATTGACAAGTTAAACTCCCCATGGCTATACCAACATAGAGGAACGATGCCGCCTTCTTTTTTTTTTAATGCACAAAATGCTTGGAATATTTTTGGAAAGATGCCCATTAGTGTAGTGTATCTTTAAGGAAGAGGCAGCCAAATCTGCAAGGGAACAAAACCACTATTATCAATTGCCCAGGTTTCGTATCTAAATAAAATTTAATCCTATAGTAGGCAAATAAAAAAACCATACGTATACATAATCCCTTAAGAGCTGGCTGAAGTATTTTCAAAAGAAATCAGCTCAGGGCTTTCAGCAATTAAGAAGTATAAAGATAATGGAGAGCACACTGGATAACTGTTTAAAAGCAAAACCACAAACAGGATTTTTTTTTAAAAAAAAAAGGCAGAGATGTACTCAAACTCTGTTATATTAATGAGACCACAGGCTTTAGTAAGAAATAGGAGGCAACAAAGGTCATACTAACAAGATAGGGTCCTGCAATGCAATATAATTTTTTAAATAAATTGTAAAGTTGGGCATTTGCTCATGAAATGAAACAACCTTGCTTGTAGTAAAGACTCACTTTTAGCTTGTCTTCATCTAACTAGGATGTAGTGGTTATACAGAAGAAATGCAGTTTCATTGAGGAGGTGTCTGTGGAAACAAGGTGAAAGTAGCTGCTATCCCTTCATGCCCCGGGCGTTGCAATTATTTGGCCATTCTAGCAGCGCACTGTGCATCTGGCTATACAACCCAATACATAAACCAGCACTGGGCCATTTTTTTACTGTTAACTGTCATCTCTCACTGTTGGTTCTGCTGCCCAGGATAAGAGTTCCTGACAAACAAAATCGGGACAACCTTACATTCTGATACAATGGGTAGAACAACAAATTGCTCAAAGGGGAAGAGAAATAGCACACAAGGAAAAGGTTTAGCAACCTTTCCTTCTTTCATCTGCCTTCAGAACTGACACTTTCTGAAAAGTGATGGAGAACTGAATGTGTCCAGCCTCTCTCTGTAAAAGTTTTGGCTATACATTCTGATAGGATCAGGTCCCTTGACATTTCTGTCTTAAGAAATGTATCTGCAGTTAAGGCTGATACTATATACTTAGAGCACGATGTGTGTACCTAAGGCCGGATTCCAAATGCATTCGCTACACAAAAATCCTGCTGAACAAGAAAAGGTGAAGTTTCAGTGACTTTATTTATAAAATAATGTATGCAAGATGCTGAGCAGTGGGTCATCAGTTCCAAGGAACTCACACTGCATTACTTAAAAAAAAAAATCTTTCAGTCAACTGGATTTTCAATAAATGTCAGATGTCTGGGTGAGAAAGGTTACAGATTCGGACTTGGTAACTTGGGTTCCTTTAAATGCTGCTGCATGGTGCGTGTGCGTGTGTGTAAGAGAGAGAGAGAGATTGCCCATTGACTTATGGCAACCCCATGAATTTCTTAGGGTTTTCTTAGGCAAGGAATATTCAGAAGTGATTTACAACTCCCATAATCTCTTACCGCTGTCTGAGGCTGATGGGAACTGTAATCAACATCTGGAAGAACAGTTTCTTCACCATTAGCATAGATCAGAGGCGGGCAAAAGTTGCTTTTTGCAGGCCTTGATCTTTCCGGAATTGCCTTTTTTCTTTTTCCTTCCTGCAGTGATGAATTAAGTCTGCTGGAATCTTCCTCAAGTGGCAGTCTACCCTTTAAACAGGTTTAACTGTTCCCCTGAATAGTTTAACATGAAACGTCAGAAGGGGAGTTCCAGATTCAGGATCTCCCAGTAGCAGTTTATTTGGTCATTATTTACTTTTGTTGATTTCAGTGAGGCTTAGGGCCTTTCTGCACTATGCTGTTAAAAGTCCTATCATTCCACTTTCAACATCCTGTGGAATTCTGGGGTTTGTAGTTTCCTGAGGCCAAAGAGCTCTCTGGCTGAGAATTCTAAAGGCCCCTCCCTAAGATGCAAACCCCAGGATTGCATAGGAGGTTGAAAGTGGAAGAATAGCACCATAACAGTGTTATGTGGAAAGGCCCTTAGACTCAATTAAGACTAACTCTAGCTAGGAGAGCTAGCATGGTGTGGTGCTTTGAATGTTAAACTAGGACTCCAGGAGACCAGGGTTCAAATCCCCACTTAGCCATGGAAACCCACTATGTGACCTTGAGTCATGCTGCCTCAGCCTGAGAGGAAGCAAAGGCAAGCCCCTTCTGAACAGACGTTGCCAGGAAAACTCCATGATAGGATGTTTTGTGTGCGTGTACATGTGCCTTCAATCATCTGTCTTTGTGGAGATCCTACGAATTCTTACATAAGGAGTATTCAGAAGTGGATATGCCAGTTCTTTCAACTGAAATAATAGGCCACAGCACTTGGTATTCATTGGCAGTCTCCCATTCAAGTATTAATCAGGGCTGACCCTGTTAGATCCCAGGATCAGATTTCTGGTGCCTTTAGGATATTAAGGCCTGGGTTTGCTTTAAGATCACCATGAAATCAGAAATTACTTGAAAGCATGTAACAAAAATTTCTACCTAGAGCAAGACCGGTGCCATTCCAGTGTGTTGGACTAGAACGCTGCTCATCCCTGGCGAACATGATTAGTCTGGGAACAAGGATAGAAAAAAATGTCTATAATTGTATAAGAAACTGAAGTTCAGTAATAAGCTTGTATTAGAGTTTTCACATTTGAATCAGGAAGTTAGAGTACACAATCAAAAGGGAAAAAATCCTTAGCTGAATGAGGAAAATCACAGAAGAGTAAAAACTAATAAATATAGACCTCCAATAAACAAAACCAAGATGGAATGACAAATTATTTAAATAAAACCATAATAAAGACATCTGAAAGGAGAAGTAACCCAAATCTGAACTGAGACTGTTACCAAAGTATAATTTTTTCTTGCCAGGTAAATTGCAAAGAAAACAAGCGTTTGTCCACAAGTGCACTTTTGCTGTAGCTACAGATGAGCTACATTAGATCCACACTCTGGTGCTGAATTGAGTCAAAGAACCTAAACAACTGACTGTAGAGTCATGATTGTAGTCTTCATCTTAAGCAGGATGATCTCCCAAGTGGCTGGGGAACTGTCTTTGTGAGCACAGTGACCACAATCAAGTCATTCTAATCTATCAAGATGTTCAGTATCTCAGAAGAACCTACACTCTGAATCTGCAAGTAACTCAGAACCATTAGTTCCTGTATTATGTAAAAAGTGTCATGCAGGCATGACAAAGTAGGATGCAGGTGGAGGAACTAAGCAATGGTCTTGTCAGTGTGGTTGACAAGACCGAAAGTTATTTTCAACATCCATGGAGAGCACACAAAGAATTTACATACTTTATCACCATTTGCAGTTTGTCTCTAAAATGCTTTCTTTGTGGACAAATGGGTGCAACAAACTCTACTTGTGCAAAAGTCCTATTTTTTGCACAGTGCCACAGTGTTGAAAAGAGATGCTTCAGATCAATGTATACAAAAATATAAACTGGTCTAAATCTTAGTTTGTAAGTGAGGTAAATATGAATTCTCAGCAACCACTTGTCTGCTATATAAAAGTCAAAGTTTGCCTGTGTCAGGCAAAGATCTCATATGATTAGCTATGTCAGGCAAATCAGGAAGCCAATCAGGCATATGACTGGCTGCCTGAAAAGAGTCTGTGGAGTTTAGGGAGGGGCCTTTAGAGCTCTTGGGCCTGGCTGGTTGCTATGGGGATGAGGCCGAGTAGCAAGGAGGAGGGCAGTATATTCCCTCAGGAACCCAACCTCTGTAATGTTATTAACTCTCAATACGCATTTGATTAGGGAATATGGGGAAAAGTTACAGAGACTGGACAAGACAGTTTGAGGAATTAGAGACACAGGATCTCAAATCTAACAGGTATTACCTATGAGAAAATAAATGCCAGGTCAGGTCCAGTATATTTGCTAATTACTTCTACAGAAAGCACCGGCCGCAGACCTAAGGAACGGGAACACGAACACCATGTTTTATGACTTTCAATGAATAAAAAGTCGGTTTTCAAGCCCTAAGTCTTCCTTCAATCGGGAGTTAAACGCAAGGGACGGGAAAGGGGGAGGAAAGCAAGGCCTCTAACCAGGCGAGGAAGCCCGGGGGGGGGCCGGTGGCGTTGGCGGGCAGCAGCTTTGCATCCAGCTCCCGCCTTCAAGCTGAGCCAAAGGATGCAACCGGGCTCATTAGCAAAGATAGCAAGGAAGGAGCAGTGTGCAAAAATACAGTTTCTACAGTCATCTCCAGCACCCCGGATTAAGAAAACTGGAGTAAGAATAAGTCACACATATTAAAAAAAATTCTTCTCCCTCCCTCCCTCGCCTGGTCATGTTTCAGGAGTCTGAGCAAGAGAGGCCTTGGAAGAGCACCAAGCCGGCCACCTTCCGCCCCGTTCCCCGGTTACGCTGCCAGGCGGCGAGGGGCGGCTGCCATCCCCGTCCGCCCTCCCTCGGCGGCGGAGCCAACGGCGCCCCTCGCGAGCCGGGCACAAATGAAGCGAGCGAGGAAGGAGGAGGAGGGGGGTCGCGCACACGCGTTCTCCCCCCGCAGCACGTGGGCTTGTGCCTTCCGTTGGAGGAACGGAAGGAGGGGCGCCGCCTCTACCTGAGCGGCCCAGGTGAGCCCGGGCGCTGTGGGCGGGCGTTGGTGGCGGCGCGCTCGCGGCTCACCTGGTGGGCGGCGGCCAATCGCGGCGCGTAACGGAGCGGCGGCCCGCTTTGCCGCCCTGCTGCTGGAGCTCTGAAGGAGGGAAGTGAGCCAGGAGGAGGGGGGCGCATAGGCGGGCTCCCGGGCGCCACGGAGGGGAGCGGCGCCGCCTCTCTCTCCCCTCGCAAGGCCACTGCTCCCTATTCGCGGGACAGGTAAGGAGACCGAAGCGGGCTCAAGGAGGGAGGGAGGGTGGGGTGGGGTGGGGTGGGGTGGGGGGCTCCCGAGCTGGTAGTCTTTCTGTGAGGGAGGATGGATTTCCGCGGTGGCCGCCTGCCGCCTTTGCTGGCTGACGGAGGGCGCTCTCCCTCTCCGCATTCGGGGCTCCTTCCGCCTGAACATCAGTCCTGGGGGAACAAGAAGGAGGAGACCCCCCTCACACGCACCCCCTTCCCCCAGGGGACTGGGGACCAGCTTTTGAGACCGACCCGTGGTGCCACTTTTGAGGAGGATGAGGATGAAGAAGGTAGTGGTGCGAAGCAGGACTGCCTCCCCTTTCGCCAGGGAAGGGTTTTCGTTGTTGTGTAATATTTTATTTATTTATTATATTTATTTATTGTGTAATATTTAATTTAATATTTATTGGCTTACTATATTACCCAGCAAGATCTGGGTGAGTTCTTGTTATGTAGGAGTGAGGCAAGCTTCCCTTCTGTCAAAACCGCCTCCTCAGGCCACTGCCGGAGGTGCTGAAGTCCCTGTCCTTTCTCCTTTCTTTCTCATTTTTTAAAGGTTTGCCCTGACCCAGCTTCTGAGGGCAGTTTCACGTCCTCTGAAAAGGAGGCCTTGGGTGTAGGAGTGGGCAGGCGAGTCCGAGCCACCTTACCTTTCCAGGAACTGCTTCCAGGAACTGCTGCCAGTGGTGATGTGGAAGATCTCAGTTCTCAAACACTGTTGACATAAAGAGGGAGGTGCATATAATTGTACTCGACTTCCCCACAACTCAACTGGAGATGCCACACTGTGCTCTTTTGCTGCATTTGGTTTCCCAACAACAGGGAATTCATGGTCTGGGGAGAGGGGGTGTTTCCAGAATTTGTGATTGGGGTGTCTGCTTGCTCCAGTCATAGGCTTATCTGTACCAAAGAGGCAGTGATCTTTTAAGTTTTCATTGGTGGAGCAACACTATAGAGCAGACTAATATTGTATATATGTGGACATACACAATCTCAGCCCTGGGGAAGAAGCAGAGTATAAATAAGGTGATTGATTTGATGATATTATTTGCTTGATATTTTTTATTATGCTGATATGGCTAGGAATTCTAGCCTTTCAAAAATTTTGTGCTGTCTCCTAACTCACTGAAATATTTCCTTTAGTTACCTGATAACAAGACAAGTGGCTAAAAGTCTTGAAAACAATATTGATATACCATTGAGCATATTCATGCTTATTTGGAAGCAATAGCCATTGCATTCAATAAAGCTTATTCCACAGGAGGCTCAGTGTGTTGGAGAATTTCCCCTTCCTTTTCACTTTTCCAGATTTTATTGTGTTACAACCTGGACCTAGAATGCATTTAATTGGTATTGTTTGCAGCATCTTGATGTAGATCAGATTTTTTACTGTGGCACAATTGTTAAATAAAACCAAACTGGCACTTGTGTTCACCTCCAAGTCAATATATGATGGAGCTTTGACAGCAGTTACAGCTGAGGTTTGGACTTTGAATGGGTCATTCTAAGACATTCAAGTTCTTGTTTTCAAACCACCACAGGATTACTTTAACTATATACTGAAGGTAATTGTCTTCCTGGATGGTGAACCTCTGCTCCATTTCGAGGTCCCTTGCAAACTGAAATAGGTTTTCCTCTAGAATTGCCATGTATTTGCCTCTATCTCTCTTGCTCTCGATTCTGACAAGCTTCCCAGTGCTTGCCAAGGAAAAGCATCCCCACAATATGGTTCTTTTACTGCCATGCTTAACCATGGGGATGGTGTTCTCATGGCAATGAACACTGTTGATTTTGGGCCACATACAGCATTTTGTGACAGGACCAAAAATTTCTATTTTAATTTCAGACCAGAGAATCTTTATCCATCTCTTTGCTTTATCTCCAACATGTCTTTTTGCAAACAAGCTTTGATTTGGGTTATTTCTTGCCACCCTTCTATAAAACCCAGCTTTGAAGAGTGTCTGGGTGATACCTGTTCCATGGAAGGTTTCTTCCATTTTAGCAGCAGATTTTTCCACCTCCTTCAGAGTAACCACTGTTTGGCCTCTTGTTCGTTGCTTTTTGGACTGATGCCTCCATTACCTGTTCACTCTGTTTTGGTGGACAGATTTCTCAAGCCAAAGTCATAGTTGAGTCATATTCTTTCCATTTCATAATAATGGATTTAACAGTGTTTGAAGGGTGTTTATACTTGAAGATTTTTTTTTCAAAATAACCCAGTCCTGATAGTTACTTCTGTACAACTTTGTTTCTTAGTTTATTTATTTAAAGTATTTCTGTATCACTTCCCAGCCCACAAGAGGTTCCAAGGCAATGAACAAATAAAAACCAATTAAAAGAATACAAAGATAAAACATCTTTATAACACATTAAAATACTCTTTAAAAACTTTTAAAAGCAACCTAAAACAATCCTAGAATCCAGTTTTAAAACAGCTAAAATAGCAGTCTCAAACACTGAATGCCATGAAGAACAGCACTGTTTTGACTGTCTGCCAGAAGCTTAAAAGAGATGGTGGCTAACCTCCTTGGGTAGAGAATTCCACCGTTGTGGTGCTGCTACAGAGAAAGCCTTGTTTCATGTGCGAACCAATCTTACATTGCAAGGTGTTGGAACATGTAAAAGGGCCTCCTCTAAAGATCTTAATTTTTTGGCAGGCTCATATGGGAGGAGGAAGTCTTTCAGATATCCTGGCTCCAACACTTTTAGGCCTGTATAGGTCAATACCAATACCTTTAATTGAGCTCAGAAGCAGATTGGAAGCCAGTGCAGTTCTTGCAAGACTAGTGTTATGTGGTGTCTAAATGCCTGCCGGACACGAGTCCGGCTGATGCATTTGACACTTTCTGCAGCTTCTGAATGATTTTCAAGGATAGCCCCACATAGAGTGCATTAGAGAAGGCTAATCAGGAGACAATTAAGACATGAACCACTGTGGCCAGATCTGTCTTTCCCAAGAAAGGGCATAGCTGGCACACTGGCTGATGCTAGGCAAAGGTGCTCCCGGCCACCACAGCAACCTGGCTTTCCAGGAGCAGCAGTGGGTCCAAGAGCACTTCCCAAGCTACAAACATGATCTTCCTGAAAGAAACTCTAGAACAGGTTGTGATCTGAACGCCAGATTGGTTTTATTGCTAACCAGCAGCGTTTCCTTCCTGTCTGGATTAGGCCTCAGTCTGTTCACCCACATCCATTTCTTTACAGACAACAATTCAACAAGCTTCCTTGGCATAAGTTGCAAAAGAGAGCTAGAGCTGGGTATCATCAGCATACTGATGACACACAACCCCAGTCCTCCAAATGACTTCTCCCAGCTACTTCATGTAGATGTCAAAAAGCACAGGGGACAGTATTGACACCTGTGGAATGCCATAGGTTAATAGCCTCCAGCACCACCTTCTGGGAATGTTCAACCAAGAAAGACTGGAACCATGGCAAGATAATGCCCCCAAATTCTGTGTCAACCAAACAACCCAGAAGGATACTGTGGCTGATGGCATCAAATGCTGCTGAAAGATCCATGAGAACCAGTAAAGGCTTCCTTTTTCTAGCCAATTCATGGTCTAAGTTACCCACCAAGGTGATCAAGGTCGTTTCTGTCTCATACCCAGACCTGAACCCAGATTAGAATGGATCCAGGTAATGCATTCCATCCAAGAAAGCCAGGAGTTGCATTGTCACCACTCAGTCTGGGATCTTATTTAGAAAGGGGAGATTAGAGACTAGCAGATAACTTGCTAGGGAAGTGGAGTCCAATGAAGATGTTTTAACAAAGGTCTTACTTGTTTTAGAAAGCCCTCTTTCAAGGAAGCTTTTATAGCCTCTGCCACCCAATTGGCCAGTCCACCTCTGGCAGCTTTAATTAGCCAAGATGGACATGAGTCTGACAGAAAAGTGGTTGGCCTCACCACTCCAAGCAACTTGTCCACATCATCATGTTGAACAGATGGAAACTCATCCATCAAAACCAGACATTATGTGACTCATTTGCCTTCTTTAAAGACTTTTTCTTATAGCTCCTTGGTCTTCATAGTGCTGCTTGGTAAGATATACTGTCTAATCGACTCTTGGGTTTTCCAGATATAGGTGGGAGATTAGAATGGCACCCATGTAGACTTGATTCAACAACTTAAATTACTTCTGTGGGCAGTAGGTTGCATCTGAGCTATTCTTGTGATGGCAGGAGGATCAATCCATGTACAGTGGGTTCGATCCCCACTTATATGTATACATCACATATATTCAAATAAATGATGATGTAAGATTTTAATAGACATGCAGTTTCCACAGATTATCTTCAGAGCCTATGTCTGGAAAAATACTTTGGTCCTTAAATGGACCTTCAGCACCATCTAAGTTTGAATAATAGATCTGCATACAGTTGAAGTTGTTGACATTTCCCTTGTTTTCTTATGTGAAGTGGCTGTCACAAACTAGAATTTTCCTACACACTGATAATTTATTTGTACTAATCTTTGTATTTGCCATAACATGTAAATTGTGAGACAAATACATTTTGGATCACAAGTTACCAAATGGTCAGCGATCCAAACCATTTAATCATGGTTACTTGGTAATGGCATTTTCTTACGGAGATTTTAACTTTTTTATTTACTTACTTATTTAAACTCATATACTTTTCTGTCTGTGAAAAACAGCAAATTGGTTAATAATATAGATGCAGTATAATATAATACATTAGATTAAGAACACCTAGTAACCAGTCTTGAAAATGATGCCAAAAGTAGGTAGCTACATCTTTGATCAGGAAAAACTTGTAGAGTTTGAATGTAACAAGTTACAAGTGGCATCAGCCTAAATCGAATAGTTAGTCTCAGCTAGGGTAGAACCACTGAATCATTAGGAGAACAATATGTCAGCACTTCTGTCAATTACATTGATTCACTTATTTTGTTTTAGTTGACACTGACAGTTGGATTTAGGCCATAATTATCTGCAGTGAGTTTCCTCTTCGGGTAACACAGACAAAATGAAGTTACTTTTGAAAAATAACACAACAAGTGAGGGAAATGGCACTGTGGAGTCTGCTTTTTATATTAGCAGTCGTATTTTCCAAGCAAAATAGGAAGTAACCTGCATGGTTCAATAGCAATGTGCAAGGATGAAATGCTGATGAGTACTTTTCTGTTTGTAAAATTGGACCTTGTTACCTTGACGGATGGTAGCAATGACCAGTGTCGGAAATATGCATCATTGCTGTGCAACCTATCCTCTCCATTCCCCAAATGAGACATAACTGGTCATCTAATACTGAATAGAGCAACAATTGACTTTTCCTTTCTAATCTGTCCACAAAAATAGGAGTAGAATGGAAGTCTGAAGAATTAAAATAAAATGATCTGGATTAAATCAGACTTTTGCCTTCTGGGTACTGTTCTGAGTATTTGTTAAACATTATTTCAGGATGGGTGTTTCTCACACTGCAAATCATGGGATACCCTTAGGAAAAGTGAATTAAATTATTTTGCAAGACTTATTGGTAACAGGCCTTCAAACATCAAGGCTATGAAAACAGACTTACTAAACTTTCAAGCTTTATGAAGTATATGTGGCAGTGCATACAGGGCAATAAAAGGCAGAATTGGGTTTAACAGACCCAGACTAATATAACCACCATAATCCAAAATTGGATGGATTTTAAATGCTATAGGGAAGGTTTCTCCTACTTTCACTTTAGGAGGTAAGAGAGAGCATAAGGGTAGAAGGACAGTTTGATGGAAAATGCATCATTGGGTATATCCAGTGACATTTTTAGAGGATTGAAATATCCTAGAAAGTATAAAAAAGGGGGGCCATTTCAGCAGAACCAGTTAGATTAATATCTTGTTTTGTGTATGTTTTCCTTCTTGCCCAGGTAAATTGAAACAAGTATTCTTAGGAACATTGACATAGAGTCATAAAACTTGAATTAACATCATTCCTTTTCCTCAAACATCTTACAGGTATTACCATTTTAGCAGACATCTAACTACCTCCATAAAAAAAGAATAACGTTGTCAGAAGCACTTCTCTGTGTGGACTCTCCATGATGGCAGTTTACATAAGAATGCTAAGACGATTCATAATGAAAGAGTTGTCCCATGGAAAACTTTGGAAGTTTACCTTCATTGTTTTTATCTTTTTAATATTTTTGTTTTTGTTGCAACGAGAAGTAGGTGTTCAGGATTTTAATGAACAACCAGAGATACCATCAAAAGATGGAAAGATAACTAATGTACTAGGTTTAGTGTTAAAAGCTGTGAACAATATTAAAGCTGCAAAGCCAAAAATGCAGATTAAAGCACCTCTTAGACAAACTCAAAATGCTGGATCAAAACGTTGCTTGCCAGGATCTTATACAGCAGCAGAACTGAAACCTCACCTGGAACGACCCCCTCAGGACACTAATGCTCCAGGGGCTTCTGGTAAAGCATTCAAAACTATCCATTTAAGTCCAGATGAGCAGAAGGAGAAAGAGCGTGGGGAAGAGAAACACTGTTTTAATGCTTTTGCAAGTGACAGAATTTCTTTACATCGGGATCTAGGACCAGACACACGACCTCCTGAGTATGTTAAAATGTATTCAGATCTGAGAGCAAACATATTTTGGTATCTATTTAAATATGCAAAATATCGAAAACTGTTACAGTATTTTAGTTTGGGGTGTGAATGTGTTGCTTTGACCACTGTCATTAAAATCATCTGTAAGTGTAATACATAGTATTATTCTAAATAAATTGTCTAATTCTTATAATAGCAAATAAGACATCTAAGAAATTTTAACATATCCTGATGTAAGTTCATATGGACTTTCAACACTTTTACATATTTCTTTAAGATGAATTGTTGAAGCAAGAAAAACATTTATAGATCTTCCCGACAGAGTTTTCTGTCCTTGAATGTTTTCTCTTTTTCCCCCATGAACTCCAAATCCTTAACAGAATTTTAGTTGAGAATATATATTTTTCAAATTATATGGAATTTTCACATGCCCTTTATGATGTTATGGAAAAATCTATTATACTATTAGAAATCTTGTTCCACAGTGAACCTTCATGTGGCTTTTCTGGTAGTGTGTGCAAGATTGGTAAGATTTGCAGTGGTGTGAAAGAGTTTGATGTTGTTGCCAACTGTGAGATATTACTTAGGTCCTATCAAAGCAGGGCTGCTAAGAGTGAGTTTAGGACCCAGTGAAAATATTTGTGGGGGCAGGGAGGACCAGCAAGAGCATGTACGCTAAAAATATTTTGTCAGATGCTTGGCTCATGGTTCATGTTCTGATGTTCTCAAGCCGTTACTGAGACTTGTGCATTCACTGAGCATTAAAATATAAATCTAATTTATATTAAAATGTAGTATAAATATAATACTGAAATATAATATATTTAATTATAATTTCTATTATTATGTAATTAGTAGTTCTTTGGTTGATTAGAGTCTGTATTGGCTGATTACTGACAGGATTTTGTATCTTATTATATTCTTTGAAATTCACTGATTTTACCATAGATGTCTTAAACAATTGACAAATAATGATATCACTGAGAAAGACAAATAAATATGTAATATAGTTTCTAGACTAGTCCAAGTACTGTATTTGCTGGCATGTAAGACTCACTTTTTCCTCAAAAAAATTCTGTTTGAAAATGAGGTGCGTTTTATATACCAATGAGTCTTATACGCCAGCAAATAATATTTGCCAGTGTATAAATGGGGTGTGTCTTATACATGGGTGCGTCTTATATGCTGGCAAATAGAGTAATTTGTATCAGTGTCCTTTCCTTCTCCTCAAATCTGTGTCAGAATATAAAGATCTGAATGTTTTAGTTCATGTCTGGTTCTATAACTCTTGTTGTATTCCCTAGATGTATTGAGCAAAAGTTTAAACGGTGTCCTCCACTTCCTACCACAAGTGTTATCATAGTTTTTCATAATGAAGCATGGTCTACTCTGCTGAGGACAGTTTACAGTGTGATGTATACTTCCCCGGCAATATTGTTGAAGGAAATAATTTTGGTGGATGATGCAAGCATAGATGGTAAGATGATGTAGCTTCACTGTACATGTGTGGTTTTTGCTGTCAAAGTTTGGCAGGGGGTTAGTTATTCTGCGCTAGAAACAGACAATATTTTTCTCTTATTTAAACAAAGAAGCTGCAGAAGTCATTACATAAGGAATCACTGTAAAACAAATGAATGAAATCTGAATGGACTGTGATATCTGAGCAGCATTCAAACTAGGTTTGGAAATCATGGCCTGAAGTGGGTTTGTACATCATAGTTTTTACTGGCTAGCTTAAGATGATGTCTGAAATGAGAAACTGTAGTTACAGCCATTGCTGTGCTTTAAGAGGATGCTACATCATAGGGTAAGGAGTGAATTTAAAAATGTAATGAATATGGTTCTGAGCAAGTGGAAAGCAAAGTGTAAATAATTCTAAATCATATTATTAAACATCTAGAAGTTTAAGGCACAGTTTGGCACCATGTCTGAACTGAACTATTGTGTTGTTAGTATCTGTTGCCCTAGTATATCAACAGACACCTCATCCTCTTTTTTTTTTGCCTGCCAAAAAAAGCAGAATTCTGGTCCTCCTTTTTAGCAGGTCAAAAAGATAAGGTTGGATTAGATAATATTATTGCCATATCACTCAAGTAAGAAAATACGTTAGAGCCTGAGTTAAGTGAAAATGTGTTTGATAATTTTCTTCTTTTCTGGTATGGCCCTTAAAACTATGGCTGACATCCTGTTGTTGCTTACACATGTGTAGGTCACTTGTGCTCTAGCCTTTTTGCACCCGCACCCACAGTCTTCACCCACCAACCAGCTCATAAGTCCCAGGAGGATCTGCTGCTCCTGTTATTTACTGATGGGGAGCAGGGAGGCAATTGAGACAAGGAGGAAGCAGTTGGTCACAGCTTCAAAAAGGGAAAGAAATGAAGGTGCTCTCCTGGATGGAGAGCTTTCCTCTCAGAGAGGAGGCCAGCTCCTCTTCCCTCTCCATTGTTTATTCTTTTTAAATTTTATTAGATTTAAGCATGATAGAAGTATATAAAGAAGTTCTCAGTCTCCCTCTCTGCTTTAGCAGAAGCATTGGTAATCCCTCCAAGGGTGTGACATCTGTCAGGGCAGGGAGGAGGGTCTAGAACTGCAGAAGCTAAGGCCCTTTCTGCAGCATGGGAAGAAGGCCGACTGCAGTCGGGAAGGATAGAGTGTGTCCTTCAGCTCCCTTCTGCAGGCAGCCAGTCATGTGCAGAGAGGAGCATTGGGGACACACTCGCATCCTAGCAGAGGCACTGCTGCGATTGTGACAGGATGATGTGGGAGAGCACTATTGTGCAGAAAAGGCTTGAGTGTTAGATTCTGCCTACATGATGTAGGATCTTGGCTTATAATTATAGATATTTTAAAATCAGTGAGTTTTGACTTTTACTAAGCTAGTTATGAACAATAAAGTAACAATGATTTTGCTTAGCCAAACACTAACTTGCTACCTTTTCAGAATATTTGCAGGAGAAACTGGATGATTATGTGAAACAGTTCCATATTGTTAAGGTAGTCCGACAAAAGGAAAGGAAAGGGCTTATTACTGCTCGGTTATTAGGTGCTTCAATAGCAACTGGAGAAACACTCACCTTTTTGGATGCTCACTGTAAGTACAGCTAGATGGTTGTAGTTTTCAGTCACCAATATTAAGGAAATTTCTTTTGTCTCATTTTCTTCTCTTTGACAGTTTTCATAATTTATGTCTTCTTGAATAATATAGAAACATTGCTGATAGAAATGTACATTTCAAAACATGAAACTAAAGGGGCCAGAAAAGGTTTTGATTTGTATAAGCTAAGGGCAACTTCTTGGGTTCCTGATTATTTGGGGTTAAAGCAAATAATAGCATACAGACTGTAACTTGAATCACATACTGGGAGTTGTAGTGCACTGGAAGTCTTTGAAAATATCGCTCTTCCACTGTGACATCAAATTGGAAAACTAGTATACTGCTGTTATTGTCTAACAACTCATTTCCCAAAGTTGGGAAGGTTTGCAGGTGGCACTCAATACCCTGCCCTTCAACATTTCACAGTTCTATGTAGGCAATCCAGGTGGATGTGTGAGGGGTTGAAGCATGTTGTTTGTTTTAATGAAAGTGGAAACCCAGTATTATAATCATGAATCTCTTTCCAATCCTAGGTGAATGCTTTTATGGTTGGTTAGAGCCTTTGTTGGCTAGAATAGCTGAAAACAGTACTCATGTCGTAAGCCCTGATATTTCGTCTATAGATCTCAATACATTTGAATTTGTTAAACCCTCCCCTTATGGTCAAAGTCACAACAGAGGAAATTTTGACTGGAGTTTGTCCTTTGGATGGGAATCCCTTCCTGAGCATGAGAGCAAAAGAAGAAAAGATGAAACCTATCCTATTAAGTAAGTAATGAGGCTTTAATTTTTCCTTTTACAAATCGTTTTATTGGAAATAGATTTTTCTAACAATAATTCATGTCATTTTATTTTCTAACTGGGTCACAGATTGTGACTGTTACTGTAATATACCCAATGTTACTAGATAATTTGATTAAGCCTGGTGGAAGAAAGATGGGCTTTGGGTCCTTGCAAGGACAGGCTTTTTAGTCAAATGAGCAAGTTGCTAAGTTCATAAAGGACTCTGTGTTTGTTTTTTTGCAGAACACCTACTTTTGCAGGAGGGCTTTTTTCAATATCAAAGGACTACTTTTATAATATTGGGAGCTACGATGAAGAAATGGAAATATGGGGAGGAGAAAATATAGAAATGTCTTTCCGAGTAAGTTTAGAGACAAAATTTTCTGCAGTCTTTTGTCAGCTGGGTGATGTGTCTGTTACATTTTAGGTTCACCTTGCACTCATAAGAGGACAGATGAATTTTGCCTCTGGCTGAATGGGCTGAATTTTTATATCTGGGACTTGGTCGGCACATTATCTGACCACATTATCAAATAAATTGGTGTTGTTTGTGATAAATCCATATATCCTTCAGTATCAGTTCATATGGATTTGAATTTGCAAAATATATTGACTACATATATATTCCTGTAGCATTATTGCTTGACAGCTGCTTCTATTAAATGTGGGCTAATAGAGTTATTGTTTTTCAGGTATGGCAGTGTGGGGGTCAGTTGGAAATCATACCTTGCTCAGTTGTTGGTCATGTGTTTCGCAGTAAGAGCCCCCATACCTTTCCAAAAGGGACCCAGGTGATTACACGTAATCAGGTTCGCCTTGCAGAAGTCTGGATGGATGAATATAAAAATATATTTTACCGGAGAAACACAGAAGCAGCAAAAATTGTTAAACAAGTAGGTGGCGATGGTGGTGGTAGTAGAAATCAGTTGCTGCATTGAAGTTCTTGGTGAGCAAATATTTCTTGTGAAATTGAGAATTTATTGTGAAAATATATAAAAATAGCACTCTATCCAGTTTATATTGAATGGATCTATCAGTGCCCAATTTAAGTTTTCAATTAATTCTATATAACTTGGGTTGTATTATTCCTTGTTAGGAGTGGAGGAGTTTTAATTAAGAATTCTGTTTGAATATTTACAGTTAAAGTTAAAAACATCTGGTTTTATTAAAGCATTGACATATTTATTGTAATAAATCTTCCTGTTAATAACTGTCCGTGTTGGGACAGCCAAGAGGAATAATTGGTTTCATTGGCAGAATATGTTAGAAAAAATCAAGGAGAACTGATAACACCCAGTGTAAAGGGTACAGAGAAAAAGCAAAGTCTCAGGATATTGAAAAAGATTATTTTATTCTTGCAGTTAACTGAAAACTTTTCAGCCTAGTAATATTTAATGGCTGCCTTCAGGGGCCACTAAAAGATAAAGAAAATTATAACAGGAGACAAATTACAATTTGCAGTGTCAATTTTGTGTGCGTATGACTTGCATTAAGATGCATGTAAAATGTCTCAATTTTAGAAATGTCTGTTAACCCAAATAAGCTTATACCTGTGCAAAATATTACTTACAGTGAAACTTCAAACTGCCTGCGAAGATTCCGGAAAGATATCTCGAAAGCTTATGCCTGGAACTGAGTTTGAGAAGTAGAATTATACTGTTCCAGTTTTTCATTGTTCACCAAGGACACCCTTATCATAGAAATTCTGCAGCTGAGCAGAAAGTTAGGGGATATGTGAAAGCTCAAGGTGTATTATGGGTCTCCACTGCTGATTCAGTTTTTAAGGAGACAAATTCTTTTTCTTTCAGTATTCACTTTTTAAGAAATGAATATGATGCCATAAGCGAACTATCAGTCCTTTGGAATAAACCTTAAGGTATATCATTTTGTGATTTTGTTTTTTAATTTAAGCAAGGGCACAACCCGCAACAAACATTGTAGTGGGAGTGCTCCTATTCACAGTCTCAGCCAGCCTGCAATACAACCTTTGTAGGGCTGTTTGGTGCTCACAGAAGACAGGACACATGCTAAACAATGGTAAAGTCAGACTTTCACGTTTTTGTTTGTCATAGTTTGCTGCTTTCAATGAGGAAAGCACATATTTAGCATATTAATAGGGCTTCTTTGGATATAATGCATTGAGTTTGAGGATGAGAAGATTTAAGGTTTAATGACAGTGCATGCTGCACTACTTTTTTATTGCTGTCATGAAAATTAAAATGTGAAGCCTCCCATAGATAGATAAATAAATAGATAGTTTCAGAAAGTATATCTCTTGTTAAAACCTTTACCTTCTATTTTGCACAGAAAATAAGATTCTGTAGTGCTGCAGTTTTAAGATAAAAATAGAAAATTGAACACTTCTAAATCATTTTGTGAATTGCCATAATTTTCTTGCTGCAGCTAGCTATGCTGTCAGAGCTCTTTATCAAACAATAGTTGTTGGTTATTTTTGTGTTATGCATAAAACTGGTAGGTATTTTAGTATTAAAGTTGTTCTTCATATTGGCTGTTATTAAAATTGTTTTGTATAATCCAGTGAGGCTGGATTGGTATGGAATGTTTCCCTGTGGTTAAATGAGGACCAGGTTTTGTTAGCAACATCAGTCATAGAGTACAATCCCTGTTGCCACCACTGCAGGATCTCTAGTGCTGTTTTCTGTGCCACTATATAAACTACTGCGTAGATTCCTGGTTTCTTGTGCATGCTTTCTAATAATTCCACTTCTATAAAAACACCAAGAAAAACAGGTCTTTCACCACAGCAGTCCTGTTGACATGACTGAATATATTAACATCAGTAGAATTATAAATTTTGATTTTGTTTGCTCTTTGTAACATTCAGAGTCTTAATTTGAAGAAAGTTGGATTATTAGCATAAGGACTGTTCTGTATCTTACAGCAACACAAAGAGTTTCGCTATGGGATCTGTTGCAGAAATATATTAGATCAAGAGATGAGGCTACATCAGGCCAGTGAGACAAATGTGTTTTTCAGGGGATAAACATGCTAATAGGAACATGTTAAATTCCTAGAAGGACATAGTCAATTCTCTAGATCAGTGGTTCTCAACCTGTGGGTCCCCAGATGTTTGTGGACTTCAGCTCCCAGAAGCCCCAGCCACTATGGTCAATGCTCAGGGCTTCTGGGAGCTGAAGTCCATGAACATCTGGGGACCCACAGGTTGAGAACCACTGCTCTAGATGGCCTCCATTTTGACATCTGCAAAAGTTAAGGACTGACTGTGCAGAAAACCAACCAACATGAAAAGTGCCTGTGCTCCATGTCTCCCCCATCAGAAGGGGGCTGCAAAATCTATTTTAGGTATTAACAGCTTGTTCACCACATTTAATTTACAAATACCTTGGTTTCTACTTTCAGTAAAAGGTAATATTCTTTTGATGTAGCATTTCAGTTTGCGTTGTAAAATTTATTATTTAGCATTGTTTCAACAGAAAACATTTGGTGACCTCTCAAAAAGGCATGAGTTAAAGCAACGCTTGCAATGTAAAAACTTCACATGGTATCTTAGCAATGTTTTTCCTGAAGCATATGTACCAGACTTGAATCCTCCATTATCTGGATTTGTGAGTATACTTTCCTTTTAAAAGAAGATTAATATAACTGTATAATATTTAATTATGCTGTTCTGCCCTCATGTGTGACCATGTAAATTGTTCTATTTAGCTAAAAAATGTTGGAAGAAGAGCATGTCTGGATGTTGGTGAAAATAATCAGGGTGGCAAACCATTAATTATATATACTTGTCATGGGCTTGGAGGAAACCAGGTAAATGTAATATTTTATCTTTTTAAAAAAATAACTGATACAGAAAAGGCCATAAAGCAGTGCTTTCTTAGGCAGAGTTCAGAATCCAGCAAGAGGCATTGACAGATAGAAACGTATCAGTAGCATTGGAAAGAGGCAGTCCCTCTGGAGCGACTTTTAGGCTGATGTAGAAAAGAGAAGAAAACTCCAGTGTACACATCCTGAACCAGCAGCTCAGCATTGGATTCAGGTCTGCATGTCAAACTCATCAGGGTCCCCTAACTACAAGATTAGTAATAACAAGTAAACTATTTGAAAGGTGTATTTCTGCTGATATCAAGCTTTCACTGGAACATTCACTTACTGTGGAATGCCCCTTTAGTTGTCACACAGTGACCATCACACCCGAACAGGCCTTTTGAAGAGCAGCTTGTTAACATTTTAGGATGCTCTTTACTATCCTGTGGAACACCACAGACAAACCAGTGTAGAAAGGGTTGCCTGAAAGTAGGAAGTCTGAATTTTTTTGACATACCATATGTAAAAAGCAATTTTCTTATAGTAATTGAGTTTAGAATGTTTTACTAGTATATGTGTAAGCTTTCTTTGTCTAACCAGAACAAGCTGTCCTCTAGTTATTCTTTTCACTGTTCTGCTGTTTCCCACATATTGTTTACATGTACAGAACTGCAACATATGGTAATTAGCTATAAGGTATGGTAAGTAGGTACTTCTGTAAGCTTGTAAAGCAGAATATGCATGTATCAAGTTTCAAATATGCAAACACTTTATGTGAGTGTTACTAGAGACTCAGAACAGAAATGGATGGGCAGCTCCATATCCAAGGACAGGCCCAGTGCTCTTCTCATCTCTGTATGGCTACTGCTTTACCTATAGAATCATAGAGTTGGAAGAGACCACAAGGGCCATCAAGTCCAACTCCCTGCAGGAATACACCATCAAAGCATTCCCAACAGATGGCCATCCAGTCTCTGTTTAAAAACCTTCAAAGAAGAAGACTCCACCACACTCTGAGGCAGTGTATTCTACTGTTGAACTGCTCTTACCATCAGGAAGTTCTTCCAAATGTTCAGATGGAATCTCTTTTCCTGTAGTTTTAAACCACTGCTCCATGTCCTAGTTTCTGGAGCAGCAGAAAAAAAAGGCTTGCTCCATCCTCCATATGACTTCACTTCAAATATTTAAACATAGCTATCATGTTGCCTCTTAACCTCTTCTTCAGACTAAACGTACCAGCTCCCTAAAGCCTCTCATAAGGCATGGTTTCCAGGCCTTTAACCATATTGGTTCCCTTCCTCCAGACATGTTCCAGCTTGTCAATATCCTTCCTGAACTGTAGTGCCTGGAACTGGACACAGTATTCCAGGTGGGGACTGATCAAGACAAAATAGAGTGGTATATAGATTGAGTCTGTGCAGCTGTGCAAATTTTGTTTCCCATGCAGTGTGTTCCTGAACCCTGGCAATAGCATCACTGCATAGCAACAAAAGTGGCCAGGAACATTGTGAGGGATAAAGATGTCAGGCGCCAGTTCTGTTTGGCACCTGCCAACCAGAGCAGTATGTTTTCTGTCCCACCACAGTCAATACAATGCAAAATCTGGAGTCATCTGTATGGATGGGAGTTAAAATAATTTATCCAGCCATTTTTGGGTAGTCTGGTGTGCTCTTCGTGTTGCCTTTTAGGTGTGTACTTTATATGCATTCCATTTCATGTTATTAAACTTCCCAGAGTAAAGATAGGGCATCTCTGTTAGTTCAAAGTGAACCTTATTGTTATCATAGATACTGTACAACTCAAAATGAGTATCACTTGGCAGTTTTAGTCCATTTCTTGTTGCTGAGTCCACATTTGTAACCATGTGCTAATAATTTAGATGGTGTCTCTAATGCTGCATCTTGCTTGTATTTATGCTAGTTTCCTGATTGTCTCTGCCAAGCACTCTTCATCTCTTCTTCAGCTTTTTGTCTGGCCCTTGTCTATTCTACAGGAACACTCTTCATTTCTGCCTTGTAAGCTTGATAATTTTGACTCTTTTTCTCTCTTTCTTTCCCCCCTACTATCTTTCCTTCGCTTCTATAACTTGTACTGTCAAGAAAGATGCCAGTGGGTGATTGAGCAACCAGGCCTGAGTCATCTGTCCTGTCATATTTAAAGTCTCATTCTGGAGATCAAACCTGCTAAAAACTAGCTACCACCTTCAGCTGATGTGTATCACTAGATGAATTTCTGTTGAGAATTCTTTGACATACAACTTAAAAGGCAGAGGTTGTTCAGAACACACCAGCATCTTCTAAAATTTTCTGGCTCTGAAAATGTAGCTAGCCATACCAGTTACTTCATTTTGTTAAATCAGAATTGCTGCAGTGATAAATGGCAGTTGTCAACTTACCTAAAATAACAACAAAAAGCAGAAATAGTTGCAGCATTATATTATGTATAATATACAATGCATATGCATTATGTATAACAGAGGTTGGTAACTGCATTGGGACTTAGAGCCACATTCAGATATCTGGAACTACTTTGGGGCTGCACTTTAAAAAAAAAATTATCTGAACAATAATTAGTTTTAAACCAGGACGTAAGAAGGGGACAGGAATGTTTGCAGGTGAGGATTAATATTGTAAGCCAGGATGAGAGTAAGTTAGTAGGATGGAAGGAAAGAGTGGGAAAATTTGCAGGTGAGGGCTGAGATTTTAAGCCAGGACTGGAGTGAGTGAGTGAGGTGAAAGGAGGGACTGGTAGGATTTGTAGGTGAGGAACCAGATTTTAAGCTGGGACTGGAAAGAATGAAGGGAATGGAAGAAGAGGAAGATATGTATGCAGGCAAGAAGTTAAATTTGAAGCCAGGACTGGAGTGAGTGAGGGGAGTGGAAGGAGGGGGTGAGAGAATTCGCATAACATTTGTTTGCCAGAGTAAGCCAAGACTTGTCTGTTCCATGGTGTGGCAAGCATTATTCATTGTTTAAAGCATCAGAGGTCTGTGAAAATTAACTTGTGGATCTGACAGGCTGCATGTGGCCTATGGTTTGCACTTTGCCCACCCCATTCTATAGTTTTCATATAATTTGCCCTGCAGAGATAAAAAATAATCATTTATTCATTCTGTAGTATCCCTGGCAACCAGCTGACATATAATAGGTTTAGTCGTACAATTGGCCCTCCACATTTGCAGGTTTGACTTTCACAGATTTGATTATTTGGAAGTTTCTTCAACTGCTGTCCTCCCTGCTCCTCAGGTGCTTCTTTTTTGGGGAACCTTCCTTCTCAGCAGCTCTGATCAGGCTGCACAGCCCTTTAAAATCTTGCCTCTGGTTCTCCTCCTCTGCCAGCCACTGCCTGGCCAGCTAAGAATGGCTCACAGCCTGATTTCTCAGGACCACAAACCTTCACCTAGTGTTCTACACACATCCAAGGAAGGAGAAATGCAAGAGAGAGGAAGTATAGGGCCACAATATCAGCCCACCCATATTCCCTTTCTTTTCCTTGGACTGCTTTGGACCTGGGTTGCCTGTTCTCTCCATCATGCCTCAGCCCCCTTCCTATAGACATACACATTTTGATATTTGCTATTTATCCATTTTTGTGAGGATCTTGCACCCTAAGCCTAGCAAATACGGAGGGCCAACTGTATTTCCTTTTAGTTTACTTTCCAAGTAAGGCTGGTCTACTGTATTTGCAGTAGTACTACCCTAATAATAGTTTCCTGATTGTGCTAACAGCTGAAGCATTCTACTGTCTATTGAAAGTTTGCTGACCTACAACAGCAAGCCAGCTTGTTCCATCTCTTATCATTTGTAGGCATCTTGAGTATAATACAGCAAACATTAAGTGCTTGAATCTCAGTTTCAATGGAAGAAAACAAATACTGCATTTGAAAGCACTGAGCCTTAAAAGTACTTGACTTCTGTTTGGATTACATCTCTTCATGTCAGAATTGCTATGTAGCTTTGCTATAATTTGTTTTTCCAAAGGCTGTGGATGATAAATATATTAAGGATCTTAGACACTGCACAAGTTTTTCAGACTAGCACTGTGTCCTACAAATTAGTGTTACTTGAAATCTCCCTGACACTTAACCCCTCAATCCAGAACCTCTGTGTTGTGTATTAGGATAAAATAAACATTCTACATTTTCATATTCACATTGTTCTTTAATGGTCTGTGTTATATTCCATTACATTTGCCAGATCAGATGCCATGATTATTTTGGTATTATGTGGTACACTTATAAATATTGAATATGGTTTTAGGTTTTTTTTAAATGATTTTAAATGTATCTAATGTTTTTAAATTGTTTTTAATGTTTTGATGTATTAAATTATTGTTGGAAGCCAACTTGGGTCCCATATCGGGAGAAAGGTGGCGTACAGATATAACAAACTAGTGTATATACCCAACATTGCCTGGGATTTTGTTTTCTTATAGGTAATACTTGTTAGAAAGATTTGAGATCCTGTATCTTTAATCCCCCAGACTGTCTTGTCCAGTACCTGTAACTTTTCCCCATATTCTCCAATCCAGTCTGTATTCAGAGTTATTAATATAGAGAGGTTGGATTCCTGAGGGAATACACTTCCCTCCTCCTTGCTGCTAGCTCTCATCTTCTTAGCAACTGGCTTATTCCAGACAGTCACAGTTGGTTGAGGCCCAAGAGTTCTCTGACTGAGAATTCTAAAGGCCCCTACCTAAACTGCAAAAACCCCAAATCCATAGAATCTTCTTAGGCAGCCAGTCATATGAGGTCTTCACCTGACACAGACAAACTTTGACTTTTATATGATAGATAGATAGATAGATAGATAGATAGATAGATAGATAGATAGATAGATAGATAGATATTCCATTTGAAGTTGTCTAAACCCTAATCTGGAGAAAAAAGTTAACTTGCATTGTGTTTTCAATGGCTATTTTTCCTTACTGAGTTACATTTATTTACATAGTACTTTGAGTATTCTGCACATCACGAAATTAGACACAACATCCAGAAGGAGTTATGCCTACATGCTTCCCAAGGAGCTGTACAACTTCAGGAGTGTGGCTACAAAGGGAAAAAAAGCAGAATTCCTGCAGAAGAAAGATGGGAGATGAGAGAGGTATTTTCTTAAAAATAATTCAGTCTGCCAAAACTGAATGCGTAGATCTCTGTTAAGTAGAAGTTGTTAATGAATTCAAGGGTGGGCAGAGTCCAGGCTTGCAGGATCTATATTGTTGAGTTGGTTTATTTTTATTAGGACCACCACCCAGAGACAGGTGCAAAAGACGCAGGCTTAGAAATAATGTTACTAAGCCAGGAATTCCACACACAGTCATACCACACACAAAGCCACCCTTCATTATCCCTGAGCATTCTTCATGTCATTAGTTTAATTTATAGCAGCAGAGGAATGACTTTATTCCTCCTAAAAAACTAGAGTCAACAGTATTTGCCAATCAGCTGCACATTGGTCCAGAGAGCTATCAGTAGCTCCAATCTACTGTGTACCACTTCCTGAATTTAAAAAAAATGTGCTGGTTTGCTTTTGCTGGTCAAGTAAAATTGTGACTTGACTGGCCTGCTTTTGAATGTTTTGTTTTCTTAGCTCATCTTTGCCAAAACTTCCTCAAAGAAATGGTAGTTCTGAACATGAACAAGGTGTTCCAGTTCTTACTTTCTCCTTTTACTTTCCTAGTGATAGTTCTTTAGAGTGGAGAAGCAGTCATGTGGCCTCCCAGATCTCAACCAGTGCTAGCCAATATGACCAATGCTGGGCAATACTGGGAGTTGCAATCCAACATCTAGAACAGTGGTTCTCAACCTGTGGGTCCCCAGATGTTCGTGGACTTCAGCTCCCAGAAGCCCCAGCCACTATGGTCAATGCTCAGGGCTTCTGGGAGCTGAAGTCCATGAACATCTGGGGACCCACAGGTTGAGAACCACTGATCTAGAAGGACTGAGGGTGTCTGGAGTGCTGTATCATGCCCATTCCTGTTTCATAGCTAGGTTTTCAATTATATTGCATCACTGAACTGTTTGTGTTACAGGGAAACATTCTGTTTGAAATGTAACCACTTTTATCTATCTTGAACATATTGGATACCAAAGGCTTTAAGTCCAAATAAATTAATATTTATGCAACTTTTAGTACTTTGTAATATGTGGTGCTGAATCTTTTGTCTTTGCCAGTATTAATGGTGCTTCACCAATAAAACAAGCATCAAGACCATAAAATATTGGGCAGAACTAGAGCACTGGTGTGGTATTCTGTGTAGCATGTCCAACTAGAACTGGAAGGACTTACAATCCAATTATCATGTAATCATGTAGTTCACTTATCCATCTGCTTCACAGCATTATAGCAAGGATAAAGTGGATGCATGGAACTTTGCTTGCAACCTTGGTCATCTTGAAGAAACATTGCAATCAACAGTCTCTTCCCTCTTTTCATATTCTAGGGCCAGTTGTTGTACAACGCAGCATTAAAGATGTGCCTTACAGGAAACAGAGAACATCCGAGTATGGTGTCATGTAATCCCTCAGACCTCTTCCAAAAATGGATTTTTGGCCAAAACACTTAACTGTTACGGATAATTTAGATACTTTGTTTTAAAAAGTAACAACATCTCCTTCAAAATTATACTGATTTAACTTAAATTATGCACACCAGCTAATTTGTAAAATATTTTAAAATATTTTTAGCTAGCAATAAATCCAAAGAATACATAGGTTTCTCAGATGTTGGAAAATGTTTACATAATATTGGAAATTGTATTTCCAGTATATTTTGTAAATAAAACTTCTATCTTTAAGAAGTTGGAATTCTTTGTGGTTTAGAGATAGTTTCTAAGGGTTTTATATTCATATATGCCTGTTTGTACCTTTGGGAAAACCTGTCAATAAAGATTAGGAGATTTTTTTTCTTCTATAAAAGCTGTAGAGTGCCTTATTTGGTGTCATTTATCATTTTAAACTGTGGCGAGTTGCCTTACACATTACTGTTTGTTGCAGATGTTTACATAGACAGCTGAATACAGAGTATCTTAGAAATATCTATTAAATACATAAATTCCTTTGGAAGTATGGGGTTTTCTTGCCACATTTAATAAATTAAAGATATTGTCATTATTAGCCTTTTGCCGTACTATTGTTCCTCATACTTTCTTCTGGATCTCTATTTGCATTTTATTGTGCTGTTGTTCAGTATGTTTATCAGTGCTGAACTTGGTTTTAGATTTCAAAGCTGATTACAAAATTGTTATGTGTTGATAGAGAAAGAATTCATAATTTCTCCTGATGTTATACAGTACTACTTTATTTGATAATTTTGGTGGATCCTTTTTTTCCTTTTTGTATTCTGTACAGATTTCAGGTTTTAATATTTGAAATTATTATTTCTACCTTGTAAATAGATATGTTTTTGGATATGTTGTTATGTATAAAATCAATCAGAACATGAAACTTTCAATTCAGACCTAATACAAGACATCGTAAAGAAAACAGTATCTTTCATCAGAAATTTAGAACATTAGTTTAATTTAATATGTTGGGTGTACAAGTATGATTTATACACACAAGGGTTTTTAACCTAATCTTGCTGGTTTCATATATTATAATTAAACACCTAAACTCAGAATGTATATTAAGTTTTTCTTTATTGTTTTTTGTCAATGAATTAAAAATCTGACAAAAATAGTCATTAAATCACTAGGTTGCAATCAGAAGAGATCCTTTGTTTGGGAACAATGTTACGAACTGTACATAAATAAGCAAAATGGTAAAGTTTTTTCCCTAAGTATTACAAAATGGGAGAAGAATACACCTCTAGAGGAGCTTTTTGTCCCTGAAAACTAGAAGCATGCAGTTACCACTATCAGTCGGATTTTGTGCTCAGATCCGTATGTACACAGTGGGTGAAATCCAGCAGTGCTGCTGGAATGAGCATCAATGATCGAATGGTTTCCATGGCCATTCCCCGCACTTCCCCCCAATTTTGTTCTAGAAGTTTGGAAGGTTCTTTCAGGGGACAGCTTTCATGAAAGAGCAGAAAGGTGTAAACTGAAGGAAAAGAATGGAAAGACTTCAATGGCATGAAGAGAAATCCATTTATGCAATGAGGGATTGTGCCCCCAGGCTTTTCAGGTTCTTCCTATTAGTCACAGCTACTTCCCTGTGAAGATGAAGGAGTGTCACCAGAGTTAAAATGAGCCAGTCCAGTGCTTGTGTATGTGTAAGAAACATTTTGCATGCCCCTTTGGAGCTTTCTGGTTCTAACCAAAGCATCAGCTATCTGGGTTGAACAAAATGGTAGATAAATTAACTATTGAAGATCCTGGTATAAAATACATAAAAGTTTTACTGTAAAGAGGAGGCTTGCCTAATAAAGTTTTGCAATGTAGCAGATGCTTATGTAATACCATTTTAAAAACAGCATAGTTCATGGTCTACTATTTATAAAGTGGTTATCCTCTTCTGTTCTGGTGTGTTTAAGTCAGCTGACTACTACTTTTTACTCCTCCATACTTGAATTTCCTAAGAATGTAAGCTACTGTCTCCACTTGAATCAGTCTAAATGTGACACATTTGCCCATATTCGGATTTTTTAAAATTTATCTGTTCTTTAAGAGTTTATTTTGGCATATGAGACTCACTTTCCCCCCCGAAAAATATTGTTTGAAAACGGGGTGCATCTTATACACTAGTGTGTCTTATACTCTGGCGAATGGTATTTCTTCTTCATGGTCTCTGTGACTCACACAATTGGGGTTTATGCACCTGCACAGAACAGCATTAGGAACCTTCTAGAAATTCAAGAGTAGGCGTTTTGACCATTGAAGCCCTCCCCCATCCTCCAGGGTATAAAAGCCCCCTCCTGCTCTAATGGTGAGTTCCTTTTTCTCCGCCACATCAGCAACGTCTAAGTAGCCTTTCTCTAGTGATTTTCTTGACTAATCGGTTTTTTGACTTTTTGAATGGTTGACTACGATACTTCTTGGTATTTTGGACTTGTTGAATTGTGGATTTACTGGATTGATGACAGACTGTACCTAACTAAGATTTTCAGATTCGGATTTGGACAGTGTTTGTAGTGTATGGCAACCAAAGTGTTTAAGCGCTGTACAGTGTGTAAAGGCAAGATACCCGATCGAGACGAGCATTCGAAGTGCCTTTTGTGTCTGGGTGAGGGCCATAATGTGAATTCTTGTACATATTGTCAAGAATTCACTCTGCAGACTAGACACAATAGAGCAAGCCGTTTAAAAGCTTTGCTCTGGGAACAAGTTCTGTCTGCTTCGGACCCTACAGTTTGTGTGAAGGCATCTAGCACTGCGTCCAGGATGGTCCAGACATTGTCCACTCCTTTGTCTCGCCAGATAACCTTATCTTCATTACCGAGGTCGAGGTCAAGGCCAACTTCTTGATCTCAAGAGCCACGATCCAAGAAGTCGTATAAGGAGAAAAAGAGGAAGCTGAGGTAGCCCTCGGAGCAAGGTCCTTTGGAAAAGCATAAGAAGAAAGATCAGCATTTAACTTCTCCATCGGTCCCAACATTACTTAAGCAGGTTACATCTGAGCATGCTGCGGAGGTACCGCCCAAGTCCTTGTGCCCTACCAGGCATCTCAAACAGGCCCTCGGTCCTCCATTGGAAATATGAGAGGTCTGGGTGGAGTCAGAAGGAGAAATTGTTGAATTTCCATCTTCATATTATCCATCCAGGTACCGATATAGGAGATATCAGCCTTTCACAAGGAGACCAGTGAGCCCAACTCAGTCATAACATCACAAGCAATCCACTCCACAGGATCAAACAACAAGGAAGTTTCGCTCAACAAGATTCAAACAGCCACAATATAAGAAACGTCAACCTGATCAAACTAAGTGTAGGGTTTGACAATCAAGTGTACGATACCGATGTTTTCCCAGATGTGAACACCACATTGATGGATGCTACCCTACAGATTCCTCCAGTTCCAACTTGCTTAAAGGCATAATATGATACTGAAGATCTGAAATGCAAAGGTATTTACCTGCATTTAAGTACGGGTGTAACACCTCCCTTTGGAGACAGATTGAAGAGGTATTACCATGTCTGGCGGTCTATAACAACGGATGTGTGGGTTCTCGGAATAATAAATCAAGGTTATTCCATAGAATTTCGGAGTCAACCAAGCATAAGGAGAGTCTGCCGCATGAAACCATCACCACAGCGACAGGAAGAGATCGATACCTTATTGTTAAAGGGGGTCATAGAAAAAATTTCCAATCTGCAACTCAAGAGAAGTTTTACATCAAGGTACTTTCTGGTGTCAAAAAAGGATGGGGGCCTTCAACCCATTTTAGATCTTAGAGAGGTGAATTATTTTATAAGCCCAAAAAGGTTTCAAATGGTAACCTTTTCCACCATAATGCCTTTGCTAAAATGAATTGACTGGTTTACTATGCTGGATCTCAAAGATGCCTACTTCCATATTGCTATCAGACCAGAGCACAGGAGATTCCTAGCATTTGCTATAGGCAATCAAGGGTAATGGTTTTGAGTTGTACCCTTTGGTATTTGTACAGCACCAAGGGTATTTACAAAATGTATGTCCATTGTGGCTGTTCATCTGAGGAAGAAAAATATCGTAGTGTTCCCATATACAACTGGCTGATAGTGGCGCTAATGAAACAAGGGCTGTTGGCAGATCAGAGAACGATGGTCCATTGTCTACAACAGTTAGGACTAGTGATAAACTACACAAAATCAACGTTGACACCGACAAAAAGAATCAAATTCATAAGGGCTGTACTGGACTCTTCCCTACAAAGAGCCTTCTTACAAGAGGAGAGATGGTTGAAAATGTTGAAGGTATTCAATGCAATTCAGCAACAAAGACGAGTCAGAGCAAAGAAAATACAAGTTGGATTTGGGCTAATGGCTTCAACAACAATGGTGACGCACTTAGCGAAGCTTAAAATGCGTCTTCTACAAAAGTGGTTTATAGACAATTTCAATCCTCTGCGGGATCGACAAAACAAGTTCCTAACAGTACTGAGACTGGTGTTACGGTCCCTGCTGTGGTGGATGGAACCATGCAATGTGCTAATAGGAATGCCGTTTTTACTCAACCATAGAATCATAGAATCATAGAAATGTAGAGTTGGAAGAGACCACAAGGGCCATCCAGTCCAACCCCCTGCCATGCAGGAAAACCCTCAAAGCACTCCCGACAAGTGGCCATCCAGCCTCCGCTTAAAAACCTCCAAAGAAGGAGACTCCACCACACTCTGTGGCAGCACATTCCACTGTCGGACAGCCCTGACTGTCAGGAAATTCCTCCTGAGGTTCAGGCGGAATCTCCCCTCCTGCAGCTTGCATCCATTGCTCCTTGTCCTGGTCTCAAGAGCAGGAGAAAACAAGCCCACTCCCTCCTCGACATGACACCCCTTCAAATATTTAAACATGGCTATCATGTCCCCTCTCAACCTTCTCTTCTGCAGACTAAACATACCCAGCTCTCTAAGTCTGTCCTCATAGGGCATGGCTTCCAGGCCCCTCACCATTTTGGTTGCCCTCCTCTGGACCTGCTCCAGCTTATCCATATCCTTCTTGAATTGGGGTGCCCAAAACTGGACACAGTATTCAAGATGAGGTCTAACCAATGCAGAATAAAGTGGTACCAATACCTCCCTCGATCTAGACACCATACTCCTATTGATGCAACCAAGAATTGCGTTGGCCTTCTTTGCTGCCGCATCACACTGCTGACTCATGTTCACCTTGTGGTCTATGAAGACTCCTAAATCCCTTTCACACGTACTGTTAGCCAGCCACGTGTCCCCCATCCTATATTTCTGCATACCATTTTTTCTGCCTAAGTGTAGGACCTTACATTTCTCTCTGTTGAATTTCATTTTGTTAGCCTTGGCCCAGCTCTCCAATCTGTCCAGGTCCTTTTGAATTTTGATCCTGTCATCAGGCGTATTAGCAACCCCTCCCAATTTGGTGTCATCTGCAAATTTGATCAGCGTGCCCTCTATTCCTTCATCCAAGTCGTTAATGAAGATATTGAACAGCACCGGGCCCAGGACAGAACCCTGTGGCACCCCGCTAGTCACTTCTCTCCAGGATGAGAATCTGCCATTGGAGACCACTCTTTGGGTACGGTCAGTCAACCAGTTACAAATCCACCTGACAGTAGCCATGTCCAGTCCACATCTTACTAGCTTCTTTGCAAGAATGTCATGGGGAACTTTGTCAAAGGCCTTACTGAAATCAAGATATACTATGTCCACAGCATTCCCTTCATCTATCAAGCAAGTAACTCTATCATAAAAAGAGATAAGATTAGTCTGGCATGACCTATTTTTGAGAAATCCATGTTGACTTTTCGTAATTACGGCATTGTTTTCTAAGTAATTAGAAACTGACTGTTTGATGATCCGCTCCAGGATCTTTCCAGGTACGGATGTCAGGCTGACTGGGCGATAATTATTTGGGTCCTCTTTTTTTCCCTTCTTGAAGATGGGGACAACATTTGCCCTCCTCCAGTCTGCCGGAACTTCTCCGGTCCGCCAAGAGTTTTCAAAGATTATAGCAAGAGGTTCCGCAATGACCTCTGCTAGTTCTTTTAAAATCCTAGGATGCAATTCATCTGGCCCTGGAGACTTGAATTCATCCAGTGTGGCCAGGTATTCTTGTACTACCTCTCTATCTATTCTGTGCTGCATTTCCCCCACTTCCTCACTGCTCCCCAACCGCCAGGTTGAGTGTTTTTATCCTTTTGGGAAAAAACTGAGGCGAAGAAGGTGTTGAGGAGTTCTGCCTTTTTTCTTCCTCCTGTTATTAATTCACCATCTTCCTTGCGCAGTGACCCTATCGTCTCCTTCTTTTTCCTTTTGCTACGGAAGTATTTAAAAAAGCCCTTTTTATTGTTTTTAATGTCTCTGGCCAGCCTAAGTTCGTTCTGTGCTTTAGCCTTTCTGACCTTCTCCCTACATCTCCTGGCTACTTGCTTATAATCTTCTTTGGTGATTTCCCCCTTCTTCCATTTCCTGTACATGTTTTTCTTAATACTTAGCTCAGCTGAGAGCTCTTTAGTCAACCATTCCGGTTTGTTCAGATGCCTTCCATTTTTCCTCCTTAATGGCACAGTTTTAGCCTGTGCCTTCAGTACCTCCTTTTTAAAGAACTCCCATGCATCCTGAACTCCTTTCTCATTGACTATTCTTGACCACGGGATTTCAGCCAGCAGCTCCTTCAGTTTACAGAAGTCTGCTTTTTTAAAATCTAAGACGAATGCCTGGCTGCACTTGCCTTCTCTTCCCCACTGAATGCAAAATTCTAATAGGGCATGGTCACTCTCTCCTAAAGATCCAACCAGTTCTACGTCATTAACAAGGTCTTCCCTGTTGGTCAGGATCAGATCCAGAATATTTGATCCCCTTGTCGCCTCTTCCACCTTCTGGACCATGAAATTGTCTGCAAGACAAGCAAGAAACTTGCTGGACCTTGCCGCCTTTGCAGAGTTTGACTGCCAACATATATCCGGGTAGTTGAAATCTCCCATTATTACTGTATCTTTCCTTTTTAAATGTGCAGTCATTTGGTCTACGAAAGCACCATTGAGGTCCTCAGTCTGGCTTGGAGGTCTGTAGTAAACCCCCACTATAATATCCCTATTGTTTCTCGCTCCCTTAATTCTTACCCAGATGCTCTCGACCTGGCTTCCGGTGTTCAAGTCATGGATCTCTTCACAGGTGAAAACATCCTTGACATATAAGGCTACTCCTCCTCCTTTCTTATTTGGTCTATTTCTACAAAATAGGCTATACCCCTCTATTCCTATATTCCAATCGTGAGACTCATCCCACCAGGTCTCAGTGATGCCTATCAAATCATATTTATTTTGTTGTACTAGGAGTTCAAATTCATCTTGTTTGTTTCCCATACTCCGTGCATTAGTGTAGAGACACTTAAGTCCCCGTGCCCTTCCTGCAAGTCCCATAGCATTGTTTCCACCCCTCCCACGATTGGATGCTATTCCTACTTGGCCAATATCATTTGGGCCTTTTTCCCCTGCACTTGCCGAGTCCTTGTCCTGAATAATCTTGTCTCCCTCCCCAGCTGTACTTAGTTTAAAGCCCTCCTAATCCTCCTTGTGAGACTGTTTGCAAAAACGTTCCTGCCAAGTTTCGTGAGGTGCAGCCCATCCCTTGCCAGAAGCCCATATTCCTGGAATTTCAAGCCATGATCCAAAAAGCCAAATTGTTGGCGGTGGCAAAATGTGCGGAGCCAGCTGTTGACCTCTACTATTGTCCTTTCCCTTTGTGCACCATATCCTTGAACAGGGAGGATTGATGAAATGACCACCTGCGCACCAAGGTCCTTAAGCTTTCTCCCCATAAGCTCGTAGTCCTTTGTGATGTGGTGAAAGCTGCGCTTCACCGTGTCGTTGGTTCCAGCGTGAACCAAAACGAAGGGCATACGGTCAGTGGGCTTGACCAGCCTGGCTAGCCTCTCTGTTACGTAGTTTATCCTGGCCCCAGGAAGACAGCAGACCTCTCGATTGAGCTTGTCCGGTTTGCAAACTGCCGGTTCGGTTCCTCTGAGCAAGGAGTCCCCAACCACCAGAACTTACCTCCTCTGAGTCCTGTCCGGGATTCTTCGACAAGCAGATTCTTCCAGGATTGCCTGGGCATTGTGTTGAGGCCGGGAGTGCTGGTCTTCCCGATGTTGGATGCTGTCCTGTTGGTGTTCAAGTTCCAGTTGCCGAAGTTGGATTCCTCCTTGCTGATGTTGTGTTCCCTCCTTCTGGTGTTCCTCATCATTCATAGCACCAAGAATGTTGAAGCGATTCTGTAGTTTGAGAGTCTCTGTTTCCTTCCTGGCCCTTTTACTTCTCCGTGTGACATTCCTCCAAGCATCGCTTTCCTGGCTCATGGAACTGATTTCCTCATCAGGCAGCTCCTCCGCATATCCGGTCTTCAGGAAGGTCCTATCTGTCCTATCTAAGAAGTCCTCACCTTCCCTAATAAGATGAAGATTAGAAACCTGTGCCTCCAGCTGCCGCACCTTGACCTGTAAGAAGGTGACCAGCTTGCACTTGCTGCAGGTGTACCCGACCACATCTTGTGGCAAGAAAAGGAACATGCCACAAGTGCTACAGGTGACAGCAGCAGCTCCCTCACCTTCCATACTTGATAATACAGAGAATAGAAAAAAAAAAAACTGGGCCTCCTTTCTTAATTTGAGCTGTATAAGCTATGTCTGCTCAGCTAACTACCAAGCTCAGTTGAACTCTTCCTAAATTTGTTCAGTCGCTATAAGGATCGGTTGTTCCTAAACTTGAATGGTTGAACTTGAAGGATTGAAGTAGATGAATGAAATTGCGCGCGCCATAGGCGCGCGCCGCTGGGAATTCCTAATAAAGCCTCCTTCCCCTAGCTGGCTCCTCCCCCTAGCTTGATTAACTCTCCCTAGTTTGATTGACAGTTAACTGACTAACTAACAAACAATTAGCTGACAATAGGCTGTGAGCTCAGGGAGAGCACACGGCCAGCGCAAGCAAAAAAAACAAACAAAAAACACAGAGAAATAAGCAAACAAACTCAGCCCCACAGTCCTGCAAAAACACCTATCAAAGTTGTCTTCACAGACCCAGCTTACCTGCTGCTCTCTCCTCTGGAAGTCAGCAAGAAGACTGCTGGGAGTTCCTAATAAAGCCTCCTTCCCCTAGCTGGCTCCTCCCCCTAGCTTGATTAACTCTCCCTAGTTTGATTGACAGTTAACTGACTAACTAACAAACAATTAGCTGACAATAGGCCGTGAGCTCAGGGAGAGCACACGGCCAGCGCAAGCAAAAAAAACAAACAAAAAACACAGAGAAATAAGCAAACAAACTCAGCCCCACAGTCCTACAAAAACACCTATCAAAGTTGTCTTCACAGACCCAGCTTACCTGCTGCTCTCTCCTCTGGAAGTCAGCAAGAAGACTGCTGGGAGTTCCTAATAAAGCCTCCTTCCCCTAGCTGGCTCCTCCCCCTAGCTTGATTAACTCTCCCTAGTTTGATTGACAGTTAACTGACTAACTAACAAACAATTAGCTGACAATAGGCCGTGAGCTCAGGGAGAGCACACGGCCAGCGCAAGCAAAAAAAACAAACAAAAAACACAGAGAAATAAGCAAACAAACTCAGCCCCACAGTCCTACAAAAACACCTATCAAAGTTGTCTTCACAGACCCAGCTTACCTGCTGCTCTCTCCTCTGGAAGTCAGCAAGAAGACTGCTGGGAGTTCCTAATAAAGCCTCCTTCCCCTAGCTGGCTCCTCCCCCTAGCTTGATTAACTCTCCCTAGTTTGATTGACAGTTAACTGACTAACTAACAAACAATTAGCTGACAATAGGCCGTGAGCTCAGGGAGAGCACACGGCCAGCGCAAGCAAAAAAAACAAACAAAAAACACAGAGAAATAAGCAAACAAACTCAGCCCCACAGTCCTACAAAAACACCTATCAAAGTTGTCTTCACAGACCCAGCTTACCTGCTGCTCTCTCCTCTGGAAGTCAGCAAGAAGACTGCTGGGAGTTCCTAATAAAGCCTCCTTCCCCTAGCTGGCTCCTCCCCCTAGCTTGATTAACTCTCCCTAGTTTGATTGACAGTTAACTGACTAACTAACAAACAATTAGCTGACAATAGGCCGTGAGCTCAGGGAGAGCACACGGCCAGCGCAAGCAAAAAAAACAAACAAAAAACACAGAGAAATAAGCAAACAAACTCAGCCCCACAGTCCTGCAAAAACACCTATCAAAGTTGTCTTCACAGACCCAGCTTACCTGCTGCTCTCTCCTCTGGAAGTCAGCAAGAAGACTGCTGGGAGTTCCTAATAAAGCCTCCTTCCCCTAGCTGGCTCCTCCCCCTAGCTTGATTAACTCTCCCTAGTTTGATTGACAGTTAACTGACTAACTAACAAACAATTAGCTGACAATAGGCCGTGAGCTCAGGGAGAGCACACGGCCAGCGCAAGCAAAAAAAACAAACAAAAAACACAGAGAAATAAGCAAACAAACTCAGCCCCACAGTCCTGCAAAAACACCTATCAAAGTTGTCTTCACAGACCCAGCTTACCTGCTGCTCTCTCCTCTGGAAGTCAGCAAGAAGACTGCTGGGAGTTCCTAATAAAGCCTCCTTCCCCTAGCTGGCTCCTCCCCCTAGCTTGATTAACTCTCCCTAGTTTGATTGACAGTTAACTGACTAACTAACAAACAATTAGCTGACAATAGGCTGTGAGCTCAGGGAGAGCACACGGCCAGCGCAAGCAAAAAAAAAACAAACAACACAGAGAAATAAGCAAACAAACTCAGCCCCACAGTCCATGTGTGATAGTAACAATGGATGCGTTGTTGGACGGATGGGGAGCGCATCTAGGGAACCTGACCGTGAGAGGACACTGAACCAGTCAGAGAAAAAGTTACACATTAGTGTGTTGGAGCTGAAGGCTGTGATAAAGGCGTTCAGAGTTTGCAGTATGACATTCGGGACAAGCCTGTACAGGTCGTTACCGACAATACGACTGTATTATATAAACAAGCAGGGCAGAATGAGATCTCAGACACTGCTTGATCTGACCTTGCGGTTATGGGAAGGTGTCTGTTGATGAAGGTTATTCCCTCAGCAGTATACTTGGTGGGAGAGGAAAATGTGCTGGCAGACATGCTCAGCAGGACTCCCTTGTCATACCACGAATGGAGGCTTGACAGAAAGGTTCTGCTAGATATCTTTAGAGACTGGGCTTATCCTCAGATAGATCTTTTTCCATCCAAGGAGAACAGACAATGCAAACTGTATTGCTCATGGCTAAAGAAAGACGTTGAGTCCCTGGGAGGCGCTTTCCTGTTCAACTGGTCAGGACTGATCCTTTATGCGTTCCCATCTTTTTCCCTGATTACAAAAGCAATATTGAAGATGCATCAGGATCAGGCTGCTGTGATTTTGATAGCACCCTGGTGGCCAAGACAGCCTTGGTTTGCAACTCTGATGCACCTAGCCAACCAACGATATTGAGCGTTGCCATGCAAGCCAGACTTGATTACCATCCATGAGGGGACAAGGCTCCATCCAGAGGTCCACTCCTTGAGATTTACAGCGTGGAACCTGTTAAGTTAAATGACTTATCGGACGGTGTGAAGAAGGTTTTGATGGCAGCACATAAACCATCCACATCTAGGTCATATACTTAGAAATGGAACAGGTTTATTAAGTATTTGAGTGACGTGAATGTTGATGCTCAAAGCTACACTGTTGTTCATGTGCTTGACTTTTTATCGAGATTGGCGACAGAGGAAGTGACCCTGTCATCAATCAAATGCTAATTAGTGGCTGTTTCTTGGTACCATCAACAGGATGGTAAGCCGTCTCTTTTTGGGGAGCCTATGGTTAAGAGTTTCTTGCAAGGTTATAAACATTTGCACCCCCAGTTAGGCCTCTGGTACCATCTTGGGATTTGAGTGTCATGTTAATGGGATTAACTGGTAAACCCTTTGAACCCATGGAAAACAGCTTTTTTGGTAGCAATAGCGTCAGCTAGAAGGGCCAGTGAGTTATGTGCATTGAGAGTTGATTCACTTTACTTACGTTTTCATAAGGGTAAAGTAGATCTTAGACCAGATACCACATTTTTACCTAAAGTTGTATCATCTTTCCATTTAAATCAGGATATAGTGTTACCTTCATATTTACAAAATCCTGTGTCTGATATGGAAAAAAGGTTACATTATTTAGATGCTAGAAGGTGCAAGCTTTTTCTGTGCAGTGCACTACTGTTTTCAGGAAAACTAATAGATTGTTTGTTTGCTATTCTGTATCTAAACGAGGGGTGCCTGTTTCATCCCAAAGGTAATCCAAGTGGGTTGTTTCTACTATTAAATTGACTTACGACCTTTTAAAGAAAAAACTGCCTGAGGGGGTTAGAAGTTATTCAACTAGAGCGGTAGCAGCTTCGACTGCTTTTCTTCAGGGTGTACCACTAGATGATATATGCAAAGTGGCTACATAGTCACAACCATTAACCTTCATATCTCATTATAGAGTGGATGATAGAGATAAAAGAAATGCAAATTTTGGAAGAGCAGTTTTATTTTCCGCTGTTATTTAATGCATATTCATTATAAATGTTCATTAAGCCCAAATAGAAATGTTTCTTGCCAGTATTCAGGATAAAAACAGGTTGTTTACCTGTAACTGTGGTTCTTCGAGTGGTCATCTGTGCTCTCACACATTAGGAGCTTTCGCGCCTGCGAAGTAGCGTTCAGAAGATTCTAGAACTTGTTAGCTTGGCGGGAACCCTTCCCCCACGCCGGTACTGCGCATGCTCCTCCTGCCGAGCAATGGTCTCTCCTCAGTCCTGGTCCGCCGGACAAGATGGGACCTGAAAAAGAGGGGAAGGCAGGGCGGAGATGTATGAGGGCACAGATGGCCACTCAAAGAACCACAGTTACAGGTAAGCAACCTGTTCTTCTTCTTCGTGGTCTCTGTGCCTCATACATTAGGAGACTGTATAGCTTACCGGCAGGATGATGGATCAGGTCCCAGACCCTAGAGAACAGAAGCCAGCACAGCATGGCCAAATCGAGCATCTCTCCTGGACCGGCAGTCGAGTCTGTAGTGGCGCACAAAGGTCGATGGTTGGGACCAGGTCGCCATACGGCACAGCTCCGGCAAGTCGACGCCTCACAGGAGGGCAGCAGATGTCGCCACAGCTCTGGTGGAGTGAGCCCGCAGAAGGTCTGGTGGAGGCTTCTTGGCAAACTCGTATGCCAGGTGTATAGTCTGCACCACCCACTTGGAGAAGCACTGGATGGACACTTTGTGGCCCCTCCGGCACCTGCCATAGCAGACAAAAAGATGTGGTGTCTGCCTATAGGCTGCAGTCCTGTCTTTGTAAAACGCCAGGGCCCGACGAACATCCAGGGAGTGGAGGGACCGCTCTAGAGGTGTAGTCGGGTCAGGATAGAAGGCTGGCAGGATGATGTCCTGACTGAGATGGAAGACGGACACCACCTTCGGCAGGAAGGAGATGTCAGGCCGGAGGACCACCTTGTCACGATGGAAGACCAGGTATGGCTCATCGCACCGTAGCGCTGTCAACTCTCCCACCCACCTGGCAGAGGTGACAGCCACTAGGAACGCGGTCTTCATGGTGAGCAGCCTGTCATCTGTTGTCACCATCGGCTCGAAGGGTGGCCTCGTCAGCTGCGACAGCACCAGTGACAGCGACCATGGCGGTAGCAGCAGCGATACCGGCGGGTAGAGGTGCTATAGGCCCTTCAGGAACTGCTTGACGGTACCGTCCCTGAAGAGAGCAGCCGATGGGGATTGTGGCGGCTGGTATGCCACGATCACGGCGAGGTACACCTTGAGCAACGGGAAGGCCAGGCCTTGTTGTTGTAGGTGAAGGAGGAAGTGGAGCACGGTACGCAGGTTGACGGGCGATACTGGCTCTCGACATTCCTCGGCAAAGGCCATGAAGTGCTGCCACTTGTAGTGGTAGTTCCTTCGTGTGGACTCTTTCCCGGCCGCGGTCAAGACGTTACTGATGACCGGGTCGTCTACGGCGATATCCTCCAGGCATGGAGGGCCAATATCAGCAGGTCCGGGTGTAGCACGAGACTGTCGGAGTGGGACAGCAGGTCCGGTACCGTCGGAAACCTGAGAGTCCTGCCCCGGGCGGCCTCGATCAGGGGCCAGAACCAGTGCTGCCTCGGCCAGTACGGTGCCACGAGGATCTCATCTACTCGGTCCGCGATGATCTTCGATATCATGCGGCCCAGCAGCGGAAATGGAGGGAAGGCGTAGAGGAGACCCTCGTCCCACGGGAACTGGAACGCATCACTGGCAGAGTGGCGATTGTGGCCAGCTCTCGAGCAGAAACGACGGCACTTCGCATTCTGGCTGGTCGCGAAGAGGTCGACGGTCGGCTTGCCCCATCGGTCCCGAACCATCTGGAAGGCCTCGTCTGACAGGGACCACTTGTGGTGGGATGAAGTGTCCCTGCTGAGGGCGTCCGCTGTGGTGTTCTCCTGCCCCGCCAAGTGAACCGCCACCGGATGTATCTGAAGCGAGACGCACCAGTTCCAGAGGTCGAGCGCGATGTTCAGAAGTGTGGTGGAGTGTGTCCCTCCTTGCCTGTTCACGTAGCAGACCACTGTCATGTTGTTGGTGAGGATCAACACCGTGCGGCCAGTGACCAGGTGACGGAACGCTCTCAGTGCCTTGTGGATCGCCAGCAGCTCGAGAGCGTTGATATGGAAGGGCGTCTTATCGTCCATCCATCGGCCTCGGAGGTCGCCGGTGTGCGCTTCCCAGCCGAAGAGCGAGGCATCCATTGTTACTGTAATCGATGGCTTGGGTTCGCAGAACAGCATGCCTGACAGGAGGTTCCTGTACGACTGCCACCACAGGAGCGATTGATGATGGAGTTCGGTACAGAATGACTGAAGAGGAATTCTGCGTTCTCCTTCTGCGTCCTGTATAGGTGCTCCAGCCTATGCGGGATAGGCTGCGCTGACGCCGGCTTCGGCCACGGCTGCTCCATTGCCTCCACCAGCGTCAGCAAGAAAGGCAGCTGTGCGGTCGATGGTGGGCGGTCTCCAGGTACTGGAAGACCGGGTCCTGGGCTTGCAGAACAGGTTCGGTCACCTTAAGGCCAAGGGCCATGGCCATTCTGAGGAGGATGGCGGAGAACTGGCACACATCCTCCGGTGTGGACTCCGGACCTGGTTCCCCGAAAGCCAGCAGAAGGAACTCATGAGACGAAGGAGTCGACTCCACGGAATCGGAGTCTGACTCATAGGAGTTGCCTGATGGAGTTGGCGACCGCTCCACCTCCTTCTCTTAAGCTGGCCTACGGACCGAGGGAGCCAGGGTGACCGCTAGAGCTGCAGGCTGTGTCGATGAAAATGCGGCCAGTGTCATGGCTGGTACCAAGGTCACCTGCAGAGGCACCACCGAGGGCGGTGTGCTGCCTGCGTTGTAGACGTGCTGGCCACCATCGTTTGGGCCACGGTGGACTGTGGCGCCAGATGGGTAGCTGTGGCCGTCGTCCGCGGGGGTGGTGAGACAGCCCTGTAGCCGTGTGAGGGCTCCTGGGACCATCGGTGACTCAGAGATCGGCGCAGCAGTGACCGATCGTAGCGGGAGTAGCGGGCTTCCCGCGGTGGCGAGCGAGACCGGCGTCGTGGTGACCAGTACCGTGGATCTGGATGGTACTGGTCCCTGTACGATGGCGAGTATGAGTAATAAGAGCCAGCCGGCTCGTGCCACACCTGCTCCTGGGCATACCTTCCAAGGTAGGCTGGTGGGGAGTAGGCGTTCTTGCCTGAGTGTACCCTCTTCAGGCGCATCTCCCAGTAACGCGGGGATGGAGGCCTGGCCCGCTGCTCCGGAGAGCAGGATTCATCGTGTCGAGACGCTGGTCGCTGCCTGACCATAGCCTCCTCCTGGTGTTCTGCTGAGGCCGGACGGCGACTTGGCAGGGTGGTCTCCGCAATGAGCTTGGGCGGCTGGGAGGGCGAGGCCTGCATGGCCTGCTCCTCGTCCGACACCTCAAGAATGTCCTGTTCCTCCAGAGGCTCCTCTTCCTCAGGGAGCTCCATTGGTTCAGGTTCCTCGGCGGGCTGGGTGGGTGGCGGAGTTGGTGGTCACGCCACTCTTGGTGGGGAGCTCCGTTACTCCTTCCTCTTCTTCTTCTTCTCATTCCCAGTGTCTTCAGTATCAGGACACTTTTTCTGGGCCAGGGTAAGCGGCCTGGAGGAGGAGGTGGAGGCCTGCGAGCCCACAGGATCCTCACGCGCCTGAGTTGCCAAGATCTTGGGAATTCTCGACAACTTCATGATGGGTACCAAGCCCAGTACAAATCCCGATGTCGTAGAGGGCACGGCAGCCGCCGCTGCTGCCGAAGAAGAAGAAGAGGTCGGGCGTTTCTCGGCCATTGATACCGTCTCCGGTCTCTTGAGTGCGCAGAGATTCTTCCCAGCAGTGGGATTTTAACCTTGCAGCCCTGTTACAAAGTGTCTGGTGGGTGAATTCTTTACAGGTAGGGCAGGCTTGGACGATATGCTCTTCACCCAAACAGAAAAGGCACTTTGAATGTCGGTTGGAAAGAGCGACCTTCCTTCCACAGGAGGCGCAGTGTTTGAACAAAGCTGACATAAAACAAGGGCAGGGCGAGGTGAGGAGAAGTCCGAGAACGCCAAACACAGTCTGAGATCCAAAAATCGTCAATAGCCAGAAAAAGGGTCAAACCGATCGTAACAATACCAAGACAAGTCCGAAATCCGAGAGGGGTAGTCAAAATCCAAAGTCAAAATCCAAGAAAATCAAGCAAAGCACAAGCAAAAACACAAGCCAACAAGCAGAACCTCCTGTTCACGACGGCGGACAAGAAAGAACTGAGGAGAGACTGTTGCTCGGTGGGAGGAGCATGCGCAGTACCGGCGTTTGGGGAGGAGTTCCCACCAAGCTAACAAGCTCTAGAATCTTCCGAATGCTACCTGTCGGGGTCTCCGGCCCTGCCGGCCCCGCCGAAGCCGCGGAGGACGCTGCGGAGATGGCGCCCGAGGCCGAAAGCACGCCGGCCTCCTTGCGAGTCGCGGCGAAGGCCTCTCGTGCCGGAGACGGCCAGCTGGCCGGCGGCGAGGGCCCCGCCGCCGCAGAGGGGGCCGCGGAGCAGCCCACCACCGGGGACGGTGGCCCGGCCGTCCCCGCAGGTCTCCCCACCGGGGGAGAGGCCGCGGACCTTACCGTTGTGGCGGACGGCCGCCCGGCCGCCGGTTCGAGTCCCGCCGCCGGGGAGGGGGGTGCAGAGCCGCCTGCCGCAGACGTCGAGCTCCCGGGTGCCGCAGCAAACCACGCCACCGCGGAGGGTCCGTCCGGCGTCGGCACCCAGCACCCGGACACCGCCGAGGGTCTGACCGCCGAGGAGGAGGGCATCGGGGCCCCGCCCACGTGGCGGCAGCGGCGGCAGGCCAAGGAAGCCGCCCGGCGCTCCCGGCGGCTGCTGGAGCGCCGGGCGGAGCGCGCACAGCTGGCCGATCAGGCGCAGCTGTGAGGCCGGCTGAGGGCCTGCAGCTGCGGGAGAGCTGCAGGATTGGTCAAGGGCTCTATTTAGGGCCAGAGGAGGGACAAGGCCGGCACGGGGCAACAACCGTCGGATATCCTGCGCCGTCGGTCCGTTCCGTGTCCTACGCCGGTTGAAGCTTCGTCCAGAGGTGTTGCTGGTCGACCGTCCCTCCGTTGCCTGGGTGAGGAAACCCTTTCCTTTTGTTTCTCCGTTCGCCTGCTGCAAGGCTTGCTTTTGTTCCACGGACCTGCCGGTCGCCGTTCCTTCGTTGCCTGGGTGAGGAAACCCTTTCCTTTTGTTTCTCCGTTCGCCTGCTGCAAGGCTTGCTTTTGTTCCACGGACCTGCCGGTCGCCGTTCCTTCGTTGCCTGCCGCAAGGACTACCTTGGACCAAGGCCGGGCCCGGCCTGAGGCCTCCCTAGCCTACCCGGCCCCGCCCCGCCTCCGACACTACCGCTCAGACGTGAAAGCTCCTAATGTATGAGGCACAGAGACCACGAAGAAGAAGAAGGGGTTTTACTGTTAAGTTCATATACAATTGGTTTTCAGCATGACATCCCACCGTCTTTGTAATGACAGCTTGCTAGTCTCCCAATTATGTGAGTCACAGAAACCACGAAGAAGAAGAAGAGGTTGCTTACCTGTAACTGTGGTTCTTCGAATGGTCATCTGAGAACTCACACAAACCCAGCCATCCTCCCCACTGGCTGTCCTGCTGATGGGTCGGTTCTATTAAGGCTGCTACTGCGGTGGAACTGACCGTTAGAGGAGGAGGGGGCTTTTATACCCTGGAGGATGGGGGAGGGGTTCAACAGTTAAAATGCCTACTCTTGGATTTCTAGAAGGTTTGGAATGCTGTTTGCACAGGTGCATAAACCCCAAATGTGTGAATTCACAGATGACCACTCAAAGAACCACAGTTACAAGTAAGCAACGTGTTCTTTCCAGTGCATAAATAGGGTGTGTCTTGTACATGGGTGCATCTTATATGTTGGCAAATACAGTATGTGTGATAAGGTTTACATAGTGCTTCATTAATTTTGTTTTTAATACAATAAAAATAGGATTGTTTTGATGTAAACTACTTGGAATTGTTTGTATGTCTCTGTATGTTTCTTTACCTAGAACATTCTCATGTTGCACATAATCTGTCCAAGCGCTAGAAGAGAAAATAATAGAAACTCAAAATGGTCAAACCCTAGTAAATGCAGCAACACAGTCCTGAGACCAGCTTTAAACAAGTGTTTGGAAGTTCTGCAGACAAAGTACAATTGCGCTGGTATGCTTATGTCAGGATCAAGAGTCGACAGCCTTCTCAGAGCAATGAAAATAAGTGTCAAAAACAAAACCTGGAGCAAATTTTCCAAAGCCAAAAAATGTTTACTTGCTTACTCATAAGCAGTCTTCCTCCAGTGCAATAGCAGACTACAGGCTAGTTGGCTAGAAGTAGAGTGAAGAACAGGTTGCTTACCTGTAACTGTGGTTCTTCGAGTGGTCATCTGTGCCCTCATACATTAGGAGCTTTCGCGCCTGCGCGGTAGCGTTCGGAAGATTCTAGAGCTCATTAGCTTTGGCGGGAACCCCTCCCCCACGCCGGTGCTGCACATGCTCCTCCCGCCGACTAACGGTCTCTCCTCAGTTCTGGTCCGCCGAAGCAGATGGGACCTGAAAAGAGGAGAAAGCAGGGTGGGGATGTATGAGGGCACAGATGACCACTCGAAGAACCACAGTTACAGGTAAGCAACCTGTTCTTCTTCTTCGTGGTCTCTGTGCCTCATACATTAGGAGACTGTGTAGCTTACCAGTAGGATGGTGGGTCAGGTCCCAGATCCTAGAGCACAGAAGACAGCACAGCACATCCAAACCGGGCATCTCTCCTGGAATGGCAGTCGAGCCTGTAGTGGCGCACGAACGTCGACGGCTGGGACCAGGTCGCCACACGGCAGGGTTCCGACAGGTCGACGCCTCGCAGGAGGGCAGCAGATGTCGCCATGGCCCTGCTGGAGTGGGCCCGAAGCAGGTCTGGCGGAGGCTTCCTGGCAAGCTCGTACGCCAGTTGAATAGTCTGTACCACCCACTTAGAGAAGCTCTGGGTGGATACCTTGTGGTCTCTCTGGCGCCTGCCATAACAGACAAACAGGTGGGGTGTCTGCCTGTAGGCTGCAGTCCTGTCCTTGTAAAAGGCCAGCGCCCGACGCACGTCCAGGGAGTGGAGGGACCGCTCCAGAGGTGTCGTCGGGTCCGGGTAGAAGGCCGGCAGGATGATGTCCTGGCTCAGGTGGAAGCTGGACACCACCTTCAGCAGGAAGGAGATGTCAGGCCGGAGGACCACCTTGTCCCGATGAAAGACCAAGTATGGTTCATCGCACCGTAGCGGCATCAACTCTCCCGCCCGCCTGGCAGAGGTGAAGGCCACTAGGAACGTGGTCTTCATCGCGAGCAGTCTGTCGTCCGACGTGGCCATGGGCTCAAAGGGTGGCCTCGTCAGCTGGGATGGCACCAATGACAGCGACCACGGTGGTAGCGGCGGTGATACCGGCGGGTAGAGGTGCTGCAGGCCCTTCAGGAACTGCTTGACGGTACCGTCCCTGAAGAGCGCGGCCGACGGGGGTCGTGGCGGCTGGTATGCCACGATCGCGGCGAGGTAGACCTTGAGCAACGGGAAGGCCAGGCCCTGTTGCCGGAGATGGAGGAGGAAGTGGAGCACGGTACGCAGGGTGACAGGCGATACCGGCTCTCGATGTTCCTCGGCGAAGGCCACGAAGCGCTGCCACTTGTAGTGGTAGTTCCTTTGCGTGGACTCCTTCCTGGCCACGGTCAAGACGTTCCCGATGGCCGGGATAGGGCGATATCCTCCAGGCATGGAGGGCCAACACCGGCAGGTCCGGGTGCAACACCAGTCCGTCGGAGTGGGACAGCAGGTCCGGTACCGTTGGAAACCTGAGAGTCCTGCCCCAGGCGGCCTCGATCAGGGGTCCGAACCAGTGCTGCCTCGGCCAGTACGGCGCCACGAGGATCGCGTCCGCCCGGTCCACGATGATCTTCGCGATCACGCGGCCCAGGAGCGGGAACGGAGGAAAGGCGTAGATCAGCCCTTAGTCCCACGGAAACTAGAATGCGTCGCCGATGGAGCGGCGATCATGGCCAGCCCTCGAGCAGAACAGGCGGCACTTCGCGTGCTGGCTGGTCGCAAAGAGGTCGATGGTCAGCTCGCCCCATCGGTCCCGAAGCATCCGGAAAGCCTCGTCAGACAGGGACCACTCGTGGTGGGAAGTGGTGTCCCTGCTGAGGGCGTCTGCTGTGGTGTTCTCCTGCCCCGCCAGGTGAACCGCCACAGGGTGTATCCGGAGCGGGACGCACCAGTTCCAAAGTTCGAGTGCGATGCCCAGCAGTGTGGTGGAGTGCGTCCCTCCTTGCCTGTTCACGTAGCAGACCGCCATCGTGTTGTCGGTGAGGATCAACACCGTGCGGCCGGTGACCAGGTGTCGGAACGCTCTCAGGGCCTTGTGGATCGCCAACAGTTCGAGAGAGTTGATGTGGAGGAACAACTCGTCGTCCATCCACCGGCCTCGGACCCGGAGGTCCCTGGTGTGCACTCCCCAGCCGAAGAGCGAGGCATCTGTCGTTATCGTGACCGACGGCCTGGGTTCGCGGAACGGCATGCCTGACAGGAGGTTCCGGTACAACTGCCACCACAGGAGCGATCGGCGTACCTGTTGGGGCAGACGGTATCAGCGGCGCTGGTCGTCCCAGAGTGGATTGAAGGCCCTGATGAACCAGTGCTGGAGCAGCCGGGCGCGTAACCTGGAGAGGTAGGTTACGGCGATGGTCGAGGCCATGTAGCCGAGGAGTTGTTGGATCCTCCTCGCTGACACCGTTGAGGCCTCGAAGGTAGTGGACGCCGCTCGACGAAGCGTCCGCGCCCTCTCGTCTGGGAGGAAGGCCCTCACCGATACCGAGTCGAGGGTAGCCCCGATGAAGTCGAGAACCCGAGTGGGCTCAAGATGGGACTTCTTGGGGTTTACCCTGAGTCCGAGCCGAGTGAGAAGGGACAAAGTCCGATGAATGTCCCTGTACAGTTTCTGTCTGCAGGGACAGACCAATAGCCAATAGCCAATCATCCAGGTAAGGGTAGACGGAGACGCCCTTCGTCCGCAGGAAGGACACGACCGGAGCCATGCACTTGGTGAACACCCTCGGTGCAGTGGAAAGCCCGAACGGCAGCACCCGATACTGGTAGCTGGTGCCGTCGATCGCGAACCGAAGGTATCTCCTGTGCTGCGGACGGATCGAGATGTGGAAATAGGCGTCTTTGAGGTCTATGGACGCAAACCAGTCCCCTCGGCGGAGGAAGGGGAGGATCGACGGCAGCGTGACCATCTTGAACCTCTTGGGGCGGATGTATTCGTTCACCCCTCAGAGGTCTAGGATGGGTCGCAGGGATCCGTCCGCCTTCGGCACCATGAAGTACATCGAGTAGAAGCCGGTGGTCTTGGCTGAAGGCGGGAGCCTCTCGATCGCTCCCTTCTCGAGGAGGGACTGGACCTCTTCCAGTAGAGCCCAGCTGGCCGGGATGGAATAGTAGACACCCCGTGGTGGAATAGCCTGGAACTCGATGGCGTACCCCAGGCAGACGATGGTAAGTATCCAGGAGTCCGCAGTGATCTCCCGCCAGCAGTCGAGGTGCCTGGCCAGGCTCGGGTGGTGGAACAGTTCTACTGGAAGGGCGAAGGATGGCACGGGTGGAGTCCTGCGAAGGCCGTCAAAACCGGGACTTTGCTCCGGAGGATGACTTCTTGGACAACGAAGATGGGTGTCGTCTGGGAAGCCTCCTGGAAGCCGAAGAGGTCGATGGCCTCGACGCGATCGACCGCGGGGACCGCGGCTGGTACGCCGATGAAGAGGAGGACCTTCTCCACATAGGCCTCGGCTGGAAAGAGCGGCGAGACGGGGCAGGCTGGTTTATGCCCTTCTTCGCTGTCAGCCGGGCCTTGACGAGGTGATCCATAGCCTCGTCGGTGGAGGTGTGGAAGAGCCCTTCGCTGTTGAACGGTAGGTCTTCAATCCGCCAACGGCTGTCCTCCTGAAGCCCAGAGGGTGGAGAGCTACAGCACCGACCATCACCCTCGAGGTAGCCTCCACGGCGTGCCTCGAGGTGGCGATCTGCTGTGTAGCCACCACAACGGCCTCGCCAAAGATCTGTGTGGCTGAGGCGCGTGACTCCTCCGGCAAGCCAGCAAGGAGCGGAGCGAGTCGGTCAAACAGGTTCCGATGGTACGCCGCGAGGCAAACCATCGTGTTCACCATCCTGGCCACCAGGGACGATGCTGAATAGAACCTTCGGCCGAAGGCATCGAGCTTCCGTCCTTCACGGTCTGGAGGGGTGGTATGCGCTCAGTTGCCTCCTTTTGTCTGAGCCGACTCGACCACAATAGAGTTCGGTACAGGGTGGTTGAAGAGGAACTCCGCGTTCTCCTTCCGTGTCCTGTACAGATGCTCTAGCCTATGTGGGATAGGCTGTGCTGATGCCGGTTTCACCCATGGCTGCTTCATCGCTTCCACCAGGGTTGGCAGGAACGGTCGACGGGCGAGCTTCCAAGTACTGGAAGACCGGGTCCTGGGCTTGGGGAGCAGGTTCGGTCATCTTCAGGCCAAGGGCTGTGGCCATCCGGAGGAGGATTGCAGAAAACTGGTGGACGTCCTCCCGTGCAGACTCCGGGCCTGGCTCTCCGAACCCCAGCGGGGGGATTCATGAGAAGGAGTGGACTCAGTAGAGTCAGAGTCCGAGTCATACGAGTCTCCAGATGATGATGGCGACCTCTCCTCCTCCTTCTCCTCGGCCAGCCTACGGGCCGGGGGTGCCAGGGTGACAGCTGGAGCTGCAGGCTGCGTCGGTACCGATACGGCCGATGTCGTGACCGGTATCGGAGTCACCTGCAGGGGCACGACCGCGGGCCTAGGTCGGTGTGCCGCCTGCGTGGTAGAAGTCGCGGCTACCGCCGGTTGGGCCACGCTGGGCTGTGGCGTCGGGCGGGTAGCTGTGGCCATCGTCCGCAGTGGTGGAGAAACAGCCCTGTAGCGGGGTGAGAGCTCTGGGGACCGACAGCGACTCGGCGAACGACGCAGCGGTGACCTCTCATAGCGGGGGTAGTGAGCCTCCCGCGGTGGCGAGCGAGACCGGCGATGAGGTGACCAGTACCTTGGATCTGGATGGTACCGGTCCCTGTAAGACGGCGAATACGAATAGTATGAGCCGGCCGGCTCGTGCCACACCTGCTCCTGGGCGTACCTTCCTAGGCAGGCAGGAGAGTAGGCACTCTCGCCCGAGCGATGCCTCTCCAGGCGCATCTCCCGATATCGCGGGGATGGAGGCCTGGCCCTCTGCTCCAGTGAGCGGGACTGGTCGCGTCGAGAGGCTGGGCGCTGCCTAACCACAGCCTCCTCTCGGCGTTCTGCCGAGGGTGGACGGCGACTCGGCAGAGTGATCTCCGCGATCAGCTCGGGCGGTTGAGGAGGCGAGGCCTGCACGGCCTGTTCCTTGTCCGACACCTCGAGGACTTCCTCTTCCTCCGGAGGCTCCACTTCCACAGGGAGCTCCATCAGTTGAGGTTCCTCGGCGGGCTGGGTGGGTAGTGGAGTCGGGGGTCGCACCACCATCGGTGAAGAGCGCCGCTTCTCCTTCCTTTTCTTCTTCTTCTTCTCCCCCAGGCCCTCGGCAGCGGGGCGTTTCTTCTGGGCCGCGGTCAACAGCCTGGAGGAGGAGGTTGAGGCCTGCGAGCCCACAGGGTCCTCACGTGCCCGAGTTGCTGAGATCTTCGGTATCCTTGGCAACTTCATTATCGGTACCGAGCCCGGTACCGATACCGACGAGGTCGAGGGCACGGCAGCTGCCGCTGCTGCCAAAGAAGAAGAAGACGGGTGTTTCTCGGCCATCGTTTCGGGTCCCTGTGCACGAAGAGACTCCTCCCAACAGTGGGATTTAAGCCTTGCCGCCCTGTTGCGGAGAGTCTGATGCGTGAACTCTCTGCAAATGGGGCAGGCCTGAACGTTGTGCCCCTCACCCAAACAAATCAGGCACTTAGAATGTCGGTCAGAGAGGGCAACTTTCCTTCCACAGGAGGCGCAGCGTTTGAAGAGAGCCGACATAAACCGGGCGCAAGGCAGAAAAGAAGAAACAAGAGTCCGAGAACGCCAAACACAGTCCGAGATCTGAAATCGAAGTCAAAGCCAGAAAAGGGTCAAAACCGATCGAGAAAATACCAAGCCAAGTCCGAAATCCGTGAGGGGTAGTCAAAAGCCAAATCCGAAGTCGAAAACACCAAAAAGCAGAATCGAAAAGCAAGCCAACAAGCAGAACCTTCTGTACGCTGAGGCGGACAAGAAAGAACTGAGGAGAGACCGTTAGTTGGCGGGAGGAGCATGCGCAGCACCGGCGTGGGGGAGGGGTTCCCGCCAAAGCTAACGAGCTCTAGAATCTTCCGAACGCTACCGCGCAGGCGCGAAAGCTCCTAATGTATGAGGCACAGAGACCACGAAGAAGAAGTTCCAGTTAAGGTCTGTTTGTGGCAGAGTTTGGCAGAAATCTGATGTGATGAGACAAGCTTCTGTATTCTGAACAAATCAATAGTGCTTGTGACTTTATGAGGTCCTGCACAGTGAGATTTCCTGGATAATCTCTTTCTATACAAAAGGCAAGAGGTCTAAATTGACTAGCTGTTCTGTACTGACACTCCAAAAACATTAGAGTTGGAACATCTTTGTAAATACCTGTCCAGCTACCTGTCTTTATGAAATGAAGGTTCTCTTGAAACTGGGCTATCTCTTGACTTATATTCTCCTGGAATCTTTCAGATGTCCACTGTCCAAAGACGTTTTTGCACTTCCCTTGACCCACACAGAACTGTACAAATGTCTCAGAACACATGGTTCTCCTCAGGAAGAGTTGATTTAGATTGTGTTAGGTTAATTTAAATAATTTTATCTTAAGTCTCTGTGTGTGATCACCGAGTTCCTCTTTTCTTCCTTGTTCAATAAATAAATCATTTTGTATACATTTTTTTCTGCAACTTTTCACTAAAATCTTCCCCATGTGCTCAACACCCATTGTGGTGTTAGGATATCAGGTTTTTTGTTGTGTACTCTGGACTTGAGGAAACAAAAGCCCTACTCCTGGGCCATTTCCGCAGTAGAGTGTTATAGCGCTATGATTCCACTTTCAACATCCTATGGAATCTGGGGTTTGCAGATAAGGGAGGGGCCAGGTGGCCCCTCCCGAAACTGCAAACCCCAGGATTCCATAGGATGCTGAAAGTGGAATCATAGCACTATAACACTCTAGTGTGGAAATGGCCCTGGTTTTAATATTTCTGGAGTGGAACTCAAGGAAAGATTTTCTACAACTTAATCTTTGCACAGTCTAACAACCTAGAACTGGCATACTTACTGTGGGTTGCTCAATATGTTTTAGACTGCAGTTGCCATCATCTCTGTTAACCATTCTGGTTGCGGCTTATGGGAGATACACAACATGATGTTAGAAGGGAGAAAACTAAATTGTTCACACTAGGAGCAGCTTGTGATGATCCTTTTACAAAAGCTGCCCCAACATCCATCACACCAAGATTTATCTTCTATTGATGAGAGGCCCAGCTTTTCATGATGACACTCAAATATCTGCTCTTATGTCTAGCAACATGTTAAAATGTGTTTTCTAGTAAATTCTTTGTATTTTCTATTTAGTACTAGTTAGAGATGACAGCACAGTATTGCTATGATAGGATTTTCCTATCAAAGCACACTGTAGATCTTCGGAGCAAATACACAAGCTTTGCTACGTGAACAAAGGAAATTCTGGAAATCAAGAATTAAATCCACTCTCTGTTTTTGTAATGGTTTGAGACTAGATACCAGGACCTAAATTCAATTACTAATCCTCAACTAGAATAGATTTATTAACTGCATGGAACTTAAACAACACTAGCTTTTCTCTTGAGGAGTTGATACCATGTGTTAATTCTAGCTAGGACTAATAATTGAATTTTGTGCAAATAATAGGGTTTTAAAATATAGTCAACATGGTAAATATAGTCCATCTTTTGAGAGCTAATAATTCCTCATTTTTTTAAAAAATTATTAATTAGTTAAACTTATATAATACACAACATAATACATAATGAACACAGACTTACAAACCCCTTATAAATTCTTAAAACTCAAATCTACTCTATAATTAAATAATAAGTGCCCACCACCACCACCACGACCATTAGAGATATAACCACTTCAATTCCTTTCATGTGGTTCCATCCCCTTTCCAAAATTGTAATGATTCTTCTGTTGGTTTACTTCCTTTCCTCTTTATTTACACATAATCAATAAACTCACCCCAAGTATCTATAAAAATATCTCTTTTTATAACTCCCCCTTCTTTAATATTACAAGTCAATTTATCATTAATGGCTATATCTTAAACTTCTTTATACCATTCATTTAAAGGAGACTCCTGCTCTATTTTCCAATTCTTAGCTATCATTTTTGAGCCCTCCTCTACGGGGCTGGTACCAGGCTTGATAGGACTCTGGGCAAGATGTTCTCCAGCTTCCCCCTTCTCCCATGCCTCTCCGGGAAGGCCTCCTATTATCAAATGGTGGAGAGGAACAGGAAGTGGTGCTGAAAGCAGTGCTGCCCCAGCCACCCAATGAAAAGAGGAAGATGGATAAGGTAGCTGCAAATTGCTGCTACCACATGTTCATATCCCAAATGCCCCCAAGCCCCATCCCAGGGATGTACCTATGAGAGGGCGAGTAAATGAGAGTATTGTCCTTCAAATAAGAATTCTGCCTCTCAGGATTTTTTTCCCTTCAGTTCCCCAAATTTCTAGCATTGCAGAGAATGAGACACTGAAAACTAAGGTGCCAAGAAACCTATCCCTTTGTTTTGCCTGATAATCCTAATGTGAGCGTAATTTGTACACACAGTGTGTCTGTTATGTCATAACTGCTTATTTGTGTGTGTGTATGTTTGTGTATTCAAAGTGAATTTTGGACACAGCTGCTGCTTCTAGATGTGAACCATCACACCCTAAAAAGTATGTTGCATTTGTTTAATATTTGCAAGTAAATGTAATACTTGCAAGTAAATAAGTAGCTCTACCCATATGTTTCTAATAAATGAGGAGTTACTGCATGTTCTCTAAAGCTGTTATCTTTGAATTCAAAGTGAAAGAAAAGTATTTATGCATTTCTTTTCAGTATGTTTCACCCACCAAAGGAAGCCTGGAGCTCTATTAATCACAGTTTACAGCAGAATAAATTTCAGTATGACAGCACAGATTCCTCCCCCCGCCCCCTTGCATCTCTCCACTTAGCTTCATCCACATTATCATCCACAGGGACTGCCATAGGACTCCCATGGTTCTTGTGGATGCCTATTGCTTTTTGTCCAGTCATAAGAAGGTAGCTGGATACTTATATGCACCCCACCCTGATCCCCACCAACCAGGAAATGGCTGTGCTGGGGGGGCTGCAGCAGAGAAAAAGTGGATTTGAGGGTAATTATACGAGTGACATAGCTTTGTCTCCTCAAAATACAGTATTCTTTCATAATTTATCATACGCCAGCTAGTTTACTGGGTTTTATTATTTCTGTTTCAGATGCAATGAACTTCTTGAGTAAAATGCAAAAGGATACTTATAGAGCACAAAAAAAGCCCACTATAACATACTGGATAATTTTTAAGCAGGAAAATAGCTTAAAAAATAGCTATACTATTTCTAATATTTTAAAAACTTTAAATGTCTATTCAATGAATTAATCAGCAGAGGGTGCTGTTGCAAGATAATGTCCAACAGTGTCTGAAAATGGCTTCCTAGCTTCTACTGCATTAGCAAAATTCACTAGATGAGCAAGGTCATATCGTGGTGGATACCAATGGGAGAACAATTTGTGGAGACAAACTTACGATTATTCAAGGAAGCATACGATTAGGTGCTTTGAATACGAAAGGAAAGAGAGGAGCATTTCTTGCCAAGGAGTACATATGAAGCCACTAATATGTACATATGAAGCCACTACATATGAAGCCACTATATATGAAGCCACTACATATGAAGCCACTAATCAAGACAGCAACTTATTTTGCAGTTTTCAGAGCAGCATGATCTCCAGAATCAACACTAGGCCTCCATTACTCTACTTTCAAAGTAAAAATATTCAGATCTTGTATATTGTTTTAAGGACTGGCTTCCCCAGGAGTGATCCTATTAAATCTATGGCTTCAAAAATAATTTTTTTAAAAAAAATGTACAAAAATAAGGGCAGACTAAAGCAGGGAGCCTCTAGCGTGGTCCCCCCATCCAAGAGAAAGTATGCAGGGATTAAAAAAGTGTACTCCATTCTCTATTCTTACTTCTCCCCCAAAGACAAGTCTATGATAGAGCTGGAACAGGTGCGTTTACTATAAATTGTCAATTCCATTAGTATGTGTTCACCACTACCCAAAATGGAGAAGGAAGAACCATACTTGGATTAGAATGTCTCAACATATGCATGAGAAATATCACTGAAAGATTAATTTACTGTGTTGTATATTTAATGCCCCCTTGGAGGCTTTTTATTAAAACCTCCATGGATGTACTGGAAACATATCTCCATATTTTAGCCAGAACCGCTGAAATACTTAAAATTTTCCCATGACAATAACTATTTCCAGTATCAGGCGTAGGGTACTTAGTCTGACTTTAGCACCCTGCATGTTCACCTGAATGCCGGGGGTGCTTTTGGCTTACCCACATACTTCAACATCCCTTTTCAAATCAAAGACCAACTGCCTATAGTAGATTCAGCTCACTCTGATGTCTCCAGGAACGTCACCTCACAGTGAACAAAAATAAATATGGTTCTGCAGGTTCCCTCCAATCTATCAGGGAGCAACCCTGGACACACCGTGCCCTGCAGGACGAGAGAAAGGCACTTCAAGATAGGCCAACTTGACTTTGTCATACAGCATCAAGGACCACATAAAGCTTGAGTCAGCAACTGAGCACGGTTATTTGTTACCAACGCTGGGCTCAACTCGTCTGGGTCTTCCAACTTCTACTCCTTTTATTCCAGAATGAGATTATTTAAAATTGATTATTGTTTACGGCCAGAATCCTACTGGGGATTTTCATATGCATAAACACTGTAGTTTCAGTGCTACACAGTGAATCTCGTCCTGATTCCTCTCTCCCCCCAAAAAATACTCACTGGCCAGGAAACAGCTGCTGTGATCATTGGGAGCCTCTTCCTGTGTTGATAAGGAAGCAGTTGGCTGATGGATTCACCCCCTCCTCTGAGCAGTCTCTAGCGTGACAGGCAGAAACAGGACCCCAACTGCAATTCTCCTCATGCCAGAGACTGGTTGTGTGAGGACAGGGTGTCCTCATCAGCCATCTACTTGCTGACCAACAGACAAACAGATCCCCATTGAAAGTAATGGCTGCTTCCCAGTAAGTGGAGATTGGAGGACTTTCATCAGCCCTATATAGCCCCTAAACTAGGGGATACGTAGGGATCGTGAATCTGAAATGGTCATTCAGACTTACCCAATAGGATTTGGGCCAATTCAAATATTTATATTCTGTTCTATATCCTTTGAGCTCACAACAGTGTAGATGTAAAATCAAATATAAATTTAAAACCATTTAAAATTAAAAACAATGAAAACAAGTTAAAGACTAAAGTATATTACACAACAGAACAAGCTGAAGCAATTTAAAACCATATGCATATGCACTTTGGAATAAATCAGGCCACAGAGGCTTCAATAAAAAGCCATGTTTTTGGTTGGCATGAGAATAAAGCCGGTTTTGGTACAACTTGGGCCAACTTGGGCCAAAAAAGACATACAGCATTTGGGGGGAGGGCACCTCCAAAAAGACCTTCCAATGTACTCTCGCAGTATATTATCTCCGCTGGTGGGACAGAGACAGTTCCCCTCACATAGCTCAGGGTAACAATGGCCCTTTCCGCATGAGAACACTCTTCTGCATCGTAGCGCTGCAAATCTGGGTTGAAAGGGAGCACATCAGCAACGCGCCCCTCCACACCTGCTTGCTCCCTGCAGAAGGGAGTGGGATAGCCCCGCCCCTTCCTTTCGCAGTGCAGCCAGGTACTTGCCATTGCTGTGCTGGGGCAAGAAGCGTCACAAACGCGCAGCTGCGGCTTCCACATGATGGTAAGTATGGGAGGGCTGCACAATTGGAAGTGCAAAACAGATTTTTTTTCTGTTTTGAAAATGCTGTGCAAATGCTACCCTTCTTGACAGGATGGCAGCAGGATGGTGATGACGTCGTGTGGAAAAACAACCTGCTGATTGCTGCCATCCTATGGCAGAAGCAGGACAGCAACGTCGTGCAGAAAGGGCCAACATCAGCACAGTGCAAGAGGGAACTGGTGATTCGAAGAGTGTGAGAGTCGATCAGACCTCAGTGAAAACCATGTGAAAGACGAGACATCATGGGGAACTTGGACCAAGGCAAAGAAAAAGAATGCTCTAGTACTGAAAGTTATATTTGGCACTTTAGAATTCAGCATCAGTTCAGTACAGGGATGGAAAGGCCTACTGGTAGACTCAGTTGTGATTTGCAGTAGTTTGGCAAAAGTTTCTGACTCCTTTGCCCACATGTTTTGTGTTGATTGATATAAATCAAAAACAGTGGTTCTTAACCTTTTCTTCATCACAAACCCCATTTAAATAACTTTTGTTGCTGTGGACCACCAAAACTTAACTCAAGAGTTAAAAACTTAAAATGCATCAACTATTTATTTAAAGTTGTTGTCTTCAAATTTGGAGAGAAGGGAGAAATAAGTAAATGCACACCTCTCTAGTACAAAAACTGTGTGTGAAGTAGTGAGAAATGTCACACACTTTTTCTCAGCCTCTTAGCATTGTTCCCTTCCAAGTTCTCACTACACGCAGAAGTAGCAAGTGCTGAACACAGTTTTGCTATCAAGCAGTTGTTTTCATAACTTGTGAACAGTTTGAAATCTTGAAATAAATCTTTGTACAAATGTTGTACAAATGTTGTACAAAGAATCCTGCTCTTTGAGATCATGGTATAACCATATCTCTGTCCATCTTTCATTCATTCATTCATTCATTCATTCATTCGTTCATTCATTCATTCATTCTCTTTTAATGGTAAAAACTCATAACATTTCTTCCAGCTTTTGTGGACTACTTATGAGGACCTCATGGTTGCCCAGAGGTCACTGGACAACAAGTAAAGAACCACTGATATGAAGTTTTTCTACAACACATTCTTGAAACCTACCAAGTAATTTTATCACAAGGATTCCAAAAAAGTGCACCCCCCACACACACAATTGCTCTAAACTGTATTACAACTTTGCTCATAGATCTATACTACTCAAGGTGGATGTCAGGTTGGTACTTGTGACAAGCTCTAATTCATTCAGTCTTGCAAAGCAATAGCTCTTATACAAACACAAGATAAACATTAATACTTTAAGTACAGGAGATGCTTAATGCATGCACACATGCGTACACACACACACACACACACACACACAATGGTACAAAAGAGACAGTGATCGAAGTAACATAGAAACCTGATTTACTTTGTTGCAAACAAATGGACAATAAATATATATTGTACAATATATAGTAAAAATACAGCATAATACGAGTGCCACTAAGAAAAAAAATAACCTAATTTTAAGACTTATAAATGCTTATTTTTAATATATACATTGCAGAAATAAGCCACAATAAATACATCAAATTACATGTCATTCATCATAAATACTGAAAACATAAATATAGAAGGATACAGTCAAAATAAAGACTACACCATAAGATTCAGTTTAAAATTTTTGTTGCCTACATTACCCTTTTGGTATTTGTGAGGTTACAGATAAAGGAAATTGAATCAACACATGGGCAGTATAATATGTCAACTGAATTTGTGTATATTTTGTTAACATTCTATTTTTGTCTCATGTTTCTCAGGGAAGAGCAAGGAAAAATGGTAAAGGAACAGAAATTGGCCATAGCCTCTAAGATTTGAACTTTGTAGGGACTGATGCTTGTGACTGTCCTACTCAGAATATGGGCCAAGTACACAACTGAGGAGAAGCTGTTTTGCACATTATCACGCGATGAACTGGTCTGGCAGTAGTGTTTGCAGTGGTGAAGACAGAAAACTCATTCATCAAGATCAAAAGGGGCCTAGTAACAGGTAAGCCTGTATATCTGCCCTGAAATTTCCTGACTGAAATTATTACTGCTGTTTAGGATTACAAGTAGCTGTGATAATTAGAATCTGTACCTCTGACTTCAAACATCAGTTTTGAATCATTCTCTTGAATCATTCTCATTCCCAAAGAACAACTGACTGGAAAAATTATTGGAAAACTCACCAGCCCCCAATAAATATGCATGATTTACTTCATTTAATAAGAAAATTCTGGACCACATAGTTTCTGATGAATCTTACTCCCAACCCCCCACCACATATCAGAGGGAGCAAAAGGGTGAAGAAGTGTAAGGCAAGTTATGTAAATCTTACAACAGCTGGTATTATTTGAAGAGCTTTTTTTAAAAAATCACAAATGTGTCTTCTTATGGTCAGTGTTGATAGAGTTTTCTTAGTCACTCAATATAAATGCCATTATTCTTACAAAAGTGCTGTATTTCATATGTGGATTAGTAACACCTGTCCACATATGAATGCTTTCATTTCTGGAAGCTCTTATACCAGAAACACAATAAAATAAGACCAGGAGTGTGTTGGTTTCATGACGAGCTCCAGGCTCTTGGGGTACACCTTTTTCTTAACTATTTATGCATTGTTAGATTTCTAGTTTTTTAAAAAAGCACATAGACCACGGTACATGTGTTTTCATGAACTAAACCACATGGATTTCTATGGCAACTTTTGTCTGCTGCAAGAAAATGCAGGCAACAGAATACTGACAATGATGTGCTATGCAATTAAACCAGTAAGTGTAAAGTTTTTCTCAGGGCTGCTCCAGAACTCTGAGAACTTACAGTTCTGCATGAAGAATATATGTAAGCAATCAGCCTTCCAAGGCAGCCCTGGAAAACTTTTGCACTTACTGGCTTAACTATCTAGCACCTTCCTTCCTCCTTGCTATTGCATTCTTTAATATGGTACAGAGATGGATCAACAGAATCTTCAGAACTGTATTCAGGTCATAAGTAACGTAGTTAAAAATAAAAATGTGAGGAGGGCAAGGCACTGACTTTATCCCCGCTATTGTCACTTTCCCTGGGTGGAAAGCACCTATATAAACAACAGTCTGTGCGGGTTTTGAGGCGCACCACATTATTGGAAAGCTCAAAAAATCAGGGCTTCAGATCATGTGGAGAATCTTCACATAAAGACAGATGGCACTTGGATGCTCCCACCTCAAATGTTTACTTTAACTGGATTGCTGAACACTGAAATAGGTTTTACAAGTTGGACTATTTACTTTGATAAGCATTAAGTGTCAGCAGCTACTGAACAGAATGCATGTGTCTTTACGGTACAATTTCATCCTCTCAGTTTCCACACTAAGATGCATCTGTAACTGTGAAACAAACTCAGTTCACTTAAGGTTGATAGCAAAGTTGTGCTTTGTAATCCTAGTTGTCCTGCATCTTCAAGGTCTTGTTTTAAACAAGTCCAAAATTCATATGGAGACTAAAGCAAATTAAACCAGGACGGAAGTAGTTTATCATGTTTGGACATGTTAAGAACCTAGGCGTATTCCACAGATTAAAGAGCTTTCCCTCGTGATTCAGTAAACAGCATCTGCAGAAGTGATTTTAATCTATGAAAGCTCGTGCTAAAATAAATAAATTGGTTAACATTACAGATGCTACTAGAATCCCTCCCCCCTAATTTTATAAGATAAATGCTATTGCTCTCAGCCAGCAAGAACAGTTGTTGCACGGGATCACTTTCCCATTGGGCCCTACTGTGATTATGAAGGAAATCTGACGCAGCTTCATCATGGGGTTTTCTTGGCAAGATTTGTTAAGATGGCCTTCCTCTTGCCTTCCTCTGAGAGAGAGTGTGACTTGCCCAAGATCACCCAGTGGGTTTCCATGACTGAACAGATAGTCAAGCCCCATTCTCCAGAGTCTTAGTCCAGCACTCAAACCACTATACTACACTGACATGTATATATGGCTGTTAAAAGAAAAATTGAATTTTACACGATGACTCTAAAACATACCCTATGGTCAAGTGTTTATTACATAATCAGTATTTCATACCCCTGGTTTACTGCAGATCTTACACAGGAGGAAACAAGGAGTGTGCCAACTATATACTTCTCCCAAACTATGTATTTTTATATTGAACTGAAAAACTGGAAATAATATAAACTGACAGCAGAAGAGCTATAATATGGACCCCACTTATGTTTTAGTCGTCTTTTACTTTGCCAGGCATCTTACTGTCCACTCAGATTTTCCAAATACTTTACACGCCATTCAAGGCCAGAAGAAACCTCTGGTCATGGCCAGGCCCACTGCACTGTGCTAATTCAGAATCCCAAGCAAGTTCCATTATGGGAGCAGATGAGTTAGAAGACTTTGAGATGACTCTGCCCATCTCTAATGATCAATAAAGATATGCTGCTGAGACTAAATTGGTTAGGAAAGTGCTGCCAGTGGTTTTCTTCCTGGTCAGCTAATTTTGATGTGTTGGGTAACCTTTTATTAGACATGAGCGGGCACAAGGACTTAATGTATCCAGCAGCGATGCAGTCTTTCACACTTGCTGACCAGCATCCAAAACTAAAAGGCATCAAATATGTTATGCATTCAGCGGGATCATTTTCAATATCTGTGTGGCCTCAACAGCCACCATGAAAAGGAAAAGATAACATGCAAAACTTGTACAAAACACATTCACTGTTATTTGCCATTTAGTCACAACAAGCCTTTTGGCACATAGAGGTAAAGTTCACAGATATAAAAGCAAAGGCTTTAATGATGCAGGAAATACAGCACTTAATTAACTGAGCCACGGGAGTTTATTCCACCTTCCCCTCCCATGTATTGTGCTACGTATGGCCGAAAGAAGACAAGGAAATAAGTCTGAAAGAAATCCACAGGGCTGTCAAGTAGAAGAGAATTAATGGGAAGCAAGCTCAGCTCTCTCTTGACATCCACGTAACTGGGCCTTGCTGTGAGGCAGCTGTTGATCTGGTGGGTAGACGACCCAAGGTGGTTTGAATCATGAACAAAAACTAATAAGAAAGCTTAAGGCTTTGTACAGATTACATGGCTCCTTGCAACATGAAATGAAAGACAGCAGGACCATGTCCCCCTCCCCAGGAGCCAGCACAAGATGTGCATTTCCTATGGAACCAACAGAAAAGCCAAAGTTAGGATTGTACCCTTCAGTCTACAGTAGTGAGCCCAAAAAGTTATTTCAATATGATATATATACAATTACGATAAACATTTCTGAGAGGGCTGTAATTTTACTAATTATAATTAAAAACAGATTTTGCTAATTATTTTTTATCACAGTGCCAGGCAGAGAGGGATTGTGCATGCCACACAGCTGTTTCATCCATACAAGGCGCTTTCTCCTCAGTAACCAATCAGTTTCTAGACAGCATTTACCTAAAAGGATGGAGTTACCCAAACAACAAAGAGTGGTATCTTGTACTTTAAAGAAGCAATTATACATTCAAAGCGCTGGGCATTTTTTTAAAAAAGTGATCACCTATGAATTTGCACTTTTTCAAAAGTAGAGCATTAAATGGTATATATACATATATTGTGGATTATGATGCCTGAACAAGGTGAAAACTCTGACTTAGCTGTTAAGTAGGGAAGCCAGAGGATAGTTTTTGTTTTTTTTGTCGTCCGTGTTTGCAGACATAGGCATCCTTCTTGTGATCTAAAAAGAAATCATAAATGAATGTTTCTAGTTGGATCTACCTGATCCAAAGAGTTCATATTCTGATATCTACACAGTGCTCTGCTGTTTGCAGGGACACCCAGCTGACCTTGAAGAGGGAAGCAGCTCTGGTTTGCAGTCCTTGGCATACATAGATCTGCTCCCTCCACTGAAGTAAACAGAGAAGACGGTGTGTGCAAGATTTCCATGTGTACACAGGCTCTGATGTAGCATATTGGCCAGTCAATAATAGCAGCTAAGAGTTTTGGTTTAAATCTTTAAATAAAAGTGGTCGGTTGTGGATGTATTGCTGTTGACATCAGTCAATTTTCAGGCAAAGCCTTTAATATCTGTACCCTGCTGTAGGTAAAATCTCATCCCACACTGGAGGGAAGGGCTAAATGCCCACAGAACTCTGTCTCTATCTTCTATTTCGACGTGCTCTCAGTCTGTCCCTTTCTCAACAAACAATAATGTTCTCCTCTTACTAATGACTGATCTAAGAGTTCTGCAATTGGCTATGGAAAATCTGCACAAGTTCTTCCTGATAGTTTTTGCATGGTGTCCATGTGGTTTTTGTTTTGTTTTGTTTTGTTTTGTTTTGAAAAATGAAAATAAAACCCCACAATATCTCTAAGACTTTTCATAACCTCCAAAAGTAAGGGGAGGCACTAAAGTGCATTAGTTAGCTGTATGGTTGCAGGGCAACAAAAATATGTGCATGCAAAAGCTACCATTTTGCTTTTGAAAGTGAGCACAGCATGTACAATCTACCAAAGTGTAGTTGCAAGAAGTCCCACTGTGCAGAATGGAAGAAGACTTCCTATTTAATGAAGTCCTGTTCATTTCACTGGATCATCAGGCTAATTTTACGTTATCTTAGCAGTGTGTTACCCATTTCCATGTGACGTCACATTTCCATGTGACGGCTTCTCACATTGTCTAGTATCTATGTAATAGGGAGACTATGTACAAGATAGAACTGAGAACAAGTGTGGTATTGGGATATACTGGTTAACGCAGTACAACCCGGTTTTGACACAAATCTAACAAAGTAACATTGGGCTATCCAGTTCTACACTATCTCACAGGCTTGTTATGCAGATCAATCTGCGTTTGAGGTAGGGAGATCCATGTACTCAGCCCTGAGCTGGTTAGAAATGCAATCAGCAGAAATGGAGGCAAGTGAATGGAGATATTGTAAGGGCTCCCATTTATACATATTACTAGAGCAGCATAGAGAAGCAGCCATAGAAAAACAGGGATTGCTCCACAAAGGTAGCATACATTACTCACAAAGCCCAATTAGAGTCCTCTTAACAGTATACACAGCTGTCCTGTAAACATAGCTTTCCCCTGATTGAAGGAGTGCCATTAAAAAAAAGTGCTGTGGGTGGGTGGCAGGAAATCCCTGCATGTTTCGAAGGATATGAAGCGTAGCTAGATGTTTCAGATTGTACATTCCCTTGGGAGCTTCTGGCAGGAAAATGGAGTGGGAAGGCCTAAAGCAAAACAACAAAATGTATGAGCCAGTCCCAACTAGCTAACTTTGGCTGGATCATGCCCAGCTTCCTGGTTGCGTTGGCAACTTTAAAAAAATAACAGAAGATTGTCCAACATTTCAACTTTTTAGAAAATGTTTACACCTATCAGATTAATTTTAAAAAAATAGGGCTGATGTGCACCCTTCATTCCTTTCTAGAGAGATTTTGTTAAGTGCCAACAAGAGTCCCAGGCAAAGTGAAATAAATGAAACGTGCCCAGCCAGTGGTTCTTCCTAAATTTCTCCTTAGATTTTTAGGTTACACATATAAATTGACTCCAGGGTAGATCAAAGAATACAGTTCCATGTCAGCTTTAAACATCACTCCAAAAGAGAAACATAGCTTGCCTAACAAAATTTGAGGTGGCTGTGCTGTTCTGCTCAAATGTTCAGCTTCAATGAACATGCTGTTCATTTTTATCAAGACATGAATACTAAGCTACAATAAATAAAAAATATACACTACTGAACAATTCAGGGTTGTTGTGGGGTTTTTTTGTAATCACATATACATTTAAAAATTCACCTTCTTCAAATTGTGTGAAAATTTAGTACTCTAAACATAAAGATTTCAAAGTAAAGTTTTCATTATCTTGCACGGGCCCGACAATAAAATGAGAAACTCTGAGTCAGACAGCCCCGCTTCACATAGTTTGACAGGGAGGCTGCTATTTTGAACTGTTCCTTTGTTTTAAAATCTAGGTATTTTCTATCAAAAGACCATTTGTTTTCCCCCCCCTTTAAATCTGTACATTAACTGTTTTTGTGCAATGGCTATAGCCGGTACAGCTTGAAAAGAAAGAAAGAAACCAAAACCAGAGTTTGTCCCCTTGTCTCCGCAGCTAAAGAAAAAAGAAAGTTTCAAGGAATCCAGTTAAAATAGAGTGCATTTCAATATAAGGGATTCAGTCCTAAAATAATTTAAACAGGTACCGTTTCCATGACAGGTGATTTGATACACTCTTCATGCAGTCTGCTCTTTTCTGAAAGGCTAAGTGAATTCTCGGTGGGATGCTCTGGGAGGTGAGCGCCACCATTCAAAGCAGAAACAAATCCATCTTGTGAAGGACTTTTCAAGTATGAGGGAAAGTCCACTTGGGAGTGTCTTGGCCTGTGCTCAGTGTATAAACTACCACATGGAACAGCATTTTCGCTTTCAGAAGAAGAGCAGCAGACTATGACAGAAGGATTTGAAGAAGGATAAAGTGAACTGCCGTAACTTTCCTCTGATTGCCGTGTATAGTCAACTAACTGTTCTGAAGTTGGGTTGTAAGGCACCAGGGAAAGATTACCATTCTTGACGGTATCCCTTTCAGGGTAAGTTTCACGGATCTGATTAGGAGTGCCAGGGCTGTGGTTCTCTATTTGGTAATAAAGTGATGAAGCGTTGGTATAGTAGGAGGATGCCTTCGAGTGGTTTTCATGCATGGCAGTGCTGTCAGAATAGCACAGGACAGAAGGAAGCGCTTGCACCATGTCGGCATGAGCACCCAGCCCTTCCACAAATTCATCCACCTTTTCTTCTTCATCCTCATCTTCGTCATCTTCCTCCTCCTCCTCCTCTTCCTCCTCCTCCTCCTCATCTTCGTCTGTTTCACTTGGTGCTAAACTCTGTGTGCTAGAATCGGTAACTCCACTACAAAAGCTACTTGCATCTTCCTCTTCTTCTTCCTCCTCCTCCCCTGGGCACCCCAAATCATCGACTGACTGCAAGTGCATCACAGTTGCCGCCCGAGGCTCTGCTTCAACTTCAAAGTTGTCTGGAACCGAATATTCCAGCTGGTGGGTTGTGGGGCCCACTGAACTGCTGTGAGCGCTGATCTCACTGTGGCAACCGTTCAGTGCAGGGACTTGTTGCTCCCTGTTTTTCTCCAATTCAAGTTTCATTATAGTGTGCAAAAAGTGAGTCCGAACACGGATGGGGTTAAATTCAATTCTGCCCGCTGTATTGCTACATCCTTCTTTAGTGCAACCACACGGGAAAGACATACGATCCACCTTAAGAAAAGAGACCATTGATTAACTGCATGTCTGAAAATGGGAGAGGGCAGGAACAAGCAAAGTAAAGAATCTCAATATGAAAGAAACTGATGGTAAAACTAAGGAACTTCAACTAGGAAAACTGCCCTAGAAATATAGTTGAAGGGTGATACACACACACACACATACCAATTACACCAGTTAAGACCTTCTGGATGAAAAATGATCAATTATCTGGCAGAAATAAAGAAAGAGCAGAGAACCATTTAAAACAAAGAACCTTAAAGCCCAAAGCTCTATTACAGATAAGAAGGGCAACACAGATATAATACAGCTGGTTGATAACTTTGGCCCTTTCCGCATGTGGGAAAGAAACTGCAAAAAAACGCTACTCACCGGACTTCTTCAGCGTCCAGGCAAGTCCGTCGGGACGAGGAGCAGTGCGAGCTCATCGCTCCGCACTGCTCCGGCGTCCAAAATGGCTGCTTCCAGTTGGTGGAGGCTCTCCACCAACCAGAGAAGCTCGCCAGCCTAAAGTCCGCCACTTGTGCGCGCCTGCAAATCTGCACCGGAGCACGGGGACAGAGCGACATGGAGTTGCGCGCTCCGTGTTTTTTAAAAACCTAAGAGGTTTTTAAAAAGCATGCTGCGCGACCAGTTCCGGTCGCTCTGAACCGGACTGAGCAATACACTGTAATAGTGCTATTATTCCACTTTCAACATCCTATGGAATTCTGGAATTTGCAGTTCAGGGAGGGGCAGTTAGAATTCTCAGTCAGAGAGCTCTTTGGCCTCAGTAACCTACTAACCCCAGAATTCCACAGGATGTTGAAAGTGGAATAATAGCCTGTAACAGTGTAGAGCAGAAATGGCCCTTGTTTAGATCTCACCAAGGTTAGGGCTCTGAAGCCATGATTAGATGCTGGTGTCAGAATTACGGTTAACTGGGAACTACAGTTAATGTCTACACTGACATAATAGTTTACCATGGATGGGTTAGGGGACAGAAGACCTATCACTAGAGGTCACAGTTGTTGAACTGCCTATATGATCCCAGAACCTGCTTCCAAATGCTTAACTATTGGCAATATTACATCTGCACTAGCCAAATAAGAGGTGTGACTTTGCAGTACTGTGCAAGTGCCACAGTAGCATCAACTGTTGGTCATACAGGCAGGGAGGTAATAATTTACTCCATTCAAAAACAATTACCTTCTGAATCACAAAATCACAAAACTGACCTCAAGACTTTTAAGCATTATATAACACTCATGATTAATTGTGGTGGGAAAAGTGTAGTCTAGTGACCCCAGAGTACTACCATCATTCCCAAAATATTGCAGTGAAAAACAGGTGAATGCTCCTTTTAAATAGATCTCCAGGCCACTCTGTGTTGTTTAATACTCCCGTCTATTGTTTTCAAAATATGGAGTGGACATTCAGACACTTCCAGTTTCCTTTTTCGAAAAGAGTGTTATCATCATGGTGGCATTTTTGGTTGTCCATGTGGACCTAAATGACCCTGGGATAGAAAACTGGCCACTGGGCCCACTTAAGTTCCCCACTGCTGTTAAAAATGGACATAAAGTGGACAAGTCCTCAACTACTGGAGAGACATATCAAATATTCCCCCTAAAGACATCTCAAGGCCCTAACAGATACACTGTGGATCTGGACCTACTAATCAATCTCTTGGTGATTTGCAGTAGATTCACAAAGGGTTTCTGATATCCAGTTATCTAATAATAGCATCTTGCTTCTCCCTATCAAAATCAGGTTGCTGAAAAAGAAAGCTTTGGGAAAACCAGGAGTGGATTTCACTTGTGAAAGGAGTATGTTAACTTGGCTCTGGTTCTGATGATCAATTCCTAGAGTTAGTGTGTGCTCATAGGCACCTTATTTCCTAATTCTTGGCATGCAGGTTGTAACCACTATTTTGTGTCATGTCCAACTTGATCATCATCATCATCATCATCATCATCATCATCGGAAGATCCCACAACCCTGAAATTTGTTTACTCCTGGTATAAAAATGTGTGTGTGTGTGTGTGCTTGTATGTGTGCATATGCTTCAAGCTGCTTGTCAACTTATGATGACCCCATGAATTCCATAGGGTTTTCTTAGGCAAAGAATTCTCAGAGTGGTTTGTGACGTCCTTCCTCTGAAATAAAGCCTACTGCACCTGCTATTCTGTGGCAGATCCCCCATCCAAATACTAACCAGACCTGACCCTGCTTACCTTCCAAGGTCAGAGGAGATCGGGTCCTTTCAGGTTATTTAGGCAGGAATGTTACAAAAACACTACCCTGAAAATTTGCTATCATTTCTTAAAGTCAGTTGACAACCTCTTTTTGGAACATTTGTATGAATGTGCATAGAGGGGAACTTTTGTGCGTGTGTGCGTGTGTGTGCGTATAGTCGTTATTATTGTGTGCCTTCTATTTGTTTCCAATTTACGGCAACCCCAAAGTAAACCTATCACAAGGTTTTCTTCACAAGATTTGTTCACAGCTGGTTTTCCACAGCCATCACCTTCTTCTGAGGCTACAGGAGTGTGACCTGCTCAAGGTCACCCAAAGGGTTTCTTTGGTGATTTGAAGCCTGATCTCCCAGAGTTGGTTCAGCACTCAAATCACACCACACTGGCTCTCATATATGGAACTATAACTTGGCTCCCAGACTTTTCTCCCTAGCCATAGTGAAGAATACTCCAGGTCAGCTCTCACCTGGCATTTTATGCCTGCAAGACTGCAAGTACAAGTTTCTGGGTCACAGAAGACGCGACAGTCACAGCCACAGTCTTCTCTCGAAAGACGTATGGCTCGCAGCTCGTGTTTTTCTTCCACGTCTATCTTCTTGACTCCAGAGGCTCGCAGAAGCGCCCTTCGCTTTTTTGTTGGTAGAGGTTGTAGAAAGAAGTACTCGTCAACTTCTGTGTTGTCAAGATCTATGTCATCATCAGAAATATCATCCAGTGTCAAAGTGTTTGCTTCCTCAGATTCCACTGTGCCGTTTTTAGTCATCTATAGGAAACAGGCAGTAAAGAGGCATCAGAGCTTCACTGACAAGCAGAGGCATTTTTAGCTTAGAAAACAGTTGCACAGAGATGACAAAGCCACATACTCAAAGGAGAATTCATTCTTCAAAGTGGTTTATTATTATTTTACCATTAAAAGGTTTTGTGGTCCCACATCTCGTGTACACAAACAGTTTACAGCAGCACTGTAAAACAATACAACAATCCCATAGAGCTAGAATTGCCAGAGTGAAAACCGGAGACAGCTTCTGTCACTTTAATGACTGTACAGGAGAGGGAATTTTAGCAAGTGCTGCTTATTACTTGGTTGTGTGACAAGCAGCACCTACTATAATTCCCTGATCTGTACAGCCTATTGAAGGTAAAGCAACTTTCTGCAATCTTTGGTCTGGTAATCATATGTAGAATATATTAATAATACTATATTAAAAGGAGTTCAAAACAGCTGGTGGCTAAGGAATGTTCAAGTAAACACACATATTTTCAAGAAGTGCCTAACAGACATATGATTGGAGTCTGCCACAAAGCAGAAGAGAGATTATTCCATAGGACAGGGATCCAAAACTCGGACTTCTCATTGCTGCCAAGCAGAAAATCCACAAGCTGTGGCACAACCAGCAGGGCCTCCCTGAAGACTGTGATGGCTGATGGGAGGGATTAGTACAGGGTGGAACTAGGCTACTAAACAAGCCCTGAGAACTACCTCCCTCCTCCAGGATCTCAAATGGCTGTTCCTCAGTGGGGGAGGGAATTTTACCTTCCCCACCCCCAGGTGTCTTAGACCCGGGAGAGACACTTTCCAAAACACAAAGTGAAGTCAATTTTGGGGGGAAAGGCCTTCCGTAAGCCTAAATGGCTGAGGGAGGAGTAAAAGCATGACAAAACTGCCCAGTAGAAGGCCAGGGAAGCTTTTTGAGTTTACAGAAAGGCCACAATTTATTAAGACGGCTACAAATATGTAACCACCTTAGTTTTGCAGCTACACTGGGTCTCCTAGCCCAACCCTGCCCAACCTCACTTACCAGGCAGCAGCCATGGGAATCAATCGAGGTCTTTTCCCTTGTCAATCAGGAAGTGGCTGATTGACATTCCCACCCCCTCCCATGAGCGGGAGGCAGAAGGAGGATCCGTGTTGCAATTCCCCTTGCACCGGAGATCATTCACATGACGGGGGTGGTACCATCAGTCAGCTGCTTCCTGATCAACAGGGGAATAGAGCTCTGTCGCTCATAATGACTGCTGCCTGGTAAGTGAGGAGTGGGGTTTTTTCACAGTTGCAATGTAATCTCTAAACTAGTGAATACCTAGGGATTGAGAATATCAACCAGTCACAAATGCATAACTCTAGGTTACATGTTCATGAATTCTGGATAAAGTTTTAATTTTTTCCCCTTTTTCCTCAAACATTTTTTAAAAAATAATTTGAAGTAATAATAGCTCTTGGGGGCTGCATGCCGACCACAGACTGCACTTTTTCTTCCCATACTATGAGGGAAATATTCTGTAAGATAACCTGGTCCTCTTTGGGGGATAGCATCTAACAGAATCATTAAATCATAGAGATGGAAGGGAACACAAAGGCCACCTAGTCCAATCCTCTGCGAAGTAAGAATTTATAACTAAAGCATTCCTGAAAGATGGCCATCCAATCTCTGTTTAAAGCCCTTTAAACAGGGAGAGTCCCCCTTCTTCTGAGGCAATCTATTCAAGCTATTTGATGCGGGGAACCAACAACTCCTCCCCACACCCCAGTATGCCAGGGGATAGTAGTATATTTGTCCTCATTGGCTACGATGGTTTCTTTCCTACAAGCTTGCCAAGAACTGAGAGCCAATGACTCAGGAACTCGCACTGGTCCATGGACCACTACTTACAGTAACATTGGTTTAGAGCTTTGCATATTAACATCTACACCTTAAATGTGTAAGATTCCTTAGCATAGTTGTGCTGTGCATGTGTGTGTTTTAAGTCTTCTCATTCTTCCAAACAAGTAATCAGCCTAGTCAATACAACTGCCGTCTCCTTGACAGGTATGTAGACAGATGTCCCTATGCTTAGCCCACTGCTATTGGGGTGAACAGGAATAATTGAGGTTTGTCCTTATTTCAACAGGGCTTGATTACAAGCAAGATTATGGATTCAAACCAACAATTATGATTTATTAAGATCTAGCGTGCACTGGAGTGAATTTTCATTCATCTAGACCGAATAGGCAATATGATTTCTGTCAGTTCTGATACTTCTATTCACACTGGCAGAAATTTTTTTAAGAAGGAGCATGGTACAATCCTCCAACTAGTTTTGTGATTATTTCAGGTGCAAATTTAAAAAAAGAAGAAGAAGAAAGGATTAAACCAGAAAGGAAACTTTTGTTCTTGTGCAGCCAAACAGGAAAACAACAACATTCACTTATAGCTGATACTAAACAAACATTTCCCACAAGGAAATACACATTCAAAAGTAGGCCCTGCACATATAATCACAGAATGTCTGTTTACATTAAATCAGGGATTACATAGATGGCTATCAGCTTTGCAGCTTTTCTCAATCTCTGGAGTGATTTCACTGTTCATAGGTGGCAGCTGGAAAGCATGTTAACCATATCAGGCTGAGATGATTCCCCTTCTGTTTGTTGGGCTATCAGAGCTCAGCAGAAGGATGCAAGTGGCATATGGAATCACATTCTTTCCTGCATTATACAGCATCATTTTTCAGAGCAGTAGGAATTATCTACTATAGAGAACACCAACATTGCTATACAAAAGCAAAGAAGAAGAGGAGGGAAAAGAAAAACGAAAACCAGATTAAGCATTGCCCACATCCCAGTGATTTTGAGTGACACTGCCCTTGGATCTGAGAAGGCACAGTGCCAACTCTTCTCTCCGTTAAAGCCCTATTCAGTCATTTAAAAAGAGGACATAATTAACATGTGAGGAAGGGGAGTCTGCTTGCTCCGTCTCTCCCATGTGAAGGACACTTTTAAAAGCCCATCTTTATCAGCACACTAAGGGGACATGGGACCCCAAAACAGCCCAAGGAAAAAACAAACATAGCACAGATTCTGACCTGCTTTTCATGAGGAAGGAATGAAATGGAGTATCCTGAATACTATAAAACCACCTTATACGACAATCTTCGGTTGCAGACTCCAGTTGTGAAAATTATACACTGTTGTAATTACTGCATTTTTGATTCTAAACAGACAGAAAGCTTAGGTATCTACTAGCATGTTTTTTCCCCTCAGAGCATCTTCTTTTAAAGATACCGCTGCATAGCTAGAAAAAAAAATTTCTTTGACTGATAAGAAATCCAGCATCTTCTCAACAACATGCACTGTACAATCACCAGGGGGATCTCCTGAGCAGTCTGTGGTGGGAAAGGGCCTGTATTTATCCTGGAAAAGCAATTTTCAAAGCAGTAGCCTTGTTAGTCTCTTGCAGCATAAAAAGGAGGAAGGGAGAAGGAGGGAGGGAAAGAAGGAAGGAAGGATGGAAGGACGCACGCACACATGCACTTTTGATGCTAACCAATTTTAATTTTAACATGAGCTTTTGTGGATGTAAACTCACTTTTTCAGAGGCTGTACCAAATAGTATTAAGGCCTCAGGTACAATATACCTATTTATAGTTGTGAGAGTAGGACAGAATGTACTAGGCTCTACAAAGATGCAAATCGTGTGTCTTGTCCTAAATTTTCAAAGGGCTCGGTGAGGTGACACAGGTCTTTTCAATTTTTAAAGTGGTGAGTTAGTGCTGACGTGTGAAAGCAATAAATCTTCTTTCCAAAAGTTACCTTCCCTGGGTTCAAAATTCTCTCTGAGAGACAGAGTGCATAATTCCTTTTGTTATGTGTGCAGGAGTGATGACTCTTGTCTTAGTATACGCAATGTGGCATGAAGTCTTTGTCTTTGTTTGTAACTCTGCTAATGGATTGGAATTTGTAGATATAATTCAATTCAGCAGTTTCTGTTTCTAGTTTTCCATTGTAATTTCTGTATTGAAAATCCACTGATTGATATACAAATATGCTTCCAGAACACACTACCAAATATATTATTTTCAGCCAACTCCTCTGATACAACCACATCTGCCCAGACCCACAAGAAAGAGACTCAAAGTTCTTGAATTTCAACAGGCATTTCTTAAAGTACAATACCCACCTAAGAGATGAAGAAACTAATTAACCAGAAAAGGTTAATACCCAGGAACCATCTACTACAAAACAGACCAAAAATAGATTGTCAGAACATCCTTACTGGTCAGCTACCGTCCCCAGCAGAGACCACTCAAACACATAATCAAGCTACAACCAGATCTGAAGAATAACACAGCCTTCTCTCAAACTCTGGGAAGCAGATCTTTATTGGCCTACAGACAGCCTCCAAATCTTAAACAACTACCCATTTACAACAGGATGCATTACATGGACGGTGATACAGGGACAATACCTTGCCACAAACCCAGATGCCAGCTCTGTCTCCACATGTATTTCGCCAGCAATATTATAGGGGCTGATAATATCACTCACAACATCAGAGAGATATTCATGTGCTGCTGCTCCAATGTGACATATGCCATGCTATGCCAGCACTACCCCTCCACGCTCTGAGTCTGCACTAGACAAACAGGACAATCTCTATGCAAGAGGATTAATGGACACAAATTTGACATTAGAAATGGCAATACCCCAAAACCAGTTGCAGAACATTTCAACCTTCCTGGACATGCAGTAAGAAATTTACAGACTGCAGTTCTTGAACAAAGAAATTACAAGGTAGACTAGAAAGAGAAAAGATGTTGAATTATACTCACAAATTCCAACCCATTAGCAGAGGTGTAAACAAAGACAATGGCTTTATGGTACTCTATATATATTAGTACAAGTGTCCTTGCTACTGCACATATAACAAAAGGAATCTTCTCAGAGGAGATTTTGAACCCAAGGAAACTGACTTTTGCTAAGCAGATTTATTGCTTTTGCACATCAACATTAATTAACCACTGAAAGATCTGAAAGACCTGTATCACCTCACCCAGACTTTCGGACATTTAGGGCAAGACACATGATTTACAACTCTGTCAATCCTACTATGTTCTATCCCACTTCCACAACTGTACAAATATGCTTTATATCTGAGGCCTTACTACTGCATCCACTTAGTACTGCGTCCAGATAGACGGGTTTATATCCATGAAAACTCATGCTTAAATAAAAACCTATTTGTCTTTCTTTCTTTTTTTAACCTGCCCCCTTTTTTATGTTGAAAAAGCAGGTCTCTCATTGACTTTCTTTCTAACAGCACCAAGAAGGTGTTCACAAAGGATGTTTACAACTCACATGGTCTTCTCTCATAGTGTCAGGATTGGTTCTAATATTTTTTGAGGGGAGGGGAGTAAATTCATAATTGCACTTTGGATATGATGCATTAAAAATCTGTAGAAATTAGTGCTTTAAAAATAACTGCTATTGTTTGTTTAAACCAGAATAGCTATACGGAAGTCAAGCAGAGGACATACATCTTTCCTTTGTCACCCATTTAGACTCTACCTTTGTCTAGCTGGGAAGAACACAAGAACACAGTAGCAGGCTATAAAACTGCAATGAATTTCTGAGAAAGGAACTTTAGTCATACAAGGAATGGGATAAGTAGATGGAATATCTAACAAACATGAGGGGCTGGAAGTCTTGGAAGTAGCCATGTTTCTCCAGATGACAAACCTTCTAGGATGTGGGGAGGAGAGTAAGGCAAGCCAGAGAGAATCATCTCTGGCCTAACAGGCCATCAGAAGTAGAGAATGTAAAAAACAGAAACAAGCATTCTCATCCTCAGTGAAAACAATATCTCAACACACTGGGGCACATGATTAAGAAAATGGTCAACTGCTGTGGGATATATTGTAATTTGGGATTTTTTTTCTGTGAAAAATTTGCTTATGCAAAACCTTGTGGGAAAAGCCCAGTTTTAGAACAGAAAAAAACCCTTTTGTGTCTAGAATAAATGCAGCTATTATATTTTCCCAGCAGCTTGATTCCATATTATGATGAATCAAAAAGGCAGAAAGTACTTTCTCAATAAAAGGGCAAATTTTCTTGCACGGAACACTCCATACTTAGCAGCTTGTGTAGCTGGATTTAATCAAAATTTAAAGTAGTTACTTCAATGGTGTAGAACAAATTGCAATCGTATCTGCATAGCAGGAAGGAAGCTGTTGTCTTAAAGAGCTCAGGTCAAAACTGTCAAAACTCTGATGAGCTAATGTGAGAAATGGGAGAAATGCCAGCTTGTTTGGGGCAACTGAACTGCAGCCATTTGAAAAGTGGAAGTGCAAACTTGGCAAGGCTGTGAACTGCCAAGCTGACTGTTAAAGGTTCACATTCATGCCATCAAGAGTCAAAGGGTGTGCTTTGTCTTGTTTTTACCTTAAGTTTTAAAGAGTTCAGTTTCTCCTCCCTGAGATGTTCTCGTAACATCTCCCGATGAAGCCTTTCTTGTTCCATGGCAAATTCCCCAAGGGTGTACTGACGCACACTGTTGTGGCGGGTTGACATGCCCAGGGTGCTCCCTCCTTGGCTGGGGACGCTTGTGAACCCTTGCCTTCTTGTGAAGTAGTAAACGGTAACGCAGTTGAAATGGACATTTTTGGTCCTCTTCCGTTTCTCCCTCTTCAGAATCAGGACGCTAAAAGGAAAGCATGTGACATGTTTCAATAACACCATTTTCATCATTCCACAGATTCTTACAATACAATCAGTCCTCCAGGCTAAATGCTGCAGGGATCTTCTGAATAGGAAATCAGGGCTGTGGAGGGCAGGAATAAGGAACACCACACATTCAGAGGAGGAAGGGCCCAGGAATAACTCCAACTCTTTGCCTTCCTCAGCCACTTGACTGATTACAATGGGTTGCAGAGCTGCCATGATATCACTTCCTTTTTACTACTTCCTCTTATCAGCAGACATGGTTAATTCATGATGATTATGATGATACATTTAGTCAATTAACTGGCTGGATTAATTATTTAAAAGCATTTGGGCAGGCTTAAAAAAACTACCCTGAATAATAGAGTAGTAGATTTCCTACCAAGTTTAATTAAAAAAACAACAACCATTTTTATTAATAGTATTTCTAAAACTTGTGGGTGGCAAGAGATGATGCCTGATGCAACAGACTGGGGTGGGAGAAGTGCAACCTCCAATCTTTTTTGTGGCCTCTGACCCTTCAAGGGTCTCTAAGCCCCCAGGTGCATCTTATTTTTTAAAAAAAGCCCTAAATTTACCCATAAACTGCCTCAAAAGGCTACTTGCCACAGTCTTATGCTTCAAAATGACTCTCTGATGACCATGTCTCCCCAGCTTAGCTTCACTGCTGGAAACTGGTTGAAACCCAGCATCTTGTCACACTCTCCCCAAGAAATTGCAAAAAACAAACAAATCGAAGAGACTTCCAGTTATTTCCAAGTCTCATTTTCAGACGATTTTGGATAATACAAGGGTTGCAGGAGTAGCAACAAGAAAGTACCCTTGGCAGAGTTTACTACAGTGGATGGATCTGTCTCCCTGGCAACCCAATTCTGTCGTTTCCATAGATTGAACCCTCCCCAGAGGCATCAACACTACCATCTTCAGAGGCATGTGAACTGGTACCCTTCAAATACTTTGGATTCCAAATCCCACATGCTCCAGCCAGCATAGCCAATGATCAAGATTTAGGGGGACTATAGTCCAAAACATTTGGAGAGCACCAATTCATGATATATATAAAAGCTTCAACCAGAACAATAATTACTGCTCTCAAAATACTATCTCTCAGTCAAAAGCACTAGAAATTCAAAAAGTATGTTTTATAAACATTTGTTTGATAGCTTACAGCCAGAAAATACTACCAGTGCAGGAAAAAAAACTACATGCTGGACAGGGGCCACCTGTGTTTGAATTCAAAGACTAGCCCTGTTAGTCTGGATTGGTATGCAAACGGAGACTGTAGCACCTTTGAGATTAACGGAGAGAAGTTTATAGCACACACTTTTGTAGACTGAGTCCACCTGCTGTTCAAGCAGTACATGCACATTTATCAACTTGAAATGGTGGAGCCTCAAAATGCCTACTGTGCTGGATGTGATAAACAGGCCTATGACCCTAAACTAGGTTGCCTGCAGAACAGGCACTGCTATTATACCTCTAAGACGAAAGCTAAACACCCAAGATATTCTTAACTGAGAACAATCATACCATATTTTAGACCCAGGATGCAAAGTGTCAGTCAAAGCCCATTCACACATCCATCAATATCACTTGACATTTCATCACCCAGCAAGTCATCTGTGGATTGCCTTCATGGAATCCTGTGTTTGCGGGAAAGCGTGCTAACAAGAAAGTTCTTAATATGCTGTTTGACCTATTCTGACAGTTTCACTGTGATTGAGAGATGAACAGACAGGTTTCATGCTTAAGTCAGGCTCAATGACACATATATTTCTGGCAAAAAGACTTGTGAATCAGAAGTTCAATCCATTCTTTACATTCTGTCGTTACTAATCATCAGATGATATGAAAACCTAACAACCTGGCTTGACCATTGTACAATGTACCGATAAAGGTCACAGTTTATTTCTATTATCATATGTTGAATCAGAAGAGAACAATGACTCTATGGAAGCAGGCCTAGAAATTAACTTGAACCAATTAAATCCAACCCTCAATTCAAGTTTCAGACATTCTTTCCACTTCTTGTTGTTGTGTGTCTTCAAGTTATTATTGAATTATAGGGCCCCAAGGAAAACTTATCACAAGCTTTTCTTGGAAAGATTTATACAGAGTGATTTTGCCATTCTTCTGAATCTGAAGACAGTAATTTGCCCAAGGTTGCCCAGGTTGAGTGGGGATTTGAACCCTGGTCTCCCAGAGTCCTCGTCCAATACTCTAACCACTACATCACACTTCTTTCCAGTGTCAGAGTATAATAGCAAAGATTTGGCGCAGGGGAAATTCCTAAATTGGAGTCAATCACTTTTAAGAGAACCAGGATCCTTCCCAACCTATGTGAGATATGGGCACAGGGCTTCAAGGCCAGGAGTTTCAATTTCCAAGTAGCTCAAGAGTCAACAGCATCCATTTTAGAATGTAATTACAGATCAGCCTATATCCCAACTTAACTACCAACCTGTAGCTACCAACCCCATGCTACCCTTTCCCAGATTTCTCATGGCACTCTCTTTAGGTGATCAGACCTAGTTCCATTTTGTAATAGCAAAACAGGAAATGGCAGTCCATGAGAACTTAATCCTACCAATTTACAGTCTTGCCAAGTTTCTTAATTTCTGTCTTCTATGGTTCAAATCCCCCCTGCTTCGAATGCAATAAAGATGGAAAAACCAGGTGATAACTACATTTTTTACCTATAAGGAAGATAAAAAGACATACAATGACATTGTCTATCTATTAAAAATATCTGTATTAAACAAATTATATAATCTCCTCCACTCAGATCTAATGTATAAAAGTCAAAGTTTGTCTGTGAGTTTCTCTGTCTGTGTCACGCAGGAGAAGACGTCATACGATTGGCCGTGTCAGGTGACAAGAACTCATATGACTGGCTGGCTGGAAAGATTCTATAGAATCCTGGGGTTGGCAGTTCAGGGAGGGGCCTTTAGAATTCTCAGCCAGAGAGTTCTTGGGCCTGGCTGGTTGCTATGGAGGTGAGGCTGAGCAGCAAGGAGAAGGCCAATATATTCCCTGAGAAACCAAACCTCTGTATGTTAACAACTCTGAATACAGATTGGATTGGGGACTATGGGGAAAAGTTACAGGTACTGGATAAGACAGTTTGGGGAATTACAGACACAGGATCTCAAATCTGTGTATTTCAACTGCATCTAATTCCTAAGGTAAGGTAAGGTAAGGTAAGGTAATTCCTAAGGTATTTCTAACAAGTATTACTTATAAGGACAAAAAAACAAAAACGGGCAATGCCAAGTAAATACACTAGTACCATATATTTAAAGGTAACAAAGGTAAAAAATCAAGTTCTCAAAAATGTGCTGCCCATGATTGGCTTATTTTGTCTATTACTTCATCTCTCCATGTACTGTCCTATCAAGTGTATGTGTTTCCAACTGTTACATCTGAAATAAATCAATCAACTCGGGTATGGTTTTCCCACATATTGCACAAAAAGTATGCCTATGTGATTGGGAAAGTTCATATAGTACACTTTATATATGTTCATATTATGTGTATGCAGGTTCAGAAGTTTGTGAAAATCTCTGTGCTTGAATTCTACTCAGAAAACAAGAATTCTCTCAAATCCAGAGCACTGATCAAGTTTACAGTTATATTTGAGTATGTGTGTGTGAACTGATGAGCTCATGTTTGCCCAGGAATACAAAGTTTAGCTGCATACAGCATTCATGGAGCAGAACATTTTTTGTCCCCAAGGAGTTGCCATAGGAAATTCTGGAAAGGTAATTTTGAGAGACAGTGGAAGATCTGAGGAAGGAAATTGGTAGAAAAAATCATAAAAGACAGTGTGTGAATGATTAACACCACCTAGAAAAGACAATGTAAAGTGGCAAGTCAGAGATCAGACCTTGGTTTGAAAAAAAAAGATTTTCTTTATTATATCTTCTTGCCAGCAAGCTGCACTGGTTTGGGATCATTCCCAAAGAAAACCGGCCCCGCCTCTTAGATTGTCCAAGCCTTTATACAGTTCAACAAACGAGTCATACATGCGATGTTTTTCCCATACAATGAACAATGAGCTGTTCTGCTGCGCACCTAGAAATATTTCAACTTTTTGCAACATTTCTACTTCAAAGGGAAAGCAAGATTACAATTCAGCGGTTACAGAGTTCTATTGTTTTCATCAAGCACAGAGAAAGATTACATCTGCCAAGTCAATTTTCTGCTTTTTCCCCACTCCTTGTGGTCATCAGGCCTGACCCGAAACTGCACATCCACTTCAAATGGAGGACAGAACTGGAGCTCAGGACCTAAATGCAGCCTAAACCCAGGAGGAACCCAGAGGCCCAAGAATGGCAGGATGAGGCCTACAGCTGCATTTCAGTTCTGCATTGTGTAGCACAGGCAGGCCTATGATCCCAATTGGATAACTGATTGACTAGATTTTACCCTGTCCTGGAACAGAGTACATATTAAGATATATATTTATCCACATTGTTCCTGTTTCTTTTTTTCTTTTTTCCCCCTTGTTACATATATTCTTATAAGCAAAAATGCTCTACTTTCATTAGCATTTTCATTCTAGTTTAAAAATTACATTAAAATTTTTAATTTTAAAAAGTAAAAACAGTGTTTTTAGTAGGTAAATGATATTTTTTTAAAAAAAATCTACAAAATTACACTACTTATAATTGTTTAGATGCAACAACCCACTTTTTGAGAGAACATACTCCTTCACAGGCCCCACCAAACATATTAGGACTTTTGTGTTGGGTACCAATAATACTTATATCGATAACTGCACGGTTTCCAATTGCCACATTTCAGTTGGGTCTGCCATGGCTAGTCCTCTATCTTACCAGGCCCTTAGCTGATTTCAGAAAGTCCCAAATTTTCCATCATCCCATTTCCCAGCCCCACACAGCCTGAAAACTGATTTCAACAGTGCTTTGCATTAACTAGCTCAGCAGAAAAAAGCTTGCACTCATACTCTAGAGAGGAGAAGAGGTGGAGGAGTCAGAGCAAAAGCAAATGAGAAAGTCCTGTGGCACTCACAGGTTTGCACTGATTCAACAGACAGATTATTTTGGTAAGCAAAAGGATCTACTCTGCCAGGTGCTAATGGTGTAACAGTGTTGCTCACAGTACCAAAGGTACATTGACTTGCTCACCTTCCAATGTGAAGTATGCCATTCTAGGTCAGTAATGCCACTCTACACTAGATAAACAGGATAGGCTCTATGCCAGAGGACAAATGGACAAAAATCTAACATTACAAAGGCCACCAAAAGAAGCTTCAGAGCACTTTAAACTTCCTGGACATGTAATATGAGACTTACAAGTGGTAGTTCTCAAATGAAAAAAAAAGAAAAGAAAGGAAAAGATGAAGACTGCAGAGAGAAGCAGCTGAATTGGACTATATTCCAAGCCATTAGCAGAAGTAATTGGACAAATTGCAAACCATTTGGAATTGGACAAATTCCAAACCATTAGCAGAGGTATGAACAGAGACAATGGTTTAATGGCACACTGCCTGTATCGATATACAAGTCCTCACAACTGCACATATATAAAAAGGAATTCCCTCAGAGAATCCTCTGACACCAATGGAACTGACTTTTGGTTAGTAGATTTATTGGTTTCATGCGTCAATACAAACAGACTACTTGAAAGGCCTGTATCATGTCACACAGCTCTTTGAACTCTTTGGCCAGAGTTACAATTTCAATCATTTTGTATTCTATTATACTTTACTCCCACAACTGTGTAATTATGCTTTAAAACTGGTGGTTTTAATATCATTCTATCAGGATATCTAAAGAAGTGGACTGATACCGACAAAAGTTCACACTAAAATAGATCAGTTAGGTTTAAAAGTTCTGCAAGATACTTCTCTTCCTTTTCATGCCTGATTTGAAAATATTTTTCTCCTCCCTTTCTCATTTCTTTTGTCTATTTTTGAGATTGCAGAAATCTCATATTTTACGACTTAGTTTTACTGGTTTTCTTCTCTCTACATCTTCCTTTTAATTTACTAATTCCCCCACTCTTTGGGTGTGAGGGGGGTATGTGCACATATACCAGGGCTGCACAGTGTCACAAGAAAGAAACTGAGGCCCTTACTGCACTATCCCAGCGGGATCCTTGCATTGCCATTGCCGGGATGGGATCAGGGCCTGAATGCTTCCCACTGCACCCAGTTGGCTGCTGAGGGTGGGTAGCGCCAGCCAGACTGTTCTTTTTTCTGCAGTATAGTATCAATGGCGAGTCCCTTTCCCCACCTCTTCCCTGCCCTGTGACCCATGATTGGTCAGTTCCTGTGCTGTATTGCAGAAGGAAGCAGTATTTATTGAGCACTTCGGCCCTTACTGCATGCAGGCAGGTGACAGGATCATGGAGGGAAAGGGGGCCATTACCAGATTTTTTTCCCAGTTAAAAAGAAAAAAGGGTGCATTTCCCATGGATGGGGATGGGACAGCAGCAGGTGAGCAATGACATCATGCAATGGCACACATCCTGGACCAGAAGCAACGCATTGCTCTGCTTGGATGACAATTTTGTGCAGTAAGGGCCTAAACTGTAAAAGTCAAGCACTGGAAGAACTTTATTGGCTACTTCTGCAGAGCTGAAATACTGTCTTCTGCAGAGCATAATTGTCTTCTTCTGCACTGCAATATTGGATTCATATTAATAATGCACCATGCACATAAGTACTCAGAAGTAAGCCCCAAAGAGTTCAGCGGGATTTACTCTTAGATAAATGTGCACAGAACTGTGGCCTAAATGTTAAGAGGTTTTAAAAGGCCACTGGAATACATGGATTTCTTTATGAGGGTCATCTGTTTTTTCAACCATATCTTTCTTAGCTAATTTCACTCCATTTATTTTCTGAAATTAAAAGTATTGTATTATTTCCCACACCCCAACCCATTTTTACCTAACAACCTAGTAAAGTAGGTTAGGCTCAAGGAGATCAATGAAGGTTTTAGGAAAGCTGGGATTTGACCTGATGTGAAATGTGCATTCGGCAAAGGTGGTAAGTGTGAACACAGAGCTCATGTACTGCCATGGATACAAGAGAAAGCTATAATTCGGAGCAGGGCATGATGAAGACATTTTGATTTGACAACGTTATATTATATAATCTTATATTAATTGTTAATCATGCTAAACAAACCAGTTAATCTAAAGGCACCAGATCCCATCTGATCTTGGAAGTTAAGCAAGGACAGCTCTGGTTAGTAAAAAGATGGGAGACTGCCAATGAATAACAGTTGCTCTGGCCCATATTTCAGAGGAAGAAACTGGCAAAACCACCTCTGGGTATTTCTTCCCTAAGAAAACCCTATGAAATTCATGGGGTCCCCATAAGTTAATAGGCAGCTTGAAAGCACATACATACACAGACATTCATGATAAACACACACACATGTGCACATAGAGAAAGAGAGGATTGCATTCATTGAGTAGCGTGTGTTGTTTTCCTTTTCCAGGCTTTCCTAAACTCAGCCCATAAATTTCAAGAGTTCTCTGCTTTAAAAATGTAGCTTTGTGTGTTCTTCCTCATTAACAACTTTTGTCTTTTGTTGTCTGGCTGCATATGTCCAAGCAACCTGTGAAATGTTGGAGGGTATATAAATTTTTGAGAGGCAATATGGCATGCTGGCCTGGGTGTTGAACTAGGCCTTTGAAGACCAGAGTTCAAATCTTCGCTTAGCCATGAAAAACCACTGGGTGACCTTGGGCAAGTCACCTTCTCTCAGCTTCAGCAGAAGGCAACAGCAAACCCCCTCTGAAGAAATCTTACCAAGAAAACCCTACGATAGGTTTGCTTTAGGGTTGGTTATTTTAAGTAAAAAATGACTTGAAGGCATACAACAACAAATGTGATTTCTTACCATTTTTTAAAAAAGATCAGTTTATACAAGACCAGACACCCCAGAAAAAACACACATATTACACGTGAACAACTGTTCCAGGGTACAGATCAGCCATCTGGGTACAATGTATACATGCTACGCATTACATATGAAACATTCTGCCTGTAAACAGATCCACAATCTCTACACACATGTATGCAGCCAGGACCTGTGTTGAACATAATGTGTGAAGATCCCTAAACTGAAATTCTCTTTTAGGTGATGCATATTTAGTGTGACTATTTACATATTGGCAAAAAAAAGGTGTCAAAAGGGGTAGAGATTTGCACATATTATTTTAGATGTTGTTGTGTGCCTTCAAGTCATGGACCCTAAGACGAACCTATCATGGGGTTTTCTGGGGCTGAGAGTATGGTAGCTCGTCAAGGGACTGAGACCATCAGATTAGAAAGCAAAAGTTTATTTTACTGCACAGGGATCTCAGTAGAATGAATTTCCAAAAGACTGAGAGCCCAGAGTCAGGTGTCAGCACACATATATACATTTTCAAAAACAGGTACAGGAAATGACTACCATACGACCATATATAAAAAGTTTACAGGTTACAGAGGCCCCTTTACAGTTTCAAAATGATGTATTTCGGTACCAAGGGAGTACTTTCCCTGGGTTACACTGACCTCGAAAACTCCTCAGGTTCCCTGCATAGCTAAGCGCATACCTAAGCCTTCTGATAAGATAAAGGACGCATCTGCTCACCTTATCTTTCTCTATTTTTCTACTTAAGAACAACTTCTACAATTTAACCCTTTCAAGAGTATGTGACATGCCCAAGCTCACCCAGTGGATTTCCATGGCCAAGCAAGGAATCGAACTCTGGTCTCCGGGGTCACAGTTCAAGGTTCAAACCACTACAACATATTACCATAATATGAACAGAATGCAACACATCCTACCATACCATGTCAGACTATGATCCATTGACTTGGAAACCTGCTCATTTTAATGTGAGCAATGTCAAGGCCGTTAGACTTTCTCTGTTTCAGGATTATTCCTCTTTAAACTGGACTTAAGACAGAACACCTTTCCAAATAGAGGAAGCCTTGGAACAGAAAATTTCCTCTTTCAGGCCTTCAAACAGAGGGCTGCACACTGCAATGTGGGACATATGGCCAACCCTACCATAACCAAAGGAGCACCACCTATTTTAATGCTTTCTTTAAATACTGAGTTATGATTTCACAGTAAGCCTGAGTACTTTTGTTTTCCTCCTCACAGAAGCAAGTTGTAGTTGGCCCTGTAGGGCAAAATACAAGGCACACGTATAGCAGCAGCTTGAAGCCTGAAGATATGACAGCAGTCTTTCTGATTTACTGGGACAAAGCAGCAGGAGACCGAGAAAACCAGATGATGAGTTATGGCTGTGGAATTTAGGTGTGAGAGCTGCACAGGTATGATGGGAGAAATGTAACAGTCAGACAGTGAGAACTGAAGCCATCGTAAAAGATGCTGACAAGTCTTTGTAAAATGAAGCCATATATTTTGACCACGGTAGCACAATAGGAGGCATGCAGCTCGTTAAAAACTGTTTCAGGCAATTAGTCTCTTGGCCTTCAGCCCCTTCTTCCTGCTCCACATCCATAGGGAGGGATACCAGAGTTTGTCATTATAGGCTACAAAAGTCTTTCTGTTATGAGGTGAAGATTTTGTTATTAGAAGTGAAACAGAGCAAGTCAGTGAAAGAATTCACACAAATCAATATATATCACACAGCAGTGCTTTTCAGACCATGTCCTGGGGAACTTTGCAGCTCTTCAGGAGCACTTCAGGGGCTCTTTTATGAAAAAATCATTAGTGGTAGATAAATGTTCCTGAAAAGACAGTTTACCCACCATTACCGACCTTCACCTATTATCTACAGTTCTGCTGCAAGGGAGCAGTGGGTGCATTTAAGAAGAGCTTGAGAGTGGCATATATTTTTTGGACTACAACTCTCAGAATCCCATTATGGCTGCTGGTCATGATGACTATGAGATTCTGGGAGTTGTCATCCAAAAGAGTAACTTTTTCCAAGCTCTTATTTTAAGATGCATTCTCAGGAGAGAGGACAGGAGTATGACCTAACAGGCCTAGCCAGTTCCCTGTGTAAATTGACTATGCAATCCAGAATATGCCTCCGAATTTTCTGCAAGGCATGACGTTTCCATACCACAGTGGTATTCAAACTGGGAGGTCTACAGCCTAAGGCCAGTCCCTGAGCCATCTGCTAGCAGTCCCTGGAGAGCGTCCAGGAAAGAAAAAACAATTGTAGCCGATAAACACAAATATTGTATTGGAGCCTGTTGCATGAGTGGAGGGATTGTCAGTCCCCCACAACAGACAGCTTAAGAAGCACTGCCATAACAGACATTTCAAAAATTCCTTTATTAGATGTGTCAGCATGGAAGAGTTTTCCTTGAGGCAAAAAGTGCAAAGGCTGTGTATATCATGGAAGTCTCGTTGCACTCATCTTTGACACCTCCTGCTCGGTGCCTCAGTTCCACAATATGAATCTACAGAATTTGCAGTAGAGGTGGGAAACCTGTGGCTTTCCAAAATATCAACAAACTACCATCCCCATCATCCCCACCACTGACCAGGCTTCTCAGGGCTGATGAAAACTGGAGTCCAACGACATCTGGACTACCACAGGCTCCCCAGCTGTGACTGACAACATTCTCTCTTGGAGGCTATCTGCTGCACCTTTAATAACTTTATTTTAAACTTGATAGAGTTATTAATGAGGTCTCCATAGGTGACTATGATGAAGTTCTGGAGGTGTGGCTATCCTGGGTGCCAGAGCAGCCTAGCAACAGGTTGCCAGGCAACCAGAATAGCTCCTCATGAAAGAAACCCAGCCCACTAGTGTGAGGGAGGGGCTAAGAGGAAAAAATACATAGAGGCAAAGACTGATTTTCATTGGGCAGTCTTCAGTGAGAAAGAGCTCTGGAATAAAGTCCCTCAGTCAGCCAGGGAGGTTGTTTGAGTGAAGCCTAGAGAGAGATAGAGATGGAAGGAGGAGGAAAAGAGAGAGAGAGGAGAGTAATTCAACCAGTACAGAATCTGGTCAGAAAGCGTAACCTAGATTGGGGGTTGAGCCTTTGGTGACAGTGGAGCCAAAGGACTGTTTAATAAATATTACAATTTATTTTTATAAATACTGACTTGGCTGAGTGGTATTCAGTATTTAAAAACACAGACACATGCCAGCATAGAACTATACAGAGGTTATAAATAACCACTGAAAGGCCTCACCTTTCACATGAAGGTAGTGTTATAAAAGGGAAGGCAGAGTTGTGTGTGAAGGGACAGGCTGCATTACCAGATTGGGGAGCTGCCATACCAGTCTGAGAAAGGAAGCAGTTGGCCCTGTGACAGTAACCTACAGTCTTAAATATTTAGATTTGTTTAAAAACTCAATAAATTAAGAACAAAACCGTCCTAAATAACAGAGAAAAGACTAAACGCACATTCATTCAAAAACTATGCAGAATAACAAGGGGAAAAGTTTTAGCTTTCCATCAAAAACTGAACAAATATGAAGCCAGTCTATGCTTGTGGGGCGAGGGTGGAAAGTCCAGAGCGTCACCATACGTTCCTATCAACCTAGCCTTCTTGGCAGCATTCTTTATAAGCAGGCCTCGAGAGCAGATTCTCAAATCATGGCAAGTTCATCTGTGAAATGTTAGAAGGTATGTGATCCATCCAAGGGAAAACGCAAGCCAGTCCAGAACAGAGCCACTTATAGCTCTAATTCTGACTTAGCTTACATACTGACTTAAAACACCTTTGTGCTTTCCAGACTGGGGTCCTTTGTGCACTACAGTGTTAAAGTGCTATTATTCCACTTTCAACATCCTGTGGAATTCTGGGGTTTATAGTTTACTGGGGTCAAAGAGCTCTCTGGCTGAGAATTCTAAAGGCCCCTCCCTAAACTGCAGAGTCCAGGATTCCATAAGATGTTGAAAGTGGGAAAATAGCACTATAACAGTATAGTGCAGAAAGGCCCCCAGTCATTTTGCTAGTCAAACATAATTACAATTTAAGATGGAACCCTTTTTCTACATAAAATTGGTATAGAAGAACAATGGCAATCACATTTGTTACTTTTTAAACTTCTATCACAGCTAAAACTCTGGCACTTTGCACAGGGAGAACTAAAATAACTTCCCGAGCCACAGTCCTACCCCCATACAATCTTTTCTTACTGCAAGATGCGGATTTCTTTTTGATATATATGTTTCATTTATACCTCCAGGTGGCCTGTTTCATTAGATTCATAAACAGAGGAGTACAATGTCACAGGAGGCCTATATTACTTTACAGCCATTATTTTCTTGCTTCTATTTTTTTAATTGCAACCCAGAACACTGTTATTATATCTCTGACACAATGTAGCAAGGGACAGCCATGGGAAGGAAGCAGGATTTCAATCGCACAGAGGATGAGCCTCCATGTTGCTATTGTGAGAGGGAGAAACTTCACACTTATTGTAGCTCTTAATATCCTTTTGTGAAAGGAAGGCTACGTCACAAGTGGCTACAAAATCTGCTAGGACAAAATTGTTCTGATGAACTACCAGAGAAGTTGGAAGAGCAGAGTGTTCCAATATGCACACTGGACACATGACATGAATTGGATCAGGACAATTGGCTCTCCAAATTTAGGATGAGGGGCAGATGCAAAAAGGACAAGGCCCATAAAACCTCCAGGAACTGTACAAAAGAGGGAATTTCAGCTGGTGGAGCTTGCATGACGTGCTCTGGCAGCTGAAATAGCTTTACTTGGACCAGCTATGAAAGATGAAACAGTCCTGTCCTCCATCAAATTTATACCCCAACACACACCACATCATGAAGTTGTGGAGCTTGGAGGCATTAACTTTTCTGAATGGGTCAGAATCACCCCCAGATAATTTTTCCAAGCTCCAGGGATAACACTGTATCATAAGCAGGAACTTGTCTTCAGAGTCTGATAACAGAGTTTGCTTCCCACCCTCTTATGTAACTAAGCAAGTTACTACCACTCTACAAGTCACTTCACTAGCCTGTTTCTAGGCATAAGGATTTATGGTAATCCATCAGCCTAGAACAAAATATGTATCAGACTGCTTCTCATTTGCAAAAGCTCACTTATTGAGTAACCTGGCACCTCGTACTGTTTGTCCCAGGGGAATAAGCAAGAGGTTATGCATGAGCATGTCTTATACCAGTCACAGGGTGTATCCACACCTCTGTCAGAGTTGAAGATCAGGCGAGGGCATTTCTGTTTTGTTGTTAACTACTGTCAAGTCGACTATGGTGACTATACAGACGAGAGACCTCCCAGTCACAGTATCATCAACCTGCCCTATTTGAGTCTTGCAGATTTTGTGACGTGTCTTCCTTGATTGAGTCTATCCATCCGTGATGCAGTCTTCTTCGTTTCCTACTGCTTCTGCCTTTGTTGTTGTTATTGTGTGCCTTCAAGTCATTTCCAACTTATGGTGACCCTAAGGTGAACCTATCAGGAGGTTTTCTGGGGCTGAGAGTGTGTGACACATCCAAGGTCACACAGTGGGTTTCCCTGGCCGAGTGAAATCAAACCCTGGTCTCTACTACACCACACACAAGTTGCAGTTTGGGGGCACTCCTGGACTCAGCTTTGAATCTGGAGGCTCAGGTTTCTGCCCTGGCCAGGAGTACTTCTGCACATTTCAAGGCTGAGTGCCCACGATGGGGACACATTGCTGATGGTCTGCGAGTTGTGCTTTCACATGATGGTGTCATGATCCTGCTGCCAACTTGTCCAGACCTGTCACGATTGCGGGATATTCCATTACTGGGAAAAATCCAATAATGGCCTCCAATTGTGCAACACTCCCACCGCCAGTGGCTATGTGGAAAGGGAGGAAGCACAATCCAGCTGCTTCCTTCTCCAGTGCAGTACAGGAAGTGGCCGGCTGCAATGCGGAAGGAGGGCTCTTGTCACTCCAGCCAGGTGCGGAGGGGAGTATTTCTGTTGTGCTCCCATCTGGCAGTGGCACTGCTGGGATCACGACGAGATGACAGTGGAGATGGGTAAGGTGCAGAAATGACCTGGTTATATCCTGCTTGAACTACTGTAACATGCGCTACATGGGGCAGCCTTTGAAGAGGGTCCAGAAACCTTAGCTAGTTTAAAGAGCTGCAGCCAGAGCACTAATTGGAGCAGGTTACAGGGATCACACTACTCTCCTCTTAAAACAACTCCACTGGCTCCCAGTTTGTTTCTGGGAACAATTCAAAGTGCTGGTTATGACCTATGAAGTCCTATATAGCTTGGGTCTGGGCTATCTGGCAAATTATATCTCCCTGAATGTGTTTTCCCTGAGCCCTGAGATCCTCACGAGAGACCTTTCTCTCAGTTCCACCGCGTTCACAAACATGGTTGATGAGGGCATGAGAGAGGAACTTCTCTGTGGCTGCCCCTAGACTTTGGAACTCCCTTTCCAGAGAGGCCAGAATGCCCCCCTCCCTGCTGTCCTTCTGTTGGCAGGCAAAACCCTTTTAATACAGGAAGTTTTTAAAGGATGGCTAGAGGGTTAAGTATTGTTTTAAACTGAACTGTTTTTCAATAGTTCTCAAATTTTTTAAAATATCATTTTATTCTTTAAACTAAAGATTTGAAGGGTTTTAACACTATGACTGGTTTAAACTGTAAATTACCCTGAATCTCAATTTTGGGAGAAAGACAAGACGGTGATAATGCTGCTGCTGCTGATAATACAAAATCATCATCATCACCACCACCATCATCATCACCATCATCATCATCCCTGGAGCTCCTATCGGTTTCCCATCCATTATGTGACTTCCAGAGTTTGGAAAAATACTTTTCTTGGATTACAGCTCCCACAGTCCCCCACCAACCTGGCCACTGTCCATGCTGGCTGAGGGATTCTGGCAGCTGTATTCCAAAAAGGTAACTTTTCCAAGCTGTGGTGTCATGAAACAAGAATATTCTCAATATTGCCATAGCATTTCCAAACTATCTTTTGTAGCCCAACTCTACCAGTTCTCTCCAACTGAGATCTCAAGAACCAATGAGACCTTTAGTCAGTCTGCCTGTAAGGAAGTGCTTTCTACATAATCTTGCTAAGGTAAATTCTATCAAGCTTTCCAAAAATAGATCAGGGAATTCCAAAGTCACAGGGGTGGGAGGTGGGGAGTCTCATCGCGAGCTAAAAATAAACCCATGCTGGGAAGGAAGGGCATTTTTGCCTCAATTGCACAAATCTTTGCATGAATGACATGCCAAGCCTTTTAATCTTTTTCAAGCAACTTTTTTTTTTACTGTAAAAAATAAGTTACTCAGTTACTAAACATAAATAAATTGAGTTTTGGCTGGCTGGGATCCAAAGTGTAAGCACTTTCCTCAGCAATCTCAGCTATTCTCTTCATGTCAGAGGCACATTAAAATAAATGTGAGCCATATGGCTTCGCAGCAGACTACCCACAGGTTTACAACCAAGAGGGCAATGCAATTCATTTGCCACCATCACAGAAATATTTTAGAGGGAGTTAAATTCTTAAGCCAAGAGAAACAGAGAGGGACAGAGAGAGGGAGAGAGAGAACAGCAAAGAAGATCATTTGTTTAGCATATAAGCATCATGGCAGACAAAACAGTGCTATTCCCTGTTTTTAATATATGCACAACACCACTCTGAAACATTGTAGTAAAAAGGATTAACACCATTCTCCACCTACTCTGTAGCTTTTCCACAAAGTATTCATCAAGTATAATGAGATAGAACTGTCAAGTGTAATAAATCATGGTAATCCAGGTCAAGGCATCGTTTAGAAAAGAGGTGAGGGTGGGGGTGAATAATAACTATACTGGAAAGCAAAGCAAGGGGAAAGAGGGTCACACTAATGAACTTTCTAACATTATGACTAAATACAAGCAAAGCCTAAGAAGCAACACACATCACACCTTACACAACTCACACTAAAAATAAAGCTGTTCTTCCTTGCATGTGAGTAGATGCCTTATACTAGCATCCTCCAACCAGGGGCACATTCACACTACACCATCATAGCGCTATCACCCCATTTTAACTGCCATAGTTCCATCCTATGGAATCCTTGAGCTGGCACTTTATGGGGAGGGACATTTAGACTCCTCAGCCATAGCCCTCTTCTGGTGCCTCTGACCAAACTACAAACCTCAGGATACCACAGTATGAAGCCATGACAGTTGGGCTGAAATAACAGCACTATAATTCTATAGTGTGAATGGGCTCCTGGTGTCCTGCAGGTGTTCTAGACTTCAACTGGGCCTGTGAGCATGGAGTGATGGGAGTTAAAATACAATGCATCCACCAGGGTGGAGGAGATAGCTCCCTACTGAGTATTGTTGCTGTTGTTATGGGCCTTCAAGTCAATTCCAACTTACAGTGATCCTAACATAGTGTCTAGTCCAGCTCAGTTTACTCAGGTCCTTTCCACAGTAGCCTCCCATCCTGGCCTAGGGACAGGAGACAACATTTCTGCACGATGTTGTCATGGTCCCATTCCTCTCTAGTTTCCAGGTGGCACAATCACAGATTAAATCATTGGCAGGTTTTCCCCATCAATGACCCATGATCACACCCCCAACCTGCACTTACTTGGCCTGCAGAAGGACAGGAAGCATGATGATGGTGCTTCCTGCCCCAACGCAGCCTGTGAAAGTACCCAGCTGCACTGTGTCCATCATGCTCCCTTCTGCAGGGAGCACGCCAGTGTGGAGGGGAGCACTCCTGTCATGCTCCCTTCCTGGCAGAGCCACTTCTGGGATCACCACCAGAGGACCATGCAAGAAAGTAGGGTGCAGAAAGGGCCTCAGGCTCCAACAGAGTCCTTTTCCATCCAAGATCCATTAACACAAGACCAGGATTGTCTTCAAGATTTTATATGGGTGCTACAGCTGAGCTAAACGTGACCCAAATAAAAAAGGCCCTTTAATTTCAGCCTTGACCAACTTTGGTGGGTCTGGGGCCAACTTTTCACCCTTCAGCACCTGCTGTGGGCCACCTCAGGCTCGGTTATGCTTTTAAAATTGAAAAAAAAAATCAGAACCAAAAGTAATTAGCCATTTATGGTTTGGTTTTGTTTGGAATTTGCAGGGTTTGAAGTTTGGACCTTGACCCTCTGACCCTTAATTCCCTGCTCAGCCATGGAAACCCACTGGGTGACCTTGGGCGCATCACACACTCTCAGACCCAGAAAATCCAGGATGATCACCGTAAGTCAGAAACAACTTGAAGACATATGACAAGAACAACCCTTCCCTCAAGCAAAACCTGCCACTCCTAGCAATTTCTAGGAACAACCTCCCATCTTTTCATGATTAAAATATTGCTATCACAGGGGGTATTGAAAAGCAGCTCTGCAGAGGTTTAAGGGTAATAGAAACAGTCACAAAAACATAGGTCAGACCATTCACCTCTGTTCTGTGGAGCCTTGTAAATCCAATTTTGTATAAAATTACCCCTCCCCTGTAATCTAGAGCATGCAGCCTCTTTCAGAAGAGAAGATGTTAACATATTGCATGAGCATCAACTCCAAGACTCCTATTTGCTGACATAGTGCCGACCTTTGCTTGGAAGATACCCAGACAAAGGCTGTGCACCTCTGTAGCCACAGCTAAGGGAGGGCAGGCACATGCGGTAGAATGCTTATGAGTTTGAGAACTGGGGTTGGCAATTAAAAGTGCAGAAAAAGAAAATAAAGGGAAAGAATCAATTATATGGAAAATATATCCAGTTATTTTTCTGGTCAATTTCTCACAACTGCCCCCCTAAAGCCCCACCAGTTCATGCACATTTCTAATGCTGCGCAATCTGAAATAAGTTTACTCAGCACTAAGGCCCACTGAGTTCAGTGGGACTCCCTGTCCTAAAACACCAGTTTTGGCATGATTGCAAACTCCAAGGTATGCGTAGCCTGCAAAGGTTATTCCAAGATAACCTAACTCTCCAGATATACATAGCCTGCAGAGGTTATTTTTAATCCAACAGTTAACATTTACACTGCAATGAGCTTTACAGTATGCGTTTCAATCATCCCTACACATCCCCACAATACCTTTATTCAGTCCACTTTATAGATAAGGATGGAGGTTTTCTAAATAAAGTATTAGTTGAAAATAGTTAGAAGACAGTTAGAAATTCAGATACCAAGAAAGATTTACACAATGCTCTCAGACTAAGAGAACACTTACAGAGACAGCTCAAAGTGTGAGATTACATATTTTGTTTTCTTTTTTTCATTTTTTTTTAAATAACAAGGTGCTTTTACGACAAGGTGCCAGACGCTGTTGGATGACAATTATTAGAAGAGTATGCAAGGAGCGTCTCAAAATTCTTCACCTCATTTGTGTGTGACGTCAGGGCAACCACCATGTGGAACTTCTGCAGGAGGAAGAGCATTTTCTCTGGGAGAAGGAAGATTTATACTATACTTCCCCACACAACATTATCAGCTCCAGTGTGCAAGAGCAAAGGAGGCAGCTTTCAGGCATGGCTTCATTCCCTCAGCCACTGATGGTATATTCAGGCTTCACACTGGTGGGAGACTGCTTTCTCAACTGGTGCACAAAAGTCACTAACATATACCCAGACCCAGCCTGATCAATGGCTGGGATGATACCACTGTGCCTGGAAGCCACCTGTTTACTCTTGCATACTGGAAAGGATGTGGAGAATAGGGAGCCCCTCTGTTCCTCCAAGGACTGTGCAAGGACACTGATGGAGATTTACCTCACCAGCCTGTTTGTCAGATTTAGGCCTATCTGTGTAGTTGCTTCAAAAACAATATGCATAGCATATCTAAATTTGCACATGTGTTATACTGTCACGATATGCAAAACCAAAAGATACCCTGCTCAACTCTTATTACAAGTCTGGTCAAGAGGTATAGCAAAATACAACCCATATGTTTTGACAATTTACAGTAAGTTACCTGGGATTTTCAAAACCAGCGGACAAAGCGAACATCCAATACGCAAAAAGGTGCATAGCTGAAATGTCTGAGATAGAGGCTATTTTGCATGCCTCTTTAAAAATGCTCCTTGCATTAAAAATACTATCTGCTCCTTGCAACCAGAATCCAAACACGTGGCGCAGGCAATATGATTGTTAAGCTGTTGGCTTTAAGGTCACTGATTTACTGGTCCGCAGGGATGTAATTCTTTGCTAATTCTGTTCTTGAAGGTTAAGAGGGGACATGATAGCCATGTTTAAATATATAAAGAGATGTCATGTCGAGGAGTGAGCGGGCTTGTTTTCTGCTGCTCCAGAGACTAGGACAAGGAGCAATGGATTGAAACTGCAGGAAAAGAGATTCTACCTGAACCTTAGAAAGAACCTCTTGATGGTCAGAGCTGTCCGGCAGTGGAATATGTTGCCTCAGAGTGTGGTGGAGTCTCTTTCTTTGGATGTTTTTAAGCAGAGGCTGGATGGCCCTCTCTCAGGAGTGCTTTGATGTGGGTTCCTGCATGGCAGGGGGTTGGACTGATGGCCCCTGTGGTCTCCTCCAACTCTATGATTCTAAGTATCTTGAACAAGTAGTTATTTTGTTCCCACTGTGAGCAAGACTTTTAAAAAAATACTGCACAGTTTTCAAAGACTTATTACAGTTTGGAATTTCTGTGTGAAAAAAAACTGCAAAATCCTGCTACTTTTGTGCAAGTCCCAGCATTTTCTATGCAGAAAATACCATTTCTCTGAAGAAACTGTTTCTTGCACAGAAAATGCTGTAGCTGGGGAGTTTTCCTGCACAAAAACTGCACACAAGGGGTTTTGCATATAAAACAGCATTGGTTTTTCTCCACTGAAATGTTTCTTGTGTGGAAAATGCTGTTTTCTGCACATGCACATGTGTGCACACACAACATGTGCACGCTTTGTGCAAAGTTGAGCCCTAAACTGAGAAGATTCTCATCAGTCCACCATCCTCTTCCTCCAGGTTTCTTGATATTCAAGAGATAAATTTTTCTCCCATTTTTCAAATATTTTCAAATACTATCCTCCATTCCTACCTGTCCCTTTCTGTATTGAGGTTCAGCACTTGGGGCCCTGTACAAGAGATTTTTCTGAGTCTCAGTGCAGGCATCCTCACACCTTGGAAGTGCTACTTTGAAAAACAATGCACTGTTTGTAGTTCACCAGTTCTGGAAAAGTGTTGCTTCACTGTCCTCCATGCCAAAATCTTATTTTTGAACTGCATTCTACACTGTGTAGGCAGCCATGTAGCTTGGAGTGCAGGCGGGGGGGGGGCGAGGGGGGCGGAGGGGCAGGGGCAGGGGCAGGGGCATGTTGCAGGGGATGTGGCCATGTCATGCAGGGTACCCCCAAAAGATTGCTGCTTGAAGCAGACCGCCCTCATTGCCCCCCTCGTCCATATGCCAGTGTGTGTGTAGGGATCAATAACGGTTTGGCCTGATGTCAGACCTGATCACCAGCCATATGAACCTTGTTCTCCTTGGGACAGAGGACCATGGTCAACAATCCTGTGCTATTCATTCCCTCTAGGATACGGTCTTTTTTTCCCATATGGCAAATGGGGTATATCCTACTGCCAACATTACTATGGCAATTATCCCACTTAAAATCATAACCAGAAGCCTGCAGACTAGTGAGGAGCGTTTGTCCATTGTGAGTTTCCAAAGAGCTGCAACCAAACAGGAAGTGAAAATGTCTGTGTTCCCCTCCTTCTGAAACAAAGCAAATGTATTCACAATAGATTTTTCCCTTGCTCTTTCTTTTTCTTTCTTTTCTCCTTTTGCGGGGAGGAAGTGGCACAGCTGTTCAAAGTCTGTGAATGCTGAAGGGCACCTGGACAAACCAAAGTTGGCCAGTCTTGCTCCATAGCTATCTGCCCTTCAGATGGTCCACCCTGTGCCACTTAAGCACAAGAGTTATTGATTTTCCCCTCCATCACATGAATCTTCCACCTCCAAAACATCTTCTCTCACACCCTTGCAACACTTTATTTGGCAAGCCACAGCTCCCTGTCACCATGGAGTTTCTTGCTCTGTTACTACTGTGAGGTACCCAGTCCAGTGCCAGGAAAGGTATCCATTATTCTTTTCCATAAATGTTTGTGGTGAATGAAATGTGTACTGTCCATTCTTATTTTTTTTCAGTGTTCAAGCATTAACTTTGCCACTTTAGTCTAGCACAATGTTTTAATATACAGTACTGCACGCCAAGGACTGCTAGACTAAAAACTGGAGAGGTTCCTGTACCTTTAATGGTTGTGCTAAAGAGGAAATTTCAGTGGGTGTTGCTTGTCAACCAACCAGGTGCCAAGAAACACCTGCTGAAATTTCTTCTTCTACACAGCTATTAAAAGTACTTGAGTCATCTCATTTTCTCTGTAGCTACCCTATATTTGCGCACCATGACAACATAAATGAAGCTATTAGTTGGGTTTGTTGTCCTTTGTGTACACTGGTACAGATGCAAGATCATGTATATGTTTGAATACATATACATGAAGCACCCCACCGTAGCACTTTATCTGATGGCTGAGGTACTGTGGAAATTTATCTGTGATGATCCATTCACATTTGCAAGTCAGCTCTTGCTGGTACAATCTCAAATGACAGATGCCAAGTGTAACCTACAGCCTTTCTGCACTACATTGTTAGAGTGCTATTGTTCCACTTTCAACATCCTATAGAATCCTGGGGTTTGTAGTTTAGGGAGGGGCATTTAGAATTCTCCCCTAGAGAGCTCTTTGGCCTCAGTAAACTACAAACCCCAGAATTTCACAGGATGCTGAAAGTGGAATAATAGCACTATAACCGTGTAGGGTGGAAATGCCCTCAGTTTTTACCATAGGAAAAAGAGTATCTGTTTTGTGATGTTAGTTAGCCCATATCCTGCTCTTAAACCACATTTTCTGGTAATACCTTTGCTCTCCACAAATCCAATCAAATTATTCTACCTGACATTTTTCACATGGTCTCTGAGGAGCAACTATAGCCAGCTAAGGAAAACAGGACAAGTGTCCCCACTTTCCTTTTCTTTTCTTTTTATGCAGTTTTTTTAAAGTTTTTGATGTTTAATCCAATCATCATTACTACTGCCACATTTTAATAAGTTTACAACATTCCCTAGAGAAGTCATTCCATGAAGCAACTAATAAATCTAACAGTGACTTAATTGGCAAGCTGACTGAAAGGTGGTGTGACCATTTTCCCAAACACATACATCACCTTTTCTGGATGAGAAAGATATTACATAGCACTGTTTGCCAGTGAGAAGAGTTCAGAAGTCAAATAAAAAAAAAAAAAAGCACCTTTAGGTGGGCCTTATCATAGAAGGATTTACTCTGCCACTTGCAGAAGCTAGGCTAGGGTCTTATTCCCTTTCTTAAAGGACCAGGCATTTAATGTGTGGACTCCAGTGCCTCAGCCATACTTGGAAAACATTTGGCATTAGCTGGGAGTCTTAGAAGGGACCAGGTCAAGGAGTCCAGGAGCTCCAGTTCATATATGCAGAGTGCGTTTCCCTCTCCAAGTTCAAGACACAGCCTGCTTTGAAATGCAATCGCCACATGCGCTCACATCGCTTCAGTGCCTGAGGTTTGTAACTACTTCCCAGGGGGAAAATATCTCTGCACTGTCTGGTTTAATAACCAGATGAGCCTCCCATTCAAGTCCCTTTTCTGAAGCAGTAAGAGCTTTGCTTTAGCAGCAGGCAGGCTTCTGGCTGGGTACCAACTCCTCCCCACCTCCATTCCCCTCATCTCATCACCAAGGTTATTTCCTGACAGAGCCAGAGTACAAGGAAAGAAGAGAGATTATTTATTTATTTGCAGTGCAGCAAATTTGAAGCCTGGAACATGTTGCCTTATGCAAATCATATAACACAAAGCTCTTAAGGTTAGAAAACTAGCCATGCTGTTTCATTTTCATTTGATTTTTGCCTTGAGTTGGTAAGCAGGGCTAAGAGATATAGCATTTTTATATATTCAAGTAACAGTGTCTATTTGTATATTAACTCAAAACTCAATTTGACTTTGTTTCTGAAAGATTCCACCATATCTGGGATAAAACATAAGATGTACCCCTAATTTCAAATTTCTTTGTTGTCAGATGTGTTCTAACATACTGTAAAACATATACTACGGAGCATGTACACATCTAATCTTATATCCAGTATATTAGATGGGCTGGGGCAGGTGGGAATAGCACTAGCAAATGACGCCTTCTCTCTGAAAAAAATAATACTTGTTTTCCTTTCTGATTGTTGCTGTTACTGTTGTGTGCCTTCCAAGTTGTTTCTGACTTATGGCGACCCTATGAAGACCCTGTCACTGGTTATTCTTGGCAAGATTTGCTCAGAGGGGGTTTATCATCCCTTTCCTCTGAGGCTGAGAGGATGTAACTTGTCCAAGGTTGTCCAGTGGGTTATTATGCCGACTGATGATTCAAACTCTGGTCTCCAGAGTCGTAGTCCAATGCTCAAACCACTATACCACACTGGTCTCTTTTCTGATTAATTAATACCTATATTTGATTTCATGCAGGAAATAAATTTCTAGCTACATAGCCATTTGAATTTGTGTACTTTCCATGTGGGGTGTGTGTATGAGAGAGAAAGACAGGGGTCCTTTCCACAGGATGGCTTCCTCCCGGCATGAGGATATGAGAGGGGTGGGACCACGATGACACTTCTGCATGACTTCATGGTGGTCCTACCCCTCTTGTGTCACCAGCTGGAGTGACTGCAGGGTATATCATTGATGGAAAAACTCCACCAATGGCCCCCAATCACACAAACCTTCCATCACAGCCAGCCATGCAGAAAGGCCAGAAGCACAATCATGCGCTTCCTTCTCCACTGCAGCATAGGAAGAAGGCCGGCTGCAGTGCAGAAGGAAGGAGTGTGTCCGCGTGCTCCCTTCTGTCAGCAGCCTGGAGGGTGTGGAAGGGAGCACTGGGGACACACTCCTATCCCAGCAGAAGCACCGCTCGGGTTATGACAGGACAATGCGAGAAGGCATTATCATGCAGAAAAGACCAGGAGGTATGAATATGAATGTGAAAATACATACAGCCAACAAAAAACTGAAAATTTACTTTAAAATGATTTACATCGTGGAAATGCAAGTGGTGGACATTGAAATAAACCCTGTTCTTAATTCTGGCCACGATGCATCTCTCTATCTGTTCATATACAAATAATAATGATGGTGATGATGATGATCATCATTATCAAAATGAGAACTGGGCTATTGTGCTACTTATGAGGCAAATACTCATCTCTACAAAATATTTACATTACTATAAGCAAATTCTTGTCTAGGGCAGGCAGGCTGGAAAGCTATTCTTGCATCCCCTAGCTATGAAAACCACAAACTGCTCATAGCAGCATTACATTTTCCATTTTTCTCCATACGAAATATGTAATTTGTTCAACATAGCACATATATTTTAAAAACAGTAACAGAACATAATATTCCACTTCACAGTACAACCTGAAAACACAGTTGGTGTGAAAAGCAGTTTTATTCAAGATATAGACAACACTGCCTTCCGCAGTATTACTCTGAACTACTGTATACTGCAATGTAAAAAAGAAAAGGATCAAGGATTTTTTTTTTCTTGGCTTCATCCTACATTACAAAACTAAACCAAAAACCCTTTAGTGTTTATTTAAAAATATTTGTTAAAATGTCTGAATCACCAAACTCTTCTGTGATGTCATAGAACATATGATGTACAGCCAAATGTTGCGCTGTTGCAATACGTAAAGCCACAAATAATCATTCTGTGCATAATACAATCATGCTGGATAGTTCAGAATTTATCTGTTTTGTTTAGAAATGTATCTCCAGTGTTTCCAACAAAATGCAATATAAAACACATAAAAGCAGTAAAGCCTCACATTAAAATCTTAGCACACCTGATAAAAAAAAATTATATTCATATGTTACATCGAAGATTACTCTACATTTCGGTTTCATCCTTGCTCTTCTCCAGCTGACAACTTCACAGCCATATCAAAGAGATGCTCTCCTCACTCATGGAAAGTACCTCATATCCCAGAATCAGACTCATTCCACATTCCTTCCTCCTTTCTCCTTCTCCTTCCCCCAAAGATTCCCTCAACACTTTAACCTTTTGGTTCCCCCCCCCTTCTCACCAGAAATCTCCCACTTACCACTGACTTCTCCTCATGGACCCACACTATCTCTTCCTCACCACCCATCTCCTTAAGAAACACATAGAGTTGGCTTGTACCAAATCAATTAGCCCTCTGATTTATCTAGCTCAGTACTGTCTACGCCAGGGTAAGGGAATTTGTGGCCTTCCAGATGTTTTGGAATCAAATACTCATCACACTAGCCACCATTGACAATGGTCAGGGATGATGGCTTTTGAGGTTTAAACACACATGGAGCATGACAGCTCCTCACTTCCACGGTCTATACTAGCTGCTAGCCTCTCTCCAGACTTTCAAACAGGGGTCTTTCTCAACTCTACCTGGAGATGCCTGGGAATGAACCTGGGAAATTCTGCATGCCAAGCAAGTACTTTACCACCATATTATGGTCCCTACCCCCTCTCTCTTTCCCACCACATCTTCACACTAGTATAAGTCTCTCCATTCTGCTGCTGCCAATCAGAGAAATGAAAGAATAAATGCTAGATCTTTTATAGCGTTGCACTGCAATATGCTCATTAATTCCTACTGTTCAATTGTTATAACAAGAGAAGCAACCTCAAATTTCAAAAGTAGCAATAGAATACTAACACTGCAAGTGAGTGACCTATTTTTGGCATTTTTAAATTTTTCCAAGCCAGGTATGTGAGGACACCAATGTGCTTAATGTTTAATAGCCACAACTTATGATAAGTTGGCAACAAGACATTGGGTTTAGAACCAAGATCTGCATTTCATAGACAGAACAGCTCTGGTCACTGAAATGGCCTCCACCTAATTTGGGGGCATCTTTCCTCCTCCATCACCATAGCTGGCTTCATTCAGCAAGCCTCCCCACAACAACCCTCTGTGTAGCATTTTCTGGGAACTAGAGTGCTTGCAGTAGGAAGGAAAGGGACAGGAACTGTGCTTCCAACAGCTCAATGGCGCACTCCTAAATCTATATTCAGACCATTGCATAGGAGAGATAAATCCAGTTCCCACATGGGTCTTACATATTATTGCAACTATGTTGCCACAAGCTAGCTTTATAAACAATACAATGTCTGTGGGTTCCAATGGGTCTAATTATAAATGAACACTGCAAACATAATCACAGTGATTAAATCAAATTTAAATCAAAATTTAAATTTAGCAGCAACAGTGTAACATATTTCATACCGAAACCAGCACATCCTTAGGCCATTTCTGCATTACACTGGTATAGTGCTATTATGCCACTTTCAACATCCTATGGACTCCTGAGGTTTGCAGTTTAGGGAGCGGCAGTTAGAATTCTCAGCTAGACAGTTCTTTGGCCTCAGTAAACTACAAACCCCAGAATTCCACAAGATGTTGGAAATGAAATAACAGCACTAGGAGGGTGGGCATGGCCATAATTTCCCAAAATCCCATGCACATTGCAAAAATCTTGCTATTTAGTAGTTATTGCAAGTAACCTCAAAGCCCTCATTCAACATGAAATGGGCTCAATTCTTATTCCTGGCAGAAACAACTCCTCTTCCCTCCAGTCCTCTCACCAAAATGGACTGATAAGTACAATCCCTTCCTTACTGTTTCCCCACTCACTGGGCTACAATAATAATTCATAGTGATTATACTAGCTTTTGTCAATACTTGCTATATCTGAATCACAGCAGCTTTTACAGTTCTAATTTATTTATTCAATTATTTGTACTTCAATAAATTTTTACCTTGCATTTCTATACAAAATATTCAAAACACCTTACAAAATGGAACAATATAATATAAAATGGATATAATTATATATAAAATTATCTGACAGAAGCATTTAAAAAGCATTTCCAAAAAAAGCACCTGCAGATCAAATGCTCTACAGAGCAGTCAACAACCTGAAAGACCAAGGAAACAAAAGATTTCAACAGTATTGCAAAAGACTAACAATAACAGAGTCAGGCAAATCACTTCTGCAATGGCATTCCATGAGGTACCACTACTAAAAAGGTCCCATTCTTTATGTCTGCCCACCCAAAATCTGACAGTGGTGGGCCCAGTGAGGAGCCTCTGCTGGTCTTCTGAACACTTTGGCCAGTTCAGAATGGTGGGGAAAGTTCCTATGAGATCCTGGCCCCTGACCATGTATTGTGTGAAAGATCAAAACCATCACACTCCAGGGTAAAGCCTTCTGCAGGATGGGAACCAAAGCCAATCCCAGCATACTCAACCCCGTAAAAATTACATCAGGCATGAAGTTGCCACCCATGACTTCTCTTTTGAGGCCAATCCTAGCACAAGCTACTGCTGAACAAAGAATCCATTTCAAACAGCACTGAACAGTGAGTTTAGTTAACAAAGATGGAAGCCCGAACCCAACACAAAATACAACTGTTGGTAACTCTGTACTATGCCCCACTTGATGGCTGTAATACTTACGAGTAAAATGATTTGAAGTGGATGGGTTGACACTATCACCGCTGTCAGCACTTTCACAGCTGGAAACATCATCATCTGATTCCCGCACAGAAGAGCAGGGCGAAGAGCCGTCAACTTCTTCAAACTTCCTCTTTAAAATTCCACTCATAGCTGCAGTGCTGTCACATGTACCTGCAATACAGAAACAGAGGCAATGAAGCAAGGAAACATTTGACTGCAGATCAGGCAATCAAGGTCTTTAGAGTCATTCTAAGATGGATTTTTTTGTAGTAGTAGTTATAGTACAGAAACGTAGCTTCTCATGAATAAGCTCCACAGAAAACAGAAGGAGAGACTGCCACTTTAATATTTAGGCCCAAGGAACTTATACAGCCCACAAATCTCATTATAAAGTAGTCCAAGTGGCCAGAAAGAACACTGAAACAACTGAAAATGACACTTAGGCCATTTCTGCACTACAATGTTCTAGCGCTATTATTCCACTTTCAACATCCTATGGAATCCTGGGGTTTGCAGTTTAGGAATGCGGAAATGGCTTTAGGATATTAAACTCAAAATATCTGGCTGTGTCAGTAATCAAAGAGATAGCCATGTTAGTCTATTTCAGAGTGTCTAGTGTATTGACATAAAAGCTCATGCTGCAATAAACCAGTTAGTCTCAAAGATGCTATTGGATTCCTTTATGCCTGGCTGTATTTGTATATGCTAATGTAACTGCTGAATGTTCACAAAACTCAGCTGAGTGATCTGAGAAGGGGAAAGGTCCTGTAATGTCCTCTTTCGGCTGAATGCATTACAAGTTCCAACAAATCTTGTAAGCCAGGATGTGGAAGCCTGCAGAAGAAGGCTCATGACTGGGGGCAAACAGGGAGGGTTCACTTTACCTGGAACCAGAAGTCTCAGGGGGCCCAGCCTAGGCTGCAACCCCATCATGCAGCGGAAAATTATGCTAAATTGTAGCTTGAGGTTATTAACGGAAAATTTATCTCCCTATCTCTAAGCATATAAGGTCCAGATCTTGTGTGATTTGCTGGAGCCAGCTTGAGATAGTATTAGCCACATTTTGAACAAAGAACTGCTATCCTAGGCCTTCTCTAGAACACAAAGTATATGCTTGTACAATTAAACTAAGACTCAAAGATGGAGAGTTGAGTTTCCCTGTGTGACATACTTTCTTGAGAACTGCAATATCAGAGGTCCCTATTTACCTCTAGTCTCTAGAGGGAAGAAAGATGGCTGGTGAGTGGGACAAAATCCCATGATGTTCAAAGACAGATGCTGATCCCTAGCACCGTGGCAGTCATTATTGCTGGCATATAAGTGAATTCTAGTTTACACATACTAACATACATCATAATGTCATTTGTGGCTAAAAATACAAATCAGAAGACAGAAATCTACAGGGATTAAAGAGAGAGAACTAAAAGAAGCCAATGTCATGAGTATGTCCTCTATTTATTTATTCTTCGCCACCACAACCCCAATAGACAACACTTTCCTAGAATCTGGCTCAGCTAATATGTTAAATGAGGAACTTTTCAAAGGTTGCAATATAGTGAGGCACCTTTGTGGGACTCTTCTTCATATTTGATTTTATACAAAAATAGCAAAGAAAACATGCTAGAAAAGCCACGAGGTGGGGACAACTATAATTTCATAGAAAATATACTTTCAGAGCTAACCTTAGGATTTTTAAAATTTCGTGGTTTATGGCAGGAATGAGTCAAGTGTGCTCCTCCACAGATTGGGTGCAACTCCCGACAGTCTCCATCATTGGCTACCCTGGCTGTGGCTAGTAGGAATTCCAATAACATCTGGAAGACCACACTTGGCCCATCCTGACTTTTGAACTTTTATGTATGCATATGTTCGGGATAGGATTATAACATATGGGGGGGTGTTGCAAATTTGTACTGCTCCCTCTCCCAAAACTAAGGTCCGGCAGGAAATACGACCAGAAATCAGCTTCTCAAATTCCTTACCTATCCAAAAACACAGATACTTCACCTTGGCTGACTACTTCCTACCTGGTACCTTCTGGATGTTATGGACTTCATTTCCTACTATCCCTCACCACTGACTGCATTAGCTGGGGCTGATGGGAGTTACAATCCAAATATTTGGAGGTCACCAGGTTGGGGGAGGCTGTTGTGAGGTGCGCAATGTATACACGAAACTGGACCCGTCAGCTAGTATGTGTGTACTAGTAATACAGTCCTTCAAGCACATGTTGTGCAGTTATAGGTGTATCTTAGGTTGCCCATCTTCAGCCTAATGCTCTTGAAATATGCCTGACCATAGCTAGATGATTTAATGTAGTGGATTTAACAGAACTGTATTGGTTTTCAAACTTTTGTATTGAATAGGTTTTAGCTGCATTTTGTTTTAATTTGTTATAAGCTACCTTGGGTTCCACACCAGAAGAAGGACAGGATAATAAATCAATAAATCAATAAGGCATGAGTTTCTGAGAGTTTTAAATCCACCCCATCCAGATGGCATCTAGATTTAGGAAGGCTGTCCTAAAGCAGTCACATAATTCTCCATAATTCTGAAGCCTTCACTACCTTGCCTTGGTTCATTAAATGTAAACAGGGCAGATATGTGGAGGGAGAGAGATGTCCTATTCAGTCTGGCTCTATATTGTCACCTTACAGCCCGCCTCCTCCCTTGATAACACTGCTAAATCAGTAATCAAGAACCAGAAGGAAGCAGGTTCTTTCACAGCTTGCAAATTTTAACCAGATCCTTGCCCTGCCCCAAAGCCTCCCTCTTTAGAAAGTAGGCTCCCCTTACTTCGAGCCAACTTTTCATGTAAACAAGCAACATGAATTTTCCAGAAAATGTAGGACCAGAAATACTTCTGGAAAAGTCTCCCAGTTTCCTAAATAGACTGATGGAAGAAGGGAGAAGATTTTTGTCACTCCTCTCGTCCTGTACAGTTAGACCACACACACACACACACACACACACACACACACACAGAGAGAGAGAGAGAAGATCTGAGTACCAGAGGATCTCTCAGCTTTCCTGAGTAAATTTTCAGAGGGCACAGGAAAGATTCAAGAGAAAGGAAGAATAAATTTTTAAGATGCTAATTCCACTTCCACTGGTAGAAGCATTCCATGAGCACAGGAACCTAGGATCAGCGTCAGTTTTTGTACACGTAAGATTGCTCTGTGCGTGTGTGTGTGCGTGCGTGCACGTGTGTGTGTGTGTGTATATATATATATATAAATGTTTTCTACTGTTAGTTATCTGAGAAGGTTAATTACAACTCTAGGCAATGTTAATGTTCATTCGTTGTGCTAATAAATAATTTAATGAAACAATCTGCTTTGAGAAATGGAAATCTTCACAAAAGAACAGCCTTCTCAAGAGCTTGTGTTCAAATACAATATCAAGAATTTAAAATTATTTTCAGCTTCTTAAAAAAAAACCCAAGACAAATATCTTTAGGATTAAAATAGTTATTTTGGCAAAAAGATGTAGTTTACTGAGTACTGGATGATTCTAAATGTTGTGGCGTGAGACTGTAATCCAGCTACTTGGGTGGCTGAGACTGCTGGATCGCTTCAGTTTAGGAGTTCTGGGCTGCAGTGGGCTATGCTGATTAGGTGTCCAAACTAAGTTTGGCATCACTATCATCTCATTTTTAAAGTTACTACCCCATAAATACACCCAGTTTACAATTCATCGATTTAGTTAGTTTTGCTGCTACACAGCACCATATATTCCACGCATAACCCAGCAAGTAAACTGTGAATTCTGGACTTCCTTTCTGTACTTTGCTAATCCACCTGTAGCTCTGCTCGTGCTGTTCTGTGCCCTCACATTGCACAGGGCGCATGCAAATCCTGTGGCAGAAAGTTGTAAGTGAAAGCTAGCCCCACCCCTTTGAGCAACATTATGACCTCACAACCTGATATGTGCAGGTTATAACCCAGGTGACCATCATGCATTCTCAAGCAGAACTTTTTCCCCTGCATTTTCTCACCTAGCCAATTCCTTCTGTGTTGCTAATAAAAATTATAGCATTTTTTAAAATGGTTGCACTATTTATTTCTAACAAGAACTGGGCATCATTCCAATGGACCCTGGGACAGAAAAGTGAAATAGCCACCATCTTTTCTGATGGTGTTTTTCACATAGCAACTTAAATCTCAGATCACTATTCTGGGTCAACATGATTCAACTCCACTCCGATTTTATCTAAGAGCAGACCCAGATGAGATACATGTTATTGAAGGTTGTGGTATTTGTATTCTGTAGTTTTTTGTTTATTTGTGAAAATCTAGATAACATTTCTCCCATCCTGTCCCTTCTCCTTGGAACTTATAGGACCAACTACACCTTTCTCTGCCCACTTTTCACAGCAGTTTCCTCCAGGTAAACCCTACCCACTTCTGCACCAACCATGACTGTCAAAAGGTGGAAGACAGTGGCCCTTGCCTGGATGCATTGGGGGGCACCATCAGCAGCCACTAGGGACAACCTGTCCCAATAGATTCCATGATTACTTTGATCTCTGTCTTGACCAAATATGTGACAAGATGCCATATCAAAATACATTATTGTATGCCACAGAATTTATTGGACTATTCTCTGTACAGGTTAGCTGGACAAGAAACATCACTCTATAGCTGGAAATGAGTTAGAGGGAAAAAAGGCTGGAGGAGACCTGGGAAACTGGTTTAATGAAGATGAACGGATTTAATATTTGATACTTTGCATGATGGTAGATAGTTATTAAATCAGAATGAGGGGTGATAATTTGTTTAGTTTAACTTTTCTGTTAATAGAGTACTAACCCTTTATGAAAGACTTCATTGACTTTCTGTAGAAAATATATATAAGGTTGTATAAATATGGATTGAGATATTAGTAGATATATGTTGTAGAAAAAAGGATGAAGAATTATTGTAATAAGTGGGAGATAGAGGATTTGAGAATTTCAAGAGTCATAGCCTAAGAAAGAATCTTGATATTTATGGCCCAGTGTTGCATAAAACTGCACCCTTTTTATCCATAGAGTGATTTTTTTTGTGCAAAGGAACTTTAGAATTGTTAATATACAATAATATTTTTAACAAAACAGCAAATATAAAATTAAAAAATTCCAGAAAATAAAAGAAATATATAAAAGAAAAGAAAAAATAGCTACACATGACAAATATGACAAAAAATATAGATAAAAGTGATTTCCAGTCTTCTCTTCAGCAGTTATTAATGTGTATAACTGCTGAAGAGAAGACTGGAAATCACTTTTACTCTTTTTGTTTTCTTCATATTTATCTATATTTTTTGTCATATTTAGCTTTTTTTTATTTTCTGGTTTTTTTTACTCTATGTTAGCTATTTTGTTAAAAATGTTATTGTATATTAAAAATTGTAAAGTCCCTCCCCCTCAAAGAAATATCACTCTATGGTTTGGAAGGGTGCAGTTTTATGCAACACTGGGCCATAAATACCAAGATTCTTTCTTTGGCTATGACTCTCGAATTTCTCAAATCTTGTACCTCTCTGTATATCTGAAAATCATTACATAGGATCAAAAGACTGGAAGGTCATGAAAACTGGAGGTCAACTGTACTGAGACAGAACCAGAGCTTGGAAAAGTTACTGTTTATGCTGGCTGGGGAATTCTGGATACTGTAGTCCAAAAAAAGGATTTTTTTTTTTTTGGGTAGACCCCACAGCATCTTTAGCTAAAAAGCAGTTGAAGTAGGTGCTGATTAAAATTGTTTTCTCTGTTTTTTCTATTATCCACTCTGATTCAAACCTAGGTAAGAATGATAAATAGTTTGACCCTCATAAACAATCGATTCCTATGCTCATCACACACTCTTAAGTCCCCAGAAAACCTTGTGATAGAATCACTTAAACTGGAAATGACTTGAAGGCATGCAACATGTGCCTAGGTGTCAACTGGCTAATAAAGAGCAGGCAAGATAAATCTCCCTGGGCAGGGATTTCCAAATCTATTCACATAAGCACTGACATTTTAAGGACTATTTCACAATTTAAAAGGTAACAGCTCAAAAATCTACTCATTCTTAATTAACAAGAACATCCATGGAAATGGAAATGCAGTGGATTTAAATTTAAAACGTGATTTTGGAATATTACAATACAGCTTAGATTTATAAACATATAGGTTTATTAAGATAGCATGTTGTGGAGAATAATTAAGCACTGCATATTTTCTCCCTAGCAAAACACAGGATCTTGCAGCGATAGCACACAGAAGAGTGTCTATTTTTATGCCCTTCTGTACTCAGAATTCTTTTCTGCAGGTCTTGATTTCTAGAGATGGGTCATGTATACTTAACTGAAAAGAAAATCTCTATTGGACCAGATCAAGGACTCATCTGCTGTAACATCCTATTTCCAAAAGCAGACAGTTGAATGCTTCCAAGAATCTCAGACATGTTGTGCAAGGTACATACAGACATTGGTGGCTCCCACGTCAGTGGGACTGTGAATCAACTCTGGGTTTTAGCCTGAACTTTTAAAGACCTATCCAAAGTGTTGAACTTATTTAGGTTTAGTAGCCTGGACAGCTTCTTTAAAGTTTGGGCTAAAACCTAGAGCAATTTACTGCACTGAGAAGGCAGCCATCAGCTACCACTCCACACAGACCCTATTGTCTGCATTCAGCAACGTAGAGCCTCTGCTTAAGCACAGCCCCTGGCGTTCCTTGGGCCCTGCAGAAGAATGTGGGACTGGAGTTTCCAATAACCCACAGAGATCAATCCTATTGCTCAGCGGCAAAGCACAAGCTTTTCACATAGAAGGTCTTTGGGTTAATCCCCAGTGAGTCCAGGTAAAGGTGGAAAGACCCCTGCTGCAAAGCCACTGCTGCCAGTCACAGTTAACAACACTGTTTTAGATGGACCAACAGACTGACTTGGTGTAAGACAGCTTCCCATGTTGCTATAATAAGCATTTAGAACACTGTATGACTCACTTTTATGTTTGAATCCCTCTAAGCTTGTGGGGAAAAGAGGGATGGATCTAGCAATACCGTGTAGAGAGAGTGTTTCTATATAATCCAGAGCACTTTGTGAAACAAAGTAGGAGGACTGTGTATTAATTACAAGACAAAAGAAGCGGAAGATTCCTCAGTAACAATTTAGAGCCAAGAAGTCTATTCTCTCAGAATGCTCCTAAAGAAAAGAAATTTATATTTCCAAAACATTTTGGGGTTTAATAAACATAGGCACTTCTGAGAACCTGTTTCTTCATCCTTCCTTTCCCAGATCATCACTTATCAACAATATAATAGTAAGTAAACAGTTTGATGTACATCTCCTGATTTATGGATGGAACTGGGAGCAACTTTAGATCCTTACTCTTCAATGAACCTATTTTGATTAAAACAGGGTAAGAGGAATGAAAGAGGGAGAGGGATGAAGGTAAAGCAGGCCAAAGCTCCGGAAGTCCTATCTACTCATAGTTCTGGAGGAAGATACGGGGCTCAGGCCACACTGGTGGAAGGAAAAGAGTAGGGCAAGTGTGACCTTCTTGCTTTTACACTTATACATCATGATACAGCTTCTGGTTGACTAATGATAAGCATGTATAATGGTCACAGCCATTACTTGTGCAGTATTTCAGAACTGCAGATACAAGCAGTTCATTTTTCCAATGCCAGGGCCAGGTAACCATAACTTAAAAGCAACCATTAGCACTGGATCATTCTTTCCTAACAGTACAGATTCATATAAGAGGCTCTTATAAGACCATGCCTAATGAAATGGACATCTTCAGAAATATTGATTGAAAATGTACTTAGGATTGTTATACTTTATACCTTCACTTTAATTCACATACATTAGTGCTACTCAAAGCAGTGGTCCACAGACCAATGCCAGCCTGCAAGCCTTTGGCTGTCATTGTCTGCTGAGTTTCCAGAAACTAAAGATATATCTTGTAATAATGTGGCATAAATATGGCACCATTCACTGGTGTGCTGGGAGAAAAAATATCTTCCATCACGTCAGATTCCTCAGTAACAATTTAGAGCCAAGAAGTCTATTCTCTCAGAGAATAGACCTAAAATAGAATCAGAGCAAAAGCTTAATTCCTATATGCTTTGATAAAGGAGTGACACATCATTTTAAAAATGTGTTACACCCAATCAACTTAGAACCATGTTTATAATTGGAAATCTTTAATTGGTATCTGATATTTTAGGAAACATACCCAATGAACCAGCTAGGCTCTTCTCTAAACTGCAAACCCCAGGATTCCATAGGATGTTGAAAGTGGAATAACAGCACTATAACAGTCTAGTGCAGAAATGGCCCGAGTTGAGGCAAGAAAAGGCTGAACAGTGTGAGCTGAAGTTCTGGGAAGTGCCTAATGCAACTTTTTTACAAACATGTTTCAAATGACTTCCAAAATGTGTTCCTTCAAAGTTGGGGCAGCAGGCAGAACATTGGTGGGAATGAGAGAGGAGGCCAAAGAATGGAGACGGCTGGGAGGAAGGAAGACAAAAGAAGGCTAAAAGTCAAGCCAAGGGTAAAGGTATAAATTAGTACTGCCTCTGGCAAGAATCAATTGGTGCTGGACAATTCTGCCCTTACAACATTCTCTCACTGTTGGCCTTCCTTCCTGGTTATGTGATGTCTCCCATGCAGCAAAAATCTTTCCTCGTACATCTGTAAACTCAGAAGGAAAATTCAGATTTTTTTAAAATTAAAAATTAAAAGAAGTATTACAAAGATACAATTCATTCATTTAAAAAAGGAGTCATAAAGAATAGCAATACAGTTGAAGAACACCATTATCTAAATAATCCAATCAACAGCTCGCTCACGCCTTCAATTCCTCAATTCTCATTTTAAAAAAAAGGAAAACTCAGATTAAGCAGTTATCAAATTAATCAAATCAAATTAAGCAGCTATTTAAAGCAAAGAGGAATTCTTCTATGGTAAATATTTCAAATAATACCTGTAAATATGCACAATTAGCTTTTTCATAGAAAGACGTAAGGTTTGTACATCTTAATCCACAGACTCAACCCTCACCACACCCCCAGTAATCTCTCATCACATTTTCATCACTGCAGCTACCTGTTCCAACAGAAGAAGCCTACAATAGCTCCTGGATATAGCTTGTGCCCTTGGGAATGAATGCTGCTGCTGCTGCTGGATTACTGTAATTGTGTATACTCCAGTTCTTAAGACATCATAAAGAAAGGCAGAAACATGTTATCTGCAATGGTGTTGCAACAGTCCTTTCATACATGCTGGAAAGAGGTCTATAATATTCTTCACATTCTGACAATTGGAAAGATGAATTACGGTTCATTTCATTGCAATAGGTGGCAAGTTGTCTTATAGTCATACAAAGCATATATATACATATACAGCACAAATAAATAATGACTGAAATCTTGCTGGACATGCATAACCTAGAGTTACATACTCATGACTGTTTTGCATTCACAATCCCTACATAGCCCTAAGTTTAGGAGACATGTAGCCTCAGAGGAATGCAAAAGAAAGCCTCCTCTGAACAAATCTTGCCAAGATAACCCAGTGATAGGTTCACCTTAGGGTCACCATAAGTGAGAAATGACTTGAAGGCATAAAACAGGAACAAGGGATTAGGAAAATCCCCTAATTTCCATTTATCAGAAAGCAGCTGCTGTGAACAGCATGGCTCTGTTCCCCTGTTAATCAGGAAGCTGCTAGCTGACATTCCCACCCCTCCCTAGCATGAACAATCTCTGGTGCAAGGGCAAATTGCAATAGGGACCCTCATTCTGGCTGTTGCACTGGAGATCGCTCATGGGAGGCAATGGGAACATCAGTCAGATCTTTCCTGATCGGCTTGGGAACAGACCCCATTGATTGCAGCAGCTGCTTCATAGTAAATGGAGAACTGGAGAGGATGGAATCAGTAGCACATATGTATATCCCCAACAGGATTTCAGCTAGCAATGGCAGAAGAACAAGTTACTTACCTATAACTGTGGTTCTTTGAGTGGTCGTCTGTGAAGTCACACAATAGGGTATTTCGCGCCTGTGCAATACAGCATTCGGAACCTTCTGGAAGCCTAAGATCAGGCGTTTTGGTAGTTGGCCCATCCCCCACATCCCTAGGGTATATAAAGTCCCTCCCCGAATAACAGTCAGTTCCTTCGCCGTTATGGTAGCAGCTGCAGAAACCAACCAAACATAGAACATAATGTGGAGAGGATGGGTGAGTTTGTGTGACTTCACAGAAGTTACAGGTAAGCAACCTGTTCTTCTTCTGCATGGTCTCTGTGAATCACACAACAGGGAGATTAATGAGCTGTCGATGGAGGAGGGAATGTTACATTGCAGATATCCAAAATCTATGAATGTACATGACAATTAATAGAATTAGTATTACTATAACCCTTGTGACTACCGTTTGATATTATCTTATACATTATTTTTTTGAGAAATATTTAAATCTGTTTTTCATGTTTCAAACAATAAACATTTATTAATGGAACATTCCTGTTGTGTTTCTTTAACCAGTTTCCCCTCTTTCATTTTTTTTTTACATTATACAACAGAAGAAAACAAGACAGCTGTTCCAAAAGCTGAATCACTCTTTTCTCTTGTATCTATTCTGTAGTGTGAAATAAATGTTAGCGGTTGCAACCAAGTAGCAGCCCTACATATTTCTTCTAATTGTACACCATGCATGAAAGCAGCTGAAGCTGACATAAACCTAGTGGAGTGCGCTCTTACATTTTCTGGTAATTTTTTCTTAGCAACTTCATAAGACAATTTTATTGCAGACATCACCCATTTAGAAATTCTTTGGGATGGTACAGGTTCACCCAGTTTCTGATCAGAATAACAAAAAAATAGCTGCTTGGTTTTCCTTACAGTAGCAGTATGTTGGACATAGAAAGCCAGAGCCCTTCTCACATCAAGGCAATGTAAGTTTTTTTTCCATGTCAGTTTCTGGATTCTGCATGTAAGCTGGCAGAATATTGTCCTGATTCAAATGGAAAAGTGAGATCACCTTTGGTAAGAAGGTAATATTTGGTCTTAGCATCACTTTCCCCTTATGGAATTGCAAATAAGGTGCATCCACCCTTAGAGATGCCAACTCACCTGCTCTTCTTGCAGAAGTTATAACTACTAGAAGAACTGCTTTCTCATGTCACATATAGCCATTGGTTCAGATGGTTTATGTGTAAGTTGCAACAACAAAAAACTCAAATCCCACCCCGGTACCGAAGACTGAACTGGAGGGTATGCATGTTTATAACCTCTTAGAAATCTTTTAACTGTCGAGTCCAAGAAACAAGAAGGCCTTCCCCTTCTGTTTAGATACCAAGAAATTGCTGATAGATAACATTTGACTGAAAACAATGAGAGTCCCTTAGTACCGAGATGTGCCAAGAAAGAAAGTATATTGGCGGTACCACAGTTCCGTGGTTGGGTACTGGCATTTTGTAGATACCTACAAAACTTGTCCCATTTGTAGGCATATGATTTCACAGTAGCTGATTTGAGAGCCGCTCTTAATATGCGGTTAACCTCCTCCAGGTAAGTAGAATCTACAGTATTTTCCATGCAGTCAAACAAAGTTTCTTTACATCTGGGTGAAACACAGTACCATTGTGTATCATCAACAAATTCGGTATCAATGGCAACCTTTGGTACCGATGTTTTGACATTCCCAGGAGTGGTGAGAACCATGGCTGTCTTGGCCACCATGGTCTTATCAATATGACTCTTGCTTAGTCCTGTCTTATCTTCAATATTACTTTTGCAATAAGAGGGAACTGAGGGAATTCGTATAGGAGAGGTTCTGTCCAACTATACAAAAAAGCATCCCCCAGACTCCTTTTGTCTCTTTTTTGTCGAGAGCAGTACATTTTGCACTTGTTATCCCTGGATGCAAACAAGTCTATTGTTGGTACTGTCCATCGACTGAACAAAGTGGCCATCACAAAATCATCCAGTTTCCACTCGTGGCAGGACATTGGGTTTCAACTTAGGACATCCGCCAGAAGGTTGTCTGTCCCTGGCAGATGGATTGCTGAAGGGGTTATCCCTGTGGAGAGGCACCAGTTCCAAAACTTGATTGTTAGTTTCAGAAGTGCACCAAAATGAGTCCATCCTTGTTTGTTGATGTAATACATTACAGTTGTATTGTCTGTTTTCATCTGCACTGCAAGACCCTGCAGATGTGACTGAAAGGCTCTGAATGTCTTGATGACAGCTAGTAACTCCAAAATATTTGTACGTTGGCTTCATTCTGACAATGACCAATTTCCTTTTATTGTTAAACTTCCCATGTGTACTCCCCAATTGTCCATGGAAACATCTGTCATCACGGATAGAACAGGTGGGTTTGGTAGAAAAGGTATGCCCTTTAGAACATTTTCTTTCACCCACCAAGTTAGGCGTTGACATATCATCTTTGGAACTGTCAGAAACTTTTTCTGATGATGCAGAAGTGGATTGAAGTTCCTTATGAACCAATGTTGTAGAGGTCTCATCCTTAGCCTTGCATTTGGAGTCACCATAGTGGTTGATGCCATTAGTCCTAGAGCCACTTGTATAGTTCTGGCTCTTAGTCTTCGAGTTTTTATCAACTTCCCATAAAATATTACGTATTCTTTGCCATCTGTTGTCTGGCAAAAAGGCCATTTCTTTGTCTGAGTCTAGTATGGCTCCAATGAATTTTATTTTTGTTTGTGGTATCAAGTGTGAGTTCTTGTGATTTATCATCAATCCCAACAAATTTAGTAGATTTATTGTAGACTTGACATGTTCCAATGCTTTCTCTTGGGATGAAGCAACTATCAACCAGTCGTCTATGTATGGAAATAGGACAATACCTTTCTGACGCAGGTATGCTGGCATCACTGACATACATTTTGTGAATATTCTTGGCGCCCTACTTATCCTGAAGGGGAGGACTCTGAAGTGATAAGTTTGTTTTCCCAATACAAATGCTAGGTAACTTCTGTGTTCTTTCCTTATCGATATATGGAAATACGCATTTTTTAAGTCTAATGTTACAAACTAGTCCCCTTTTTTCAGAAGCGACATTATCGATGCTACTGTTACCATCTGAAACTGTTTTGTTTTGGTTGACACCTCTCAGATCTAGAATGGGTCAAAGCCCACCGTCTTTCTTCAGTATCCTCCTTCAAAGCTGAGCATATGATATCTTTTCTATTGCTCCCTTCTGCAGCAATGTTGTTATTTCTTCTTCCAGTTCTGGAGAGGAAGGTGTGATATGAACTCAGCCTACTGGAGGTAGACAGCGAAATTCTGTCATATAGCCCAGTCTCACTACATCCAACACCCATGAGTCTGTTGTTATTGAAGGCCAAGTGTGGATGAAGTGTTTCAGTGTGTCTCCAAAGGGCTTTCCTTCTTTTCTGTAACTTCCAACAGTTTTGTTGATACCGCTGTCAACATCGATGTCGATAGAGGTGTTGGTATCTTGTGCTGCTTTGATGTCGGTACCACAGCTGTAACTGTTATCGATGATGGTACTGATGGTTGAGAGTTGCACAGAACAGTTTGGGTTTTCGGCAGTGGTAACAGTAGATCGATGGTAACAGTGTGTGCCAGAGGTATCGTCCAGTTGGTTGTCAAACTCATCGTTTCTGTTGATCTTGTTGTCTATTTTTGTATTGTGGTTGCTTAAACTTAGAAGTTGGAAATTTCCTGGGCGATTGTTGCTGTACTGTTGCTTGATGTTGTTGCTGAGTGGGAGTTGGGCTTCTCGTTCTTCTACCATATGGTTGGAAATGGCAATATCGGTACCTTGAAGAATAAGTCAGTACCGGAAATCCATATTTTTTCGCATGCATCTTTTGCATGTGTTCCAACTTATCATCTGTGCTTCCATTAAACAAACCTGCAGAATCAAAGGGAAGATCTTCAATCATGCTTTTTGCCTGTTGGGATAAGCCAGATGACCTCAGCCATCTATGTTGTCTCAAGGTCACTGCTCCAGCAATCACTTTCCCACTGCAATCTGTTATGTGCTTCAATGTCGTGATTTGCTGTGAGGATAAGCGGTACGCCACAACATACAATGAAGTAGCAATCTTTCTTTCCTCCTCTGGAAGCATATTTATAAATCTTTTCATTCTTGTCCACATAAATTGTTGACAGGCACCCATACATGCTGCATAGTTTGATATCTTTAATAACAAAGCAGTATTTGAATATGCCTTTCCCCCAAATTATCCAACTTTCTTCCTTCTCTATCAGTTGGTGACCCATGTAGCTTCTGTGATTGTCTGGATTGAGCTGCATCAACAATTATTGAATTTGGCTTTGGATGTTGAGTTAGCCATTCTTGATCATTCTCAGTCAGACAGTACAGTGCTTCCACCTTATTAGATGTGGAAGGATTAGAAGATGATGTATCCCAGGATTTCTTAACTGTCTTCAACAGGTAAGGCAGTGGTGCAATGATGGATGGCACAGGTGCTCTGTCTTGCAACTCTTGAAATATAGGATCCTGAAGATCTTCTTTGTCTATTTTGGCCCAGAGGTTCAAGGATCTGGACATTCTCAGAACCAGATCTGAGAAGGACCGAACATCATCAATTGGCGATATGCATTCTGCTGTTGACACAAAATTAGTCTTTGAATGCTCAGCCACATATGATGCATGAGATTCATCCAATTCAGACATGGAGGGAGATCTCACGGTTCGGTATCTAGGAGATTGGTACCAAGAGCTCCTCACTCCCTCAGGAGAGAGCACACTGCGATCAGAATGTTGGTGAATCCTTTCTGTATCCCTGTCATGTGTAGGTCTAGATATTGCAGGCAACACCCTGTAACAAGAAGGAGTTGGAGATCTAGACTTTGACCTCGGAGCATGAGACTGTTTCTCTGTTTCGTCTCGATATCAATGGTAGCTTGTTGAATCTTCTCCTTGGTACCGAGATTGTCTACGCATCCAGTAGATGTCATCAGTATAGGGAGAGAAATCCCTGGAGTCAATTGAAAGTTCATCTTCAATATAGTGTCGCTAATGGTATGGAGGTGTTTCTCTTACATAGTGATATCAACGCGAGGATCTTGTGTGTGAACGTGAGTGCCAACTCACAGATCTTGGAGGCAAGGGTGGTGTTCTTCGTTGCTGTCATGGTGAACTGTAAGTCTTGCCGATTTCACGTTGCACTGATCCTGATTGTTTGACATCAGGAAATCTTTGTTCTTGGTAACGTATGACTGATCCTACAGAGAGGACTGGTGACAAATCCATAATTTCTCCCTCAGAGGCAATACACACGTCTTCAATCTTGCTTGATGGTACTGTGTCTTTATACACATCCTGTACAACCACATGATGTGTCTCCTTTGCAGTTTTCTCAACAGAGGTGCTTGGTACAGTTGGAGACGGAGATCGAACTGCAGCTGGAAGACTTGGCTGCTCAATCCTTTTTGGTCTTTTTGTTGGCTCTTCACAAGAAGAGTCCTTCAGCTTTCTTTTCTTTTCCTTGTCTTTCTCACCTCGAGCTGTCTTCTTTGACGGTGAGGTGGAGGATTGCTTTTTCACATCAGTCTTTTTCTTTGTCGACACCAATGGTTGTATTGGGTGTTCTCGGTCCTGAGATGACTCCGATGTGCTGTGTCAAACTGTGGAGGATGTAGATGATGTCTGGGCCATCTTTGTCAACTCAGCAGACTTTTTTGAAGTTGTGGGTTCCGAGGCTGACAGAACCTGTTCCCACAAAAGTGCTTTCAAGCAAGCTGCTTGATTCCTCCTCGCTTGTGAGGTAAATAACTGGCAGTCTTCACAATTTGCCATGTTATGGTCCTCACCCAGACAAAGAAGACACTCAGAGTGACCATCTTTATCTGGGATCTTTCCCCCACAAGATAGGCAACATTTAAATAATGTGGTTACCATACAAAAATCAAATTTGAATTGTTGTCCTTACTCTTTGTCCAGTAAACAGTGCACCATGTCCGACCAACCACCAAAACGCCAAGAGAGAAATCCAAATCCAATAACAGACCAATTCCAAAAACTGTTAATCTATCTGTAAGGCTCAGACAGGCTCCTTGCTTGCTGCTACCATGGCAGAAGAAAAGGAACTGACCGTTATTTGGGGAGGGGCCTTAAATACCCTAGGGATGTGAGGGATGGGCCAACTGCCAAAATGCCTGATCTTAGGCTTCCAGAAGGTTCCAAATGCTGTATCACGCAGGCGTGAAATACCTCATTGTGTGATTCACAGAAACCACGAAGAAGAAACTGATTTACAAGACAACCTAAAGATATAGTAATATAAGCTGATGCATCAGTCATTTAGATAGTTTATCTATCTATCTATCTATCTATCTATCTATCTATCTATCTATCTATCTATCCATCCATCCATCCATCCATCTATCTATCTAATTTACTGCATGTGCTATTGGAAAAAATATGCATTTAAGTGACATTATTTATCAAATAAGCTGAATAAAAAAAGAAGTCCAGTTTTGAAGAGGTACCACTTTTGGCAGGACACATTTGATAAGATAGCAGGAATGGCTCTTGCACTGGCATGTGAGTGAACTGGGAGCATGTGAGTGAATTGATCCACAGTATTGTCCTGTTAATTGAACTAAGGCAGACTGATAAACAAATTCTTGCCTTACAGAAGGAACAGATATTGAATCCTACAGAGAAAGTGCCAATGAGACAAGGAAAAAAGCACGATTTGTGGAGGAATTTTGTTCTTGGACTATCTTCTTAAAAATAGCAAACAATGGTGTAATATTATTTCATCTCCTGCCCCTCTATGTGATGGGATCAAGAATGGGACCCAAATTCCTGCTCTTCCTTCTTATTCCCAACACCATACACAGAAGTCATTGCCAACATTAGGAGATCCTGGTTTGGAACTGGATCAAGACAGTCACAATCAGGTCACATTGAAACCAAAAGGATCTAAGTTATTAATGATCAAAATGCTTAAAGAATTTGATCTTTGACAAATCTGGTATAAACTGACTTGATTTACATCACCTGGGCTAATGTGCACATTGGAACTTACTAAATGTTCCAATGCAGTGCTTATCTTAAAAAACTTGCATTATAAAATGAGGGTTTTGAGCAGAAAATGTGTTTAGAAGTGCACATTTTGAGAGAAAATACTTTCAAAAATGTGTATTTAAAACACATTTTAATGTGAAATTTCAAATTGCTTTTACATGTCACGTTGCTTTTAAAAACTCTCTTGCCTGATACAGCAGCAGGATGGAATGGACTCACTAGTGACAAGACATGGCAGTAAAGGACTGGAAGTCTCTTTGTTGTTTCCATCAAGTTTGGTTTATTCTGAAAAGCACAAATATGCGAAGGTCTCTTTCACACTACATAGTGACAGTGCTATGATTCCACTTTAATTGCCATGGCAACATCCTGTGGAATCCTGTGGCCAGAGGTGCCAGAGGAGTGTTACGGCTATGGCGGAGGATTTTAAAGGTCCCCCCTTAAAATGCATATTGTAGGATTCCATGAGATGTTGCCATGGCAGTTAAAGAGGAATCACAGTGCTATAATTCTATCATCTGAAAGAGCCCTACATTTTTACGCTAATTTCAATGGACGTGTGCAACTAACTTGGTTTGAACTCACACCCCCATGTTTATTTGAACATGTGATCTCTTTTGATCCTGGATATTGAATCTGCTTATCCATGGTCTACAGACAAAAATCAGAGATTTGGTACTTCTCAAGCCTAAGAGGTTTATCTAGATGAAGTGGATGAGAAGGTAGCTTCACACACACACACACACGCACCACATTCTGCGCCTGTTTATTATTTAAAAAATAGGCAAAAATCAAAGATGCAAAAAAATTCAGAATGAAGGGAAGCAATATAGAAGAGCACAAATATGAAAAACCAGAAGGAAAACATGATTGTTAAAGTTTTTTTTTAAAAAGCCATTCAAAGAGGAGATTATCAAAATAATCATTAGTGGGCTGTGGCCATTTTCAAGGAAGGTCAGCAAAAACAAATGCCATGTTATTTCTACTAGATTAAATTTAATCTGGCAAATTATATGAGCTGCATATGCAAGATTACTAACAGAAAGTCATTATTTTGTTTTCTATTTACATTCACCAATATTCTGGAGTCAAGCACTACTGGAGCAGGAAGCTTTATTTTTTTTTAAAAGAAATTTACTGAAATTGCACTTTTTTTTAATGGATAATACAAATCAGACACTCACATACGAATACAGTACTCCCTCACCATATTCGAGTGGCATCCTTATAATGCCATTTGTCTCGACTCTATAATTGGTTCCGAGCAAAGACAAAGACTGACAGCTGACAAACAGCAAACCAATTCATCTTTCAAAAAAGCTTTCCTGATCCCACAACAGATTACACCTGTCTCATTCAGCACAATTGGCCATCTGGTCTTTCCTTAGGATGTGTGCTCAAAATGTCAAGGTCTGGTTATTGAAAGCATCCCCCCCCCCTTTTTTTAAGAGCAAGAGTGTCATCATCATCCACAGAAAAATGTATTTATCCTTGTCTCATCCTTGTTGCAGGGTGAATCCTTCCACACTGGAATGGATAACAACCTTACATGGAAGAATAAATTTTTAAATGCCTTGAGTTCCATCCTAAGAGAAAGGCAGGGTATAAATTCAATAGATAAACAAACAAATAAACAAACAAACCAAGTGAATATTAAAAAGGGAACAAAATTAATTTTTAAAATTCTATGTTATCCATGTTCCCATGTTTCTGCATTTTGGCTTAGATGTGTTCCACTCTTCCCTTTTCAAATAGCTGATTTATTCACATAATAAATTATATAAAATCCTGGGAGCAAATCAGCTATTTGAAGTTACTTGAAACTGAAGAGGCTTTTCAAAATGATTTTATAAAATTTTGCCTCAAAATCTGTAAAAGAATTAGTGCGATGATTCTGTGATCACTTTGGAGGTGCTCTAACATAGTAGCCCTTGAAAAGCAATTACTATTTTTTTCCTGCAACGAGCTCTTGTATATCTGATACTGAACTCTATGTAATACTATACCATACACAGATCTGCTGATTAAATGAGTGGTGGCCACACTGAGGATTCCCCCTCATTTTTTTTTTTTAATGAAACGATTTTGCAACTATTCAGATTTGTGAATATTTGCAATTGAACATAACGGCAAAATAAACAGATGTACTTACACACACACAGAAAACCATTTAAAAATATGTTACTTTACAATAGCCATGGTTGAGTGTTCTCAGGAGAGTCTGATTCTGATTCTGATTAACCTTTATTAGGCATACTACAACATATACATTTACAATAAGATTTCAACAATCATTTTTAGAAAATTTAAGCCATAAATTAATTGCCTCCAGCAGAAAGTTGGCTATTAGCTTAGTAATATGCAGATTCTGATCTTCCAATAAGTATTCCACTGATAACCTATGCAAACAGATATTCTTTTCCAATAACCTCCTTAACAACTTTTTCCTTGGAATTAGATACAATGGGCAGAACAATACAATATGGTGGAGAACATCAGGAGCTTGAGCACAATAACATATACGATTCAAAAAAAGGGTCTGTATATATCTACCCTTAGTCACATTTGAGGGATGAACATTCAACCTTGCAAGTAGAAAGGCCTTCCTTGCCACCAGCAATGAGAGAGTTTGAAAATAATCCGGAATCCTACCCTGCAAGGGGGGAATACTGAACATCGATGGGGAACTAACCCTAGGAGGTGTTGGGTATAACAGCTGATACTCCCTCACTCAGGAGAGTCAAAATTCATCTAACTCAAACATTAATATACCTGACCGTATCTTTAACATGCTGTGACAGCATGAATTCTCATATTCATATATGGCCCCATGTACTGCCAACATACAGCTGCTATTTTCAGTGCTCAAATTAATCCTAACAGTGGATCATATGAAGTTTGATTGACTGCGACCTGTAGGGGACACTAGAGAATATCAGTTTGAGGACAGGAGATGGAGGGGGTGGCAGATAACCCCAATTTTTTTTTAAAAAAAGGGCATTCATGATTTAGACTACTGTCTAAAACCAACCAGAAAAATGTAGTTGTATAGTACAGTGACATAATAATTTACTTTAAAAATTATGTAATGAATTTAGTAACATAGTAATATGAAGCATTTACAGAGCAATCTTCCTGTCTCCAGGAAAGTCTTGTAGAGACATCAAATTGAATCTGATCCGCTGGAGTTCTGGAAATTGATTGGGGGGGAGTGAAAGAGAGAGATATAACTTTGGAGGAAACCTGACCTCAGATCCACACTACCTTCTCCTGTGGAGAGACTTGTTCTTCCTTTCCATTGTCTGAGCTTTAAAATTATGGAAGAGAAAAAGGAGGAGGAGGATCAGGGATGTGGTGAGAAGGGAGCAGAGGTCAGTATGGAAAGACTGGGGGATTCTTTGGGCAGAACAAGGGAGCTCTCCCAGTCGCTGGCCACACCCAACCCACAGGGAGGAGGGTTACATTAGCTCTTGAGCAGCTTTAGCTGAAAGTATTAATAAAAAAACAAAACAGAAGAAGAGCTGCAAACAAAGCTCCTCTCCCATTTCTGCCTTTCTAGCAGGAATCCAGCAGAGTATGGACTATATATGGCATTCTGACTCAAAAGCACCCTGACTTAAAAGGATATGATTGCTTCGTTAGTCTCCCCCCCCCCCGTTTCTTTCCTGGTTCGTTTTTTTTTCCTTTCTAAATACATTTGTCTCAATTCTTTGCATTTTAAATATCTGTGGGGATTTAAATGGTTTGTGAATTTCTGTAGAGCTGGAAAAAACCCACAAGATTTTCATAGCTAACTTTTTCCATCCAGTGCTCTAGACAAAAGAGCTTTCCAAAGATTCAAAATGCAGTGGGCCCTTGGTATTTTGCTGGGTTTGATTCCAGATCTCTCATAGATAACAAAATTCATGGATGCTCAAGTCCCACTATGTACAATGATAAACGGTGTTATTAGAATAATGTCCATTGTATAAAATGACAAAACTAACATTTGTTTTTGAGATTTTGTTGTTGTTGTTGTTAATATTTTTATATCGGTTGAAAACAAGATACAGAATCCACGGATATGGAGGGCCTACTGTATATCATTAGTTAAAAGATTCACCATATCCTTCAAAGGAACAAGAATCTGGATCCAAAGATCCCATTCCAAAGGATCAGATCCTGTTTTTCTGGAGCACAGAACACTAGGGACAGCAAACAGGGGAAACAGAACCTAGAATCAGGTGGAATGAAACACTCTTAAGAGTATGGGAGAGGTATTTGTTGTAAGCAACCATCATTAGTCCTCCTAGCTGCTCTTTTACCAAGCTCCTAATCTTTCCTGCTTAGCTCATGTATATTTCATGGCCGGTTCTCCTATGTATAGGAGCAGCAATCCTCACCTAGCAGAAAAAGAAAAAGATGCCCTCGTGGGACAACCTGAACCAAACAGGAATTTTTACCAACTGCTTCAACCTGTGTCTTCTGGCATTCCAATGGTTCTGTACTTAACATGGAGAAAAACCATAAAATCTTTAATCGAGAGCAGCCTCCAGCTCTAAATGGATCTATCTTTTTTTCTTATACCTCTCCAGCCAGGAATGTACAACCTTTTCACTGCATCAGGCATCACCTGATGCACATACCAACACCCTCTTTGCACAGATATTCTGCTCTCATCACCACCACAAGCACCAGCACCACACAAACACACACCCTTGCCAGCTGAGATCTTGGGATTGCTGACAGTGGGAGGAGTGAAAAACTCTGTCTCTCTGAAATCACCATGCATATCACCATTCCTAGGAACCACAACTGCTCAGAAGCAAGACTGCTCAGGCCTGGGATAAGCTTTTACCTTTCCTGTTGTTAGTGACTTCTACCAAGGCCATTTCTGCACTACACTGTTATAGTGCTATTATTCCACTTTCATAATCCTGTGGAATTCTGGGTGTTGTAGTTTACCGAGGTCAAAAAGCTCTTTGGCTGAGAATTCTAAATGCACCTCCTCAAACTGCAAACCCCAAGATTCCACAGGATGTTGAAAATGGAATAATAGCACTGTAACAATGTAGTGCAGAAATGGCCCAAGATTGCAGTTTTTCCTGCCATTACTAGCACCAGGAAAAGAACAAATCCCAGAAGTTCTTGAAAATTGTGGGAAAGAACAGAGTGGATTCCCATTCAGGGAGTGCTTAGGAAGTGGCTGAGGGGCATGTGTGTCTCTAGGGCTGCAGGCTGGACACTTCTGTTCTAACTACTTGAAGATGTTCAACTTCTCAGATAAAACTGAAATATCTGTTTACAAGTTGCATACCAAACATAGAGAGGTAGGCACAGAGGCTCACATTCAGATGCATGTCAGAACACAAAGCAAAAAGAATTCTGTTTTTTATTGAAAATGCCAAACATAGCTTGGAAGAAAAATTTCTGACTCCATCTGAAGCTATTTTTCTTTGTCTCATTATGGTATAAGCAGAGTTGCAAAGTCTAAGTCTCACATGCTCCCTTCAAGCTGCTTTATGTAGCCTCCCAACACCTCCTCGCTGCCATTAAAACAACTCTATAATGGGAGAAAACTCATATATGCTTTAGTTAACTTTTCCAAAAGTCTGTCTACAGGTCAAAGAGGGCATAGTTTAAAGTCATCACCGTTTGAAAATCATTTTAAGTGAAAGTGAAATCAGCTAGATGGCGGAAGATGGAAGAGTACCCTCCCCCCCTCAAAAAGAATTAATAAACCCACCCTCTTTCTCAAAGCATTCAGGATCAAGTGAAATACCCCTCCCTTCAAAGGAGACCACTCATATCTGACCAGGCCACATAAGATAGAACCTCCAAAAAGCTAGTCAGGCAAACATCCTCTAAATGGGGCTCCCACTCCCTGTGCCAATGAAGCTTAATTTGAATTAAACACTCTTTTAAGAGCTTTTTGTAACCGTGGTCAAAAATTGGGAAGTTCTCTAAAGCATTTGAGAAACCATAATTATTGGCTAAACATTAATCAAGCAAGATGAATGGATGTGAGGGAAGAACCAGATCTTGTTGCCTGGGTAATTGACAAAGAAATGCACTTACTCAGCAAGACAACTAGCTTTGCTGACTCCGACATGGAGTTCTTTTCTTTTCTAAAATGGAGGCCAATAATGTCAAGCTGACCAGTACGCCAAGTTCATCAGAGCCCCCCGCCCCTGCGCTGCTTGTTATAGATTTTGAAATGCTGCTAAGAGGAAAATGGAAACCCTAAAGGCACAGAATCTCAAACCAGTCACTTGCATGCATACAACAAAATCCTCTGTAATCTCAGTTTTAAGCTTTATTGGGGAGGAAATTCTAAGGATAAATAGTTTGAAAATTTGTAGGCAACAGCTGAAGAATTAACATCCAAAAATGGTGCTTTGAAAAGTGTGTGTGTGTGAGTGTGAGAGAGAGAGAGACAGAGAGAGTTCTTAACTTACTAGGATTCAGTGCTCTGCATATTCCAAGATTTTAAGTCACTGTCACTCTACGTTCACCACTGGTGCCCAGTAGCTTCTATGACAATGGGACAGTGAATTTGCTGCATATTTCAGTCTGAACTTTAAAGAAACCATCCAAGGTACTGGATGAGATGGAGCACCTTGGATAGCTCCTTCACAGTTTGTACTAAAAGCTGGAGCACATTCACTGCTTCATTAACATGGAATCCACCAGCTCCTGCTGCAACATATCTACTTCCCTCATGGCTTCACAGTAACTACCCCTATGGTTTCATTGACACATTCCTTTGGAATCACCAATCCTTTTCTGTTGCCCTGGTGCCTTGGCAGAAGATTCTGCATGGGCAGTCATTAAGTAAGACCACATCACTTATAATTAAGTCCACCCTTTAAATATCTGTCTGTTTCTGAATACCAGCATGACCACAAGGAACAAAACTAAAACCTGAAACATCTCACCTGTGACATCTACCATACTACACAGCAGTAATAGCAGAGAGCCAGAGTGCTGCAGTGATTAGGATATGGTACTAATCCTTGAGAGATCTAGGTTTTAGTCTTCATTGAGCAATGAAACTCACTGGATGATCTTAGGCCAGTTACTTTTTCTCAGTCTGCTATATCTCGCAAGGATTTTGTGAGGATAAATAAAGAAGGAGGAAGGCCATATGTGCCATCTTCAGCTCCTTGGAGGAAAGATGGTATATAAATTTTACTCATCATCATCACCACCATCATCCTTACACTTGATATTTTTTATCCAATAGACAGCTGACTATTCAGCCAGCTTTAATGAGAATATCTAGTCTGTAAATTCAACAGCATTGGCCAAGAATACATGAAAATAAGTATGAACCAAGTGGGCCTGGTTTCTGATGACAAAATCCTGATTTTGTAGATATAGAATAAGGGTTATTCTTTAGAACAGAGAAAATGAGCTCGTTTTTGTGACCAGCATCAAAGCTTTGAGGGACAAAATGCACAAAACGTTGTGCAGTTTGTACTTACGAATTCAGAATCCAGGCACAATGCATCCAAAGTGAAGCACTTGTAAGTCACACTAATTTCAATGGAAGACATGTTTAAGTCTCTCAGTAGGATTTTAAAGTGTTTACCTTTGGCACAACTGTGCTGCCAGGTCAGGCTTTTGTTATTCACTGCCTTTAATACTTACACTGAGTTTCCAGTTTGCTATTAAATATGTTGAAGGGGTACAAGAGTCATCAGAGCCAAAAGAACAGCCTAAATGACTATTCTGATTCTGGAGAGTAAATTTTAAATCAGTCGAGTGGGAGAGAGGGCTGGGGATGGCAAAAGTAGGGAAAGAAGGAAGGATAGAAGGGAGAGAAGGATGATGGTTGCAAAAGATGTTCAGTACAATGACTATGTTATTAAAATCGTATGCCAGACTAAACAATTATTTTTGAGGTTGGCTGATTGAACAGAATAAGAATCACTACAGAACACTGTGCAGACAATAAGCAGAACTGACTTGTAGCTTTTACAGTTTATTATCTGTAGCTACTGCATTGTAAATAAATTGCACAATTTTATACAAAAGCACCTAAACATTATAATTATTGTCAGTATTAGGAAACTGCCACAAACATACCCAACAGAAGTTTTACATGTGAAGTCTGATTTATTGACACTGATTCAATCATGACTTAAAAGGTTAAATGTACATACTAAGAACAAAGCTTCCAAAATGCTAATTGCTGGGTATGCATTTTAAAGCATAAAAATAGCATCAAAATACCATCCATGGTTATAGGATGGTCCTTAATGGATCAGGTTCACATTCACACCTCCTCAGCCTTCCCCCTAGATATGATTTCCACTGTTAAACTTGCCATGCCTGTCATCTGTAGTCCACTACTGCACATGAAGAAGGTACAAGGATTAGGAAAAACAACAACATGACAGAAATCAAGAATGTATTTGTCTGTGTTAAAGATTATTAATGTGTTTTTTTTAATCCTTGTGGAATTCAATCACATTCAGTCATTAAAAAAATTGTGGAAGTGCACGTTTCCAACGACTACCCTTTCATTTTGATAGGCCTAACATTTTCCGAGCGAAAGATGCTGATCCCCTGAACGCCAAAACACAATCCTTCTCTCCACAGCAAGACCCCAGCTTCCCAAATGAATACATGCACAAGCGCCAAGAGTAGGGAAAGCACAGAAAGAAAGAGAGAAACTAAAGTTATTTTCCAGAATAAATAACTAACAAGTGCACCCGCTTCAGCTCATACCTGCACTGTGTTCTAGCTCCAGATGCACAGCTTTCTTTGCACGATAAGGAACAAAAACTCGCCTTCCTCATTTTGTGCCAGCAAAAGCTCACTGCAGCAGTCTGTATATTTCGTCCCCCCCCCCGTCAACTGTTACAGCCTTCCACCAGCTCTGTGACCTTTGAACTCATTTCTTCTCTCTCCCTCCTAATGCCAGTCTCAGACCTCCCTCTGCAGTCAACACTACTTTGCTTGTCTGATTTACATAAGGCTGGTGAAGGCCTGCAGCCAGCAGCTAAAAAGAGAAGGCTGGCAGGGTAAGAAATTGTAGAACTGCAGTTCTGGTGGAAGATACCTGAATCATAACAGAGAGAAATGAGGGGCAGGAGTCATTTACAGCTGCAGGAAGAATGGTTGTGTGACTGCTGAGACAGAATACACACACACACACACACACACACACACACGTATGTATATATGAATATATGAAGAGCCATCCTGCAGGGTCTCTCACCCCAAAATCACACTCTAGTGTCTGATTTCCAAGGTGACAAACAAAAGGGTAAATAATGTTTTTAGTTAAATCCAAGGAGGAAAGTGCTTTATCATAATCTTCATTGCTGGACTTTGCAATTTTGAGTTTGGCTAGCTGCATATTTTAAAATAAGGACATCATTGTCCATTTTGTTATTTTAGTTTGGAATGCATTTGCTTCACAGGGGCTCATGCTGCCTTAGTCTGCCTTAAGTCTGAAGGAGTATGTCAGGAATATGACAGTAAAACGGCATTAAAGAAAGGAAATGAACCAGTGTTGCCCCTGTGTTCACATAATTGAAGCCTTTTAACAAATTTGTACCAAAATAACACTGCTTAAGCTCTGCACACTTATGTCTGCCATCAGTATTTTGTCAAAAAGAATGAAGCATAAAATCTTCCTCCCTGATAAATTCTGTAAAATGTGCCAGGAAGTGATGGTTTTGTTTTATTTGTTAACAAACGGTTATTTCCCCCCCTGCTTTCTCCTATTTTTCATCCCGTAGTATACATTAGCCCTGTTCAAACGTTCTGCTGCTTCCCGATTGCTAAAAGGCATATTAAAGTCTGTCTGCTCTGTTCATTCCAACACTGAAAAGGCTATATATTCCACCACTTTCCAAAATGCTGGATGGCTTTTTTTTTTCAGTCGCAATAAGCCTGTCAAACTTTTATGCTTTCTAGAATTCTAATTTCTCAAAATTCAATATTAAAAAATTGCACTATTTAATTTAACATCCTATATGGAGTGACTGTAAACATGTGAAATCTTTCTTTTCTTGTTAAAGTGAAAATAGAAGAGATACCTCTAGCTCTTGGAATGAATAACTGAACAGTAGAAAAATAAGAGAACAGTTGTGTATGTTGTTCTTAAAGGCTGCTCGAATGGGTTGCATGCAGCTTAGTTTCATATGTGCATCTGAGTATGTACATCTGTCGTTGCATCATTGCTCCAAAAATATTTCACAAAAGACTGTTTCTAAAAAAAAAATGCATGCATCCTAATTAACATTCCAATGTATACCATTTATCATTTAAAAGCATAAAAGAAAATTGGCCTCATTAAAAACCACATGGTATCCTCTCAAAATAATGAGAGTGACAAGACGTTGACATAATAGATTGTTGCTAAATTAAAATAATATGGCATTTTCAGAATTGGCTCCTGGTCAGAGATAGGAGGTTGATTATAATGAATGGCTCTTCCAGTACTTGTGGCTCGGTAATATTTCTGGTTGCAGAAATTTAAGATGGAAAAAAACCCCCCGCTATACTTTGCACAGTTTATTTAGCTAGACATTCAACTCATGGGCATCTAATGAGCCACACCTTACCAGATTCAAAAATAGCAACAACCACATTAGCAGATTTGAATGCTACAACCCAGGCATTGAATTGCATCCAAAACATTTTCATCCTTGAATAATTTGAAACAGACAAAATAAAAACTGACCTGTTCAAATGTTTTCTTCCAATCCATGCGTGTTTCCCCCCCTCCTAATACAATTACGCACCAATGTAGGTTGTCATTTTGTCAGTGGATGACGTGTTATCTACCTCCCCGGTTCCAGCAGAATCTTCTTAAATTTCCCAGCCCTGTGTTTTATTGCCGGTACCATATGCTTTATTGTTCAGCGACAAGAGCTACCCTCTGCACAAAGACTCATTACCTACTGCTTGCTTAGCAGCTTCAGTCTCTCTGACGCTGCCTATGTGATCACATGGGAGTCTTGTCTGGAAAAACCGGGCATACAACTGATCTCACTTTCTATGGATTTTTTTTTTTATTAGCTAAGGGTCTACTAGGGGGAAAAAAACAACAAATGATAAAGCTGCTTTAAGTCATTAACGCAAGGCAAATTATGGAAATCCCTTCACAACCTCTCTCCATGGCCATTACAAATCCCTTCGAAGCCTGTTTTACAAAACATGGACTCATTAGAGATTTGAAAATGTGATTAATACTTGTTTTGTGAAGGCTAGTATACTGTGACAGTATCACAGTATACTATCTTTACGCAAGACGTAATCTCTATTCATCTCACTACTCATACAAGGCGGCCTCTTGCCAATAAACTTACAATGTATTTAAGTTGCTAATACTGCGCAAAGAATAAGGTTGCAATCCTAAGTGTACTTACTCAGAAGTAATCAGTAAGACTTACTTCTGAGTAAACATAATTAATGAGAGAGATATTAAAGTAAGTTTTACCATTCCCAAAGGTCTGGATAACATTTTTCCTCCCCCCTTTTTTTTTATTATGTTAGTACTCTGAATGAGTTAAATCCTGATATCAACTGAAATAAAATGACTCAGCTATAGCTGCAATCCTATATGCATTTAGCCGGGACTAATCCCCATTGGACTTGTGGGTTACGTCAGAGTAAACATGCATAGCCTTGTGCTGCGTGTAAAATTTTTCCTCTTGGATTAACTTGCTTATTGCATATGGATGAAATTACACATCAGACAAGAAATTCTGTATACTGTTTTTTGAACTCTTCAGATTTTAAACATGTAAATCCAGATATTAATATTTATTCATGAAAGTAGAAATCGTTAATCCCTTTCAGTGTATTTGTTACCTTGAATGACAGTAACTGTCAGATACTTCCGCAACTATAATAAATCATATTAGACTTAAAGGTTCCATATTGTTCTTATTGTTTTACTTCCTCAAAAGTATTACAAACCATTGTATTCAGAAAATGGTGTGCCATTTTCAGGAGGAAAAGAAAGAATAGTTTTATTGTAGAGAATTTAAAATCCAGTGTGTACATCTTTGAAAGTGTCTTTTACCCTGAAAATGAATGGTGCTGAAAAAATGGTTTATTCTGCCATTCCCAACATAAAACTACACTGGCTCATGATAAAATATTGCTCAAATTGTGTTTACTTTTTGACAGTAGACAGATGACAAATGATAACGTCATTTACTTATTAGCATTCTGCAAATGAAAAAAAAAACCTACTTGTTATCCTTTTCAGTGGTTTACTCATTAGCATAAGTAATTGACAGCTTGTTGCTTATTAAGGGTATGACCAAAGTACTGCAAGGGTTGTCTCTAAAAACAGTGTTTCTGACCTCAAATGATTCAGGATGGACCTCTAATAAGAATCACATGCTGGAAGTCTAGTTCCAAATACCATCACACGTCTCCATCTTAATTTAACTGAGCAGTGGGAGTAATGGGAAAGACATGGGAAAGACAAAGGTTAAAAAATCTTCCCTTTTTAAAATCATAACTAAAAGCATAAAAGGATGGAAATGATTAAAACTAGACTATTAGTAATTACCTCCCAAACATCTAACTGCAACCTGATGAAGAAAAAGACAATATTATCTAAGTATTTCTATAGTCTTTCAGGTTAATCAGCTGTTGAATTAGCTCTAGATTCCAATTCCTAATTAGCATTTGTTTTTCTACCAGAAATGACACCAGTAATAATAGCTTCAAGTTCCACCATTTTGGTGCAAACACAATTGTACAGCGCTGACAGAGCAGATGGTTCATGGTACGGATCTATAGGAACAAAGATGACAGCCCTCTATATTATTGCGGAAAGATGGAGATCAGTTAGGCAAATTATTAATTAAGAGTTTCTCCAGTTAACAGTAATGCTTTTAAAAAACTGATGTTGTGATAGGATATCAAGTAAAAATAAATAAACTCTCAGATTGTGGAGTTCCCTCCAGCAGGAAATTCAGTAGTCCTCCTCTCTCCTTTTTCTTTCACTGGTAGACTAAGACCTTATACTGGCACGACCTTGGGAGAAAATCTGTATAACAAAAAGAGTTTGTGAGGGGGTTGTGTATTTTTTTAAAATCTTTTTATCACAATCTGTATTTTTACATTGTTTAATTTCCTGATTTTAATTAAACTGCTATTTAATTTTTTTTTAACTTTTGCATAAGGAATATTTTAACTGTACAATTTTTTAAAAATGTTGTAGGCCAGCTTGGATCCTGCATAAGGAGAAGGACAGGATATCAATCAATCAAACATATAAATGGTAGCCATTTGGCACAGGAGACAGAAACAACAGCAAAACAAATTGCAAATGCAATAAAATGAAAACTTATATATGTGTGTGAGACCCAGCATGGTTTGAGCATTGGACAATGACTCTGGAGATCAGGATTTGATTCCTGCTCAGTAATGGAAACCTGATGGGTGACCTTGGGGACATCATGCATTCTCAGTCCCACAAAAAACTGTGACAGGTTCACGTTAGGGTTGCCATAAGCCAGAAACAACTTGAAGGCACACAACAACAACAACAACAACAACATAGCATTACTTTATACTATAGGAAGATTATAATGGATAGGTGGATGGATGGGCAGGTAGTTAAAGGACTGATTAAAATACTAAAGTTTAAACAAGCTAGCAATGAAATCTGCTCCTACAAAAACAGACAATAATCCAAGGCCAATCAATGTATTGGTTTGCAAAGTTTTAGTTTCATGCCATTTTCACACTAGACTGTTATAGTGCTATTATTCCACTTTCAACACTTCTCTCAAAGCCCCCCCTGCCCCTAAACTGCAAACCTCAGGATTCCATAGGATGTTGAAAGTGGAATAATAGTACTATAACAGTCTAGTGCAGAAATGTATCTTAAAATCTGGCATTTCCTCAACTGCATCAAAATGGTACAAAACAAAACAGAAAAACCGTGGAAATCCGGCAGGATTTGGTGGGTTGATTTAAATGGAAGAGTATAAATTATTACCCTTTGTATATGATAGATTTGTGGAAATCATATCCCTTCTCAATAATGTTTTAGAATTTCGGAATATCAACAAATAGGGAAGCAAGGATAATCTGGTAGACCTTATATACTTGGAATTTCAAAAGAGCTTTTGACAAGTTCTCTTACCAAAGTATTTTGGATTAAATTAGCAATCACTCTGTAAGTGGTTGGATCAATAACAAGTTTTTTAAAAACAATAGGTAGAAATGACCAGGAGTTTTCACAGTGGGCAAAGATATGCTATGGGTTGCTCTAAGAAATTGTTTTGAGGGCTGTTTTATTTAACATTAGTCAGTTATTTGGACTTGTGTGAACAGGAAACAGCCAAATTTACAAACACAAAGTGATTCCAGATCTTTGCTGTGCCTCATTCACTAAATTTTACAGGGTCTTCAAGAGTCACCTGCCATTCTAATTGCCAAATCAGGTAATCCTCTCTTATTTTTCTATTGCTTTTTCCTTACTGCAGAAAATCTAATTCAAAGGAAAGGCAGAATGGCCGCGTACAGCTTTCTAACTGATAGCAAGGGGAGCCTTTATCTGGAAACACTCAAAACCAAGCAATTCGTAAGGGTGGGGGAGGTGAAACCAGGCAGGTGGTGAAGGGCTCCAAAAGGCTTTTCTCCAAACTATAGGCCATGGAACAAAAGCGACTGAACCTGACATTTCTTCTTTCTAGAAGCAACAACCTCTGAGCAAATTTCCATTTGGTATCCTCCTAGCAGTGGAAAGTGGGTTGGAGGCAGGTTTCACATCGAGTAACTCAGTGGCACTACCAGCTTAGCTTGCAGCTGTAATCTGAAAACAGTCTAAAGGTTTATGAAAACATGAATGGTGTGGATAAACTGGAGCAATAATATTTTTTAAATAATACTAGAACTTGAGGTTTCTGTCACTGCTTATAGATAGCTCTTGATGTTATCCCTCAAAAGGCATTGTGCAGTTATTCTGTCTTTTCTTTCTTAATAATTTTTTGAAATAATTAAAAGAAGAAAAAATAAAAGGAGCCTTATAAAAAAAATCCATGCAGTGTTTACAAATGAAAGATGACTATGTCTAGTGCCCTTGTAGAATCCCGTGATTAAGAGACATTACACCATTACAGTGGTTCAAACCCACTTTAACTTTCATAATTCTGTCCTGTGAAGTGCTGGGATTTGTAGTTTGAAGAGGTAGTTATAATTATCTGTGAGATATCTCAAGCACACTAGTTTAGGAGAGTAGAGCTACAATTTCCAGTAATCCATAGGATAGAACTATGACATTTAAAATGATGTCAGACCACTATATCTCTGTCATGTAGATAGACTCAAGGTTGAACAGTAAACGCCTTGTCTGGAAGCACCCTCAGGGAAGTAGATTAGCTGTAAATTCATGGTAGACAAAAAGTATTTCTCTGAAATCCATGGTTAATTTATGGCATTTGCTGCCATAAAAAGATGGCCCTGCTGATCACAAAATAGTAAGTTTTGTAAGCTCTGCCATCAGCACATGCAGGTGTTTCACAATGTACAGGTGGAGCTTAGACATACCTTGACATTTCATAACAATAAGTTCAAAAGAGATGATTTCCTAGAATGAGTTCAACCCCATTCCTGCTAAATACATCTGGAAAAGCAAGGAACATAGAATCATAGAATCATAGAAATGTAGAGTTGGAAGAGACCACAAGGGCCATCCAGTCCAACCCCCTGCCATGCAGGAAAACCCTCAAAGCACTCCCAACAAGTGGCCATCCAGCCTCCGCTTAAAAACCTCCAACGAAGGAGACTCTACCACACTCCGTGGCAGCACATTCCACTGACGGACAGCCCTGACCATCAGGAAATTCTTCCTGAGGTTCAGGTGGAATCTCCCCTCCTGCAGCTTGTATCCATTGCTCCTTGTCCTGGTCTCAAGAGCAGGAGAAAACAAGCCCACTCCCTCCTCGACATGACATCCCTTCAAATATTTAAACATGGCTATCATGTCCCCTCTCAACCTTCTCTTCTGCAGACTAAACATACCCAGCTCTCTAAGTCTGTCCTCATAGGGCATGGCTTGCAGGCCTCTCACCATTTTGGTTGCCCTCCTCTGGACCTGCTCCAGCTTATCCATATCCTTCTTGAATTGGGGTGACCAGAATTGGATGCAGTATTCAAGATGAGGTCTAACCAATGCAGAATAAAGTGGTACCAATACCTCCCTCTATCTAGACACCATACTCCTATTGATGCAACCAAGAATTGCGTTGGCTTTCTTGGCTGCCAGAAGCTCTGTAAACACACATACCTGCTAGAAGCCAAGTCAGGAGAAACTAAATTGGTTTGCCTCTGTCCTGCACCAGAAGAAACTTAAGTGCACCAGAAGAAACCCTTCCTATATATTGGTTGGTTATCACAGACCTGCCATGGGAAGGCAAGGATTTCCCTTCCTACACAGCTTTCTTGTGAGATAGGAGAGAAAGAGTCTTCTTTACGGCCTAGCAGTTTAAATGGACAGCCTGCGGGACATGTGGTTTGGCCAGGGCCACTCTCATTGTCTTTTGACAACTGAATAGACAAAGGCATGGATTATTTAACTAGGTCTTTGTGGGATGATGGAGACAAGGTTTAATAGCATCATAATCCAAGCAACCTGCACAACAATTGTGGTGACATTAGAAAATATTATATTGTAAAAACACTGATGGTGAATTCAACTAACAACACTCATTCTTCTACCACCTCCCATTAGGTAAATCAAAGACTTCCTGGTAATTCCTTTCCTTGGTTGCCAAGAAGTGTCTTCTATTCTTCTGAAAGCTGTTTGTTGTAAAGGCTTATGATCTACTAAACTAATGACAGCAATGATGGTGTGAAGTAAAAATATGGATTTTGTGAGGAGAAATTTGTTAAGTTGTAGTTAGAACATGATGGGTCATGCAATCAAATTCTCTTTGAAAACTCATGCTAAACTCAGCTTGAGGGGGCATTATTGTTTATTCTAGTCCTGGGAAGTGTGACATTCTCTTTGGAATGCAGATGGAGATTGACATTGATAAAAGTTACATTTTGAAACTGGAACAATGGGAGTCTGTAGAAGCTGACTGACAATAGAATTGCAGGTGTAAGAAACCATCTGTGTCTAGTCATCTTGAAACACCATAGTTAAGAGAGTCAGCCTAAACCAGATTGTTGCGGGGGGGGGGGCGGCGCAGCTAGCCATGAACTTTAGTTACCTACAGCTTAATTATGCTTCATAAGAATATTAACTTACACCCCCCCAAGATGAGATCTGGTATTAACAGTTGGGACTGTGGATTAAAAATGTGGTGACATTTGCCCCAGTTGAAAATACATTTGATGAGCACGTCATGGGACACCCGAGGAATGACTGGGCAAAGTATGACTTACTCCCTAGGGGACATGGAGTAAAGGGCTGAGTCATGATAGTGAAACCATGACAAGGGGTTGCATCAGCCAAAGTGGTGACATGGAAGCAGGTGTCTATAAAAGAGGAGATGGAATGCTTACTCTCTCTCTGACTCTTTGCATCCCGTCACTCTTCTCCTGAATCTCTGATGCTGAATCTCTGCCTGTGGATCTGTGTATCCTGTGTACAGATGTATATACTGCAGCTTTGAAGATTAAAGCCTCCAGGTATTTTGGATGACAAACTCTGTGTCCGTGAGTTTACTAACCAGTGGGAAGAGGGGTCAGAGCTGATGCTGTAGTTGTACTCTGCTACACACGATTGTTGCTGTTTTGGAAAACTCTGCTATGTTATGCTTGCCTCTGGGACACTTTTTGTCCAGAGAGCAGCGGTTCGAGGGAGGATTTTGTGCTGGTGCTGTAAATCAATCTCCCGTCAGTGACCACCTATATGGACATGTGCAATGCTTGAATGCTGACATAATAATGTATTCATGACATAGTTCCTATACGTATGTATTTGGAGTAGCCAATGAAGTAGCATTTTTTTTGCTTCTGTAGCTATGCTCAGCAGGGTATATAGCTTGGGTGCATGAACACAGCTACTCCCCGCTTGTGCAAATGAAATAAAAAGAATCCTTTTTTATGATCCAGGTATTTTTATGATCCAAATATCAAGGGAAATTGCTACTACAGCAACAGCAGCAACAATGTCAACAACAATTTTGAGAATGTATCCATGCTATACAGTTAGAAGACTATAACTATTTTAACTTTCATAGCTGATTTCTCTGAAATCCTAAGATTTGTAGTCTGCTGAGGCTTCCCTAGGATGCAGCTGTGCTTAGTGCTATCAAGCAGCTATAATGATGTAATGCAGAGACACTCTAAATGAAGGATTCACTGAACAGCCAGTTATTTTGGGGTGGCAAACAGAGGGAGGAGGTTTGATGCTAATTACATCAAAATAAACATACAATAGGTGCCAATGACTATTTATAGGCAGCTGCTTTGCACTAGTAACCATTATGAAAGTGCTGCATGGGGGAAGTATCACAAACTTAATATACTAAATATTGCTCTTGATAGGCTTGTGAAACTCAATATTATAGCCACTTACAAAAAAAAGAAAAGACACTTTGAGACATATGGGAAACTAAGGCATGTTTAATATGCTAAAAACTGGTAAGGGCCTCTGTGTTCCTGTACAACTTTCTCAAATGGGGCCTAGCCATTACCATTTCCTTGGGTGTGGAAAACATGCAACAGTTGTGGGAAAACACACACACACACACAAGTCTTGAGCACAAGGGTAAATGAGAGCAGAGGTAGTTCCATACACTCAATACACTGTTTGTGGAATCACAACTGATTCACTGTTTCAGCTGTGTCACTACTGTACAAAATAATTAGGGCATAATGCCCCCATCTGCTGCATACCATATTTCATCTTGGCACACTGCTACTTTATAGAAGCCCTGCTGTATGATTCCATTGTATCAAAGTTGCTGTAGAGGGTATCGGTTAAGGGATTTATTCATGTGTTGTCATGATGCACAAGTGATAAGGTACCTCAGACAAGCCTATTTCTTTGATAAGCAGGAAATGGTAAAAGGTTACTGCCTCTAGCATGCATCAATTTACAGATTTAAACACAGAAAACAGTCATTTGTCAAATTCAGCAAGACATCTGCAAATTTCTTTACGGCACAGTCCTTTTATTTTCTGCATTCCTCATCCCTCACCCCTCCTGCTGCTACGACCATATTTCGTAAAATATAAGTTGCTAAGGAAAGAATTAGCTTCTCAGCAGCCTTTAGGCAACCATGTTTTGTTTTGTTTTGTTTCTTTAAAGTCTTAATTAAACAAGAAGGCAGAGTGCCAGCCTGTCCTGCTCTCACAATTGGCGCAAGGTTGAAAACAAAACACTACTGCTGCTTACTGAGGAAGTGGGCCTGGAAACAATACAGTTCTTTTGCTTGGCATTAGCTTCTTGCTTCTCTGTGGAAAACACACACTGAGTGTTTACTTCCCATAAACACACAAGAAGTGAGATTCCCTTCAGGTTCTATACCTGTCCTTGGAACAGTCTCAGCATTTCCTCCTCCCCTTGCTTTCCCCCCTCGGCTTAGGATATTACGTTCTCCTTTTTAACTGCGTCTATCACCCAATGTGATAGCCAGCCTTTCTCAGATAAAACTCTTATGTTGCAATGAAAAGAATTTTGAATGCTATAGCATATAAATACCTATTCAGATGTTTGGTGCTAGCAGTTTTAGAAAAGACTGAAAAGCAGCACAACCACAATCCCAAGGATGGATGGATGGATGGATGGATGGATGGATGGATGGATGGATGGATAGATAGATAGATAGATAGATAGATAGATAGATAGATAGATCCCTTTTGTTCTTCAGGGAGCAGGTGAAAACTTCTTTATTTAGGTAGAGTTTTGGCCAATGACTAGCTACTGATAGTGAGGTTTGTTAAACGGTACTGTAATCTTCAGAAATGTGGCTGAACTCTCTATTGTGGTCTATGTTGCATAACTTTACACATACTTAGCAGAGGTGTTAAAGAACCCTGTTGGTCAATTGCAAAAATGCATAACAGGACACCAGCAAGAGTGTTCTGATGCACATCGGGTTCTGCTGATGCATATTGGCTGCCCGTAGCCGGCATCCCATAATGCATCAGATTGTGTTGTACATTAGTCCCAGTGTGCGGTGGTCACGCTGCTGGCTCCACCGTGTAGTAATGTAACAGCAGCCCCTTCCTGCATACAAATGTTGCAAAACTGCTCAATTCTATTTCCAGCAGAGGTAAGTCTATTTACACATACTTACATTTACACATGTCTCCAGGTGAATTCTGGCCTGAGTTTTTAAATGGTGTTTCAGATTGTTTCAAAGCAAGTTTTGAATTTAATTCTCTTTTAAAAGTTAATCTTGTTTTGTGTTTTGATTGCATAATTATTTTATTTAATATTATTCAGAGTCCTATCAAAGCCCTATTTTCAAGAAGAAGGCAGAATATAAATTTAGATAGATAGATAGATAGATAGATAGATAGATAGATAGATAGATAGGAAGACACATTATCTTGGAGGGCACTATGGGCATTTTTGCACTAGAGTGGAGGAGCATTTCACCATGTGTCATGAATGGTGTTTTTTACTCCAACCTACCCCGATTCCTATCTGCACATCCTCTGGTTTCTACTGGAGTAAAGCAGAGAAAATCGTTTGTAGCTTCTGCATTGTCAATTCTTGTGGAACTCCTATTCCCCTCCCTCGCTCCAACCCAGAGCTGCTGATTTTAAAAAAAAGTTTAAAAATTTAAAAAAAGTTATAGAAACCGTTGTTACGTTTTAGCTGAAGTGTGTGAATCGATGTAACGCTTCTGTGCGTAGGAAAAAACACAGCAGAAACAGTTTGGGTTGTTTCCATCGGAGTTTTCCCGTTTTTACAATATATCAATGTTTAATGTCAATGTTAACAGCGCTAAGACCTCAACTCGTGTGGAACCACAGAGGACAGAACGACATCAAACTGGTTTAATGTGCAGATGTAAAAGCGACAATACAACGCTACTGTGTTGTATCAGCCTTGTGTGGAAAGGGCCTATGATATCAAAGTCTGTGAGTGCCTCTAGAGTGGACAACTCATAGCAGTACAAATTGCAAGCCACTATGTAGTCGTTCTGTCTTTTCCTCCTTAATGGATATTCACTGGTAAGAAAAAAAATGAAGAATTTTTTTTTCATAGAGTGCTTCCCAATTGCAGCCTACTGTGCAGTTGCTCTGTCTCATGTACCTCTGAAAGTACAATGTGATTCTTTTCACTTCTTTATTTATCTGTTTGTTTTTTGTTAACTTGCTCAGTGAATGAATGGAAACTGTAAAAGGTGGAAACAATATTAGTGATTAGGCCCTCACATGGGAATCACACGGGAAGTAAGGGAATCTCAATATGAAGTGCAAATGGAGATTTAGATTGAACAAGTTTTTAGTGCCTGTACGGAGTTGTTAAGAGTGAAAATTCACAAGAACAAAACTGAATAAACTTGTCTTGCAGGCTGCAATTTTCCAATCCCTTTTAAAGGAATTGTCCCACTGAAAGAGTGTCTGGCTTGAGTTGTGCTGTTTAAATTATATTTTCCACTCAGAGCCATTTTCTTTTTCATACTAGGTAAAGCAAAGTTATCCTTAAGTTCCTTTGTCTGTCATTTGGGAAGCAAAAGAAAAGCTAGTGAAGAACACAATTGCACCCAGTTCAAGAGCTGAAAAGACAGAGAATAAATATGTGTTTTTAATAAAAAAAAATACAAGTTGTTACTTGTTCTGTTCACAGTTTCACTCAATAAAGCAGGTTAGACCAACAATACTCTCCAAGACTCCTGTTCCCAGCAGGAGACTTAAACAGTGCCTTTATTCTTTATTGCTGTGTTTTCCTCATTGTCAACGTTCCGTCATCATATTTCTGTTTTTGGACCCTTGCAGGGTAATGGGGGGAAATGACACTTCTGTATGATTTGTAAATGTCTCTCTTCTCTCTGTAGATTATAAAACTGTTCTTCTGCCAATATGGCTGTGGCCACCTGATTTTGCTTTTTTTTAAAAAGTTAGGCATTTGTTTTTAGGTGAAATATCTGAGGAATTTCATGGGGGCCCCAACAATTTTGTGAATATTTTATCAGGAAATTTCTCTAGCAGTTTGTGCTTAGAGGTGATTACAGTCATGTGGAAATCTGTTTTGGTGCTGGGAAATACAAAAGAAAGTCTGTAGCAAGAGTTCTTCAACCAGGGTTCAGAACCTCCAAGGGATCCCTGGGTAAAACTGAGGATGACTGTGACTTTGGAAGGGAAAAAAATTATATCTTTATTTTCACAGTTCTCTTTAACCAGGATTTAAAGCATTTCCTTCAATTATGAATGTAGTCCACAAAACTTATTAGCAGTACCTGTGACTCTGGCCCTTTCCATAGGATGCTGTTGTCCTGGCTTGGGGACGGGAGAGGAGCGGGATCACAACGACACTTCTGCATGATGTCATCATGGTCACATCCTTCTCCCATCACTAGGCAGTGTAATCGCAGATTAAATATTGATGGATTTTCCCTATCAATGATCCGCAATTGTGCCACTATCCCGCACTTACCTGAGCTGTGGAAGCCCCGGAAGTGCGATGGAGGCACTTCCTGCCCCAGTGCAGTCTGGGAAAGTACCCGACTGCACTATGGAAGGAAGAGGCGTGTCCATCGTGCTTCCTTCGGCAGGCAGCTGGTCTGGTGCAGAGGGGAGTGCTCCCGTCACGCTCCCTTCCCAGCAGAGATGCTGATGGGATCGCCACTGGAGCACGATGAGACAAAGTAGAGTGTGGAAAGGGCCTCTGTCACCAATAGAAATCAGAGACGTTTTCATTTCACATTACAGTTATTGCAGCTGTCTCAAAATATTGTATATGCTCATCACTACTTCAACATTACTGTACATATTAGATTCACTGCTAGAGAATAAGGTGAAGCTGCTCTTCTGAGAAGGGAACCACTGGCTTCAGCAGACCTAACCTTTTCTATCCATGGCACAAAAAAGGTTTAGGACCCCTGGTCCATAGCATGAGAATGGCATTGCAATTCACTTAATTGTATTATTGTTATTTTATATAGGTACTAAAAAGTACTTTTATTTAGTGAGAAGAAAGTGTGAATGCTACTTTTAAAATGTATTGATGTATGTCTAGGGCAAACATAACTGCATTTTAGCAGCCCAGTGCATAAAATCTCATTTTAGGTATAGTTCCAGCTCCTGTTATACTTATGGATAACAACCATTCCATTTCAGTTGTGAATTTGTCTTCAACACAGCTTCTTATATATGTGTTGTTAAAGCTGCAAGGAAGATATTATTTTCTCAGATGAACTCCTAGGAAGCTTTCCAATGTTATTTAACTCACCACCACACATAATGCCCTTGCAGATGCTTGGCAAGAAGATTTTTCTTTATAATATTGTCTATTTCTGTTTCTCCACATCAATTCCACTTCTCACTCTTGTTCTTCCAATGGAAGAAGTAGTAAGCACAAGTTCTTATTTACCTCTGCATTTGTCTCCCAGCATCAGTTGTAGTGGAGATCTTGAAAATGTCAGGTAACGTGACAGCATGTGGTAAAAGCCCCTTGTGCATGGGACTGAGCCTGTACGTGCACATACACAGAGCCTCCACATTGCTTCTTCTTCTTTGGACTTCTCCTTTCCCCTATCCTACTTCCAAATTCTGCCTCCCTAGGTCTGGTGGGACCTAGATCAGCCCAATATCTCTGTCCTGCTTATCCCCTTCTAAGAACTCAAAAAATTACTTTTTAAGAAGTAGCTCATTCCTGTTACTTTTTGTTACTTTCCTATTACTTTCTGTTACTGTTTTGAGAAGAAAGAGATTTTAGGATGGATAAGAAAATGGCATAAAACATGAAAAATACCTGTCAAAATGCCTCAAAAATGCTTTTAGAGTAACTTCTGAAATTAACTAGAAATAATTACTTCACTGATGCAACTTCTCTCTTACTGATGAAATGACACTTGCAATGACACTTTATTATGCTCCTGGTTCCGGTCCCCTAAACACTCTGATGTTCCCTCCTTAAAGATAACATTAAAAGGTTAGTAAATAATAGCTGTTGCTCTCATAGTTGAAGTCTCATGCATTGGAAATAATGTCTTGAAAAATGCAACTGCCACACAACCACACTTTCCTGCAAAATTTATTTTGTACTCATTACTTTCCAGCTCTGCCCTTTCTTATTTGCTCTATCCCTTTCTCTTCCATCTATCCCTTCCAGCTTTCTCTCACTCTTTCACCTGATCTTATCACATCACTGTATCATACATTCTTTTTTTTTGTTTTGCTGTTACAGCCTCTGTGAGCATTGAACATCACCAGCACAGCAGAGGAAACAAGCCCTAGAGAGAAAGGTCCCTGTGACAGTCCATGAAAATGTATGTAACTAGGCTAGGCTGACTGATTGGATTAAACATACATTGTCCTCTATACCCTGCCTCCATTCCTCCTTTACTTTGTTCTTCTGTGCTGGATTTCGGATGGTAAATTGCTCCGGGCAGGGCTACAAGTTCTTCTTCAACTCTGTCAAACCCTAGGCATACTGATGGCACTATATTGAATAAGAAGAGCAATGGTTTATATTTGGGAGATGGTTAGGCAGCTCAGCGACTTAATAGAGGGAAAACATGATGAATGGGAAGGAAATTTCAAGCCCACTTCCAGCTTTAGGGGTGCAGGGGAAAGGAGCATCTATATGACTTCTGTCCTTCTCAAAGTCAAGCTGGGGAAGAATGTCTTTTTGTATTTAGCAAGCACATCTTCCCTGTCTTTGATAAGCCAGATCCTGCTTGAAAGAAAGGAAAAAGCTTAAACACAAGACGACCCGCACTGCACTGAGACTCTTAAGGTGAACTGGGTTTTGGTGTTCAGTTTCTGGGCTCCACCACAAAAGGAGGAAACTTGATTGATCGTGGTTGCCTCAGTAGCTCTCCTTCCCACAGATACCAAATATACAGTTGATGGGATGTCCTCTCTGCCTGTATGTGAGAAGGTTTCATGCGAAATGTCAAGTTTATTCTCACATCCGTTGTGATATAAACACACAAACTGGCCTCAGGCAACACTTTGCTCTTTCAGCCTCATCTTAATTTGGATCCTAATGGTATACCTTCAACGGCTTGCATAAAGGTTACAAAGATATTGGCTGGAATCTTCTTGATGACATATGTGTGTGTAACCTACAGTTATGCCTTTTTAAGTATGTTGCACAAAGAGGATATCTAGCACCCCTTGTGCAATTCCTTCCAGCTTTCCCAGCTAGGCGCATGCTCAATGGCTACATGCATGCTCAATGGCCTTTAAGCCATTTCTTGGCTGTGGAATAGAGCAGCTATTTACTATCCAGGGATGTGTGGGGTGCCTGGGAAGCATTCAGCTACACTTTAAAGGGAACAGCTGACTCACCCTTCTGGGTCTCCAGCGTACACACTAGCTATCTGGGATAGCACTTTTCTGTTGTTTCCTCCCAGCTGGAGATACGCAGATGAATGCTGCCTTAAGACCCACATTCTCCTCTGGCCATCAAATGGCTGTTGGACACACAATCCACAAATTGCCTTCCAGATGGGCAGAAACAGCAGCTCAGCACAATTGTATGGACAGAACATTTCTGCATGAATGCAAGATCTTGGCAAGGTATATGATCTTCTTCATACAGTAACATGCTACATGAATCCTACTATTAGTTGTCAGCAGCAGCAGCAGCAACAAAACTGGTTTGTTATTAACCAAATCTTTTTAACAGCTTGCAGACCCTGTTTCCCTAACTTCTTGTGTGGTTGGCAGTAGTAAGAGCAGAAAGTCTGAGTGAGTCTGAGGTTCCACTGAGCTCCTTGGCAGAGCGCACTCTTGACCTTGGGGACTGCCTTCTGGAAACAAATCCTTTATTAATGAAGCCAAAGTGGGGGGGTTTCTACTGACCTTAACCAAGCAGTTGAGTAAAAACGGAAACAAGATATGGTCTAGAATGGATGCTTATTATTTAGGCACTTCCAGTAATGTGGTGGTCGCAAATATCTCAAGGCATTCAATTTATTTCAGTCTTCCAGCAAAAAGAAATGGATGGTACTAAAAACTGCATAAGAGACATATTATTATCTGTTCTTGCAACTGAGAACTTTTAAAACGTTTTGTACCTTTAGCAATTTTATTTATAACAAGTTTATGCCAGGCTTCTCCCAGACTCTGGGACCTCTCCATTAAAAAGCAACATGTTAGTTTTTACTTGCTACTTTTTAGAAGTAATGAGTCCCATATTCACACTTAGTCTTTCTGCAGCCCTCCAGCAACTATCCTGCTTTCTTTAAAACATTTAAAGAAACAACTTTATGTCATCCAAAAAGAACTCCAAAAAGTACCAAGCAAATGTCATTATTTTTCACGTGTTACTTCCAATCACTAGAATTCCTTCACCTGGTACCCTCTCAGTGTTTTGGTTTTCAACTCCTATCAGTCTCTGCTACCATGGCTGATTTTCAGGAATGCAGAGTCTTACAGTCCAAAGTATCTGAAGGATACCAGACTGGAAAGGGCTGGGTTACATGTTGGCTTGGAGTGGATTTCTGGAACAATAAGGAAATTAGCAAATGGGGTAGACTGGTATCTGCATCATTTCCTATTGCTTACAAACTGATTGTGGAAGCTAGGGGACTCTCCAGGTGCACACACCCCTATAAAAACCATAATGAGCCTTTAACTAGCTACACTTTTCACTATGTTACAGGTGTGTAACCTTATGTTACTAGACAAAATATAACCATAAACATAAACCCACCCTGGCTTGCACAAGCAGAAGTTTCTGGTTGCCTAGTGGGATCTTCCCAACAAATAGTGGGAAGCCATAAGAAATAATTACTGGCTCCTTGTGGTTCATACTAAGTAAGCACTGACATCTGGCTTCTTTCTTCTTTCTTTCTTTCTTTCTTTCTTTCTTTCTTTCTTTCTTTCTTTCTTTCTTTCTTTCTGACAGAGATAATTCCTGAGAGCAAACTTTAGATCTCTTGTGGCTGACAACCAGTGCCTGTACCACCAAGCTAATTAAGATAGAAACTTGAAAGTGCTCATTATGGTGAATCTCCCATATAAGGTGAACAGTAGCATTACTTGCACACATAATAGGAACAGCAACAGTTTTAAAATCAGTTCAAACTGTTCACATCCTTTCCCACAGGTAATTCCTCTATATATTCTGTCAAAACCGCTGTGTGTTCCATGGGAAAGAGTAATGAGGACTACCTGTCAAATCACACCATTATTTTGCTATACAATGCAAGTCTTCTCCCAGCTGCCTCTCAGCCCTCCGCTTGCAGCTCTCTGCACACTGAATACCAACATACAGGAAAAGAATGAATGCAGAACCCATGCTGACCTTTCCTGCTGGCCAGCAATGACCTTTCCGACCTCATTAGAGTGCTAGGTATGGAAGCCTAAATAAAGAGTTGTTGATACACTTGAGGAGGGATTAGAAGGAGCAGGAATTTGCCAGGCAAGGGCATAGTTATACATTTTGCCTAAGCACCGTGTCACTCTGCTTTTCATTGGGCAGTCTGAGAGATGGCCAACCTTGTCTTCTGTATTATGTGCAGAGAGAACCAAGAGACAGAAAGGCTGAGGTTGGAATATACAAACCTCTCCATCCATTTGCTTCAATGGGAGTCCCTCAGAGCTCTGTGTCTTAGGCTATCGGACGTAGAAGACTGGCAATTATTCTTTTTCCAGTCTGCCAGAGACCAGCACCATATTTATGCCTTTTGGCTACAATTGCTTTGTTCTTTCCTGGGAACTTAGTAGGGATGAGCAGAGGTCTAGGACCATCACTTTGAGCAGCATTGCCTCAGAGTGAAAGTGTTGTGGAAGAATATCTGAGATTCCCACTGAAATCAGTAAAAAGAATGGCAAGGGTCATAGGCTGCCCTTGTGTATGTACAGCTGTACATGATCCTTAGGCAGACTCGGGATGTTTGCGCATGATGTGCTCTGGGATATAACTGAGATTGTCATGCACATATGCGCTGTGATGCCAATATGTTAGTGGAACTGCTTGTCATAGCCAGGTCAATTTCCACACTGTGAATTAACACAATAAGTGGTTGATTAAATTTGCTACAAGTCTATTCAGAAGTAAACCTCAAGTTCATTGAGGCTTAACCTCAGCACAAGCAGAATTCCAGCCTAAATGTAAAGAAGGAAGCCACTTTGTTTATACAGAGACTGCTTTGGCTACATCTATGTTTTCACGGATATTGAAGAATCCACACCTGAGAATTAAAGGTGATTTGTATCAAACTTTCTAGAATTAAGGTGTCATTGGGTTGGATCTAGGCTTAATTGTACTTAAAGGGAACTCACTGAACTCTATGAGTGTTAGATTGGTCATAATTAACTTTATTCCTTGATTTCAATGGGTCTGCTGCAAGTATGGCTAGAAGTAGGCTCAACCCATTGTTTGTAAACAGTAGTGCAATTTTTTGATCATGAAGTTTTCCAGAGTTTCGGCTTCAGTTTTAAAACAGTAGAGTTTAAAAAATGGGTGGGGGGTGGGGGTGGAACTGTGGAAATAAATTAAAAAAAAAAAAAAAACCCAAGAATAACTCATTTTTATCCTATTTGTGCAATGACTTTCTCCAAAATGATTCTGCTGGACAAATTTGAGGGGGGGGGGTTGTTGCTGTTGCTCGTGGTGCATTTTGTTTCTGCATACTGTTATTTCTCTGTTGCAACAACCTGAAGAAAAAGGAGCCACTTTATTCAATCTTTTCTTTGTATGACAAAGATCTGTCTGATTTCACATCTTCACATTTATTCATTGTATTCAGAGTGTAGCCCCATCCCAATAGCCTTCTACAGACCAAAGATGAGATGGTATCAGCCTTGCCAGCTGCAAGGTCAAGTACCTTATGATGGTCTCTATTCAGCTACCCTCGGTGCAGAAGCAGGATTAAATGACAATGTGGTATGAAACAGCTGAGCCTCAACTCTACTACCTCTTTTGTTGCCAATATTCAGGCATAAACAAATGAGGCATCTGAAGTTTGTCGTACAGTCGTTGCTACTCAGAAAAACAAGTTTCCAAGGTGGAAATTCATACAGTTTTGTTCAATGCATGGTTTATGCTAAAGCATCTCTTTTATTATGGAGTTCATTTCTTGTTTTTATTGCCTAAACATTCAATGGTGGAAAGCTCTTATGCCACGTGACTAGAGAACAATGAGACGTAGAATTGTAATCACCTAGCAATTGCTCCCTTTTATGTGGAGCAAAGGCAGCACCTGTATAATTAACTCCATGCTATACCTTTTAAGGATGCAAGATTTCCACCAGGACCCTCAATGTGGCACGAGGAAAGGAGTAAGAAGGAAGGAAGAATGAATGAATGAAATCAAGACCTGCAGCTTTCAATCTGAGGAACTGACTGAGAAAACGAAAGTCATCTCGTACATCAAAGAATGCCTCTGATTGCCCTTGCTTTCTGATTAACATACCATTAAAGCAGTGATTGCTGTTGACATTTCTGAAGAAGGCCAATCCACAGGGGGAAATAAAACAGAATCTAAAGCATCGCCATATAGTATGAAGTTTGCCATCTGAGGCAAAACGGGAATGATCTTTAGAACGAACAAGAAAAATTGCCTGGCAGGCAAAAGGATTAGGCACTTCTCAAATTCTGGCACGTAGGCCGAGAACTCAATCCAAAAAGTACTGTCTATATAGACTTTGACCCTTGAAAGATCAGCTTGTTTTCCCTCCCTTTAGCGTGTTTCAACTTGGTGGCAAATGTTCAAGAATATGGCTTGGCCAAAAGGAGCAATGCCTCTATGTAAAAACATAAAAATAGGGGAGAAGGGGACACAGAGAAAGAGACAGTGGGGCAGAAGCAGGAGAGGGGAAGAAGGCTGAGGAGAACTCATAGGTCTGGTTTGCATGTTTTAATGTGAAACAGAATAGTGCTTCTTAACTAGCATGATAACATGAGGCTGTTGGTGAGGGATGACTCTTCTAAAAACAAAACATCATGGGTAAACTGCCATGGTAACAAAGCGTGAGTTGATGAGCATTCACATCTTTAAAGAAAAGCATGCAGCATAATGCTATGCTGTTTCCCACTAATGGGGGTTGTGCCCTTTTTCTATAATGGGCAAGCCGCCCAAATAATGATAATGAAAGAGAATGTTCCAGCTCTCTTCATAAGCACCACACACACACACACACACACACACACACACACAGATATACACACAAATGAAAGAATGTTTCCAAAAAAGCTCTGCACAAGCATTTAATTAAGACATCCATCCTCCCAATAACCAACAAATATACTCTAAAGATTTTCATGACTAAATCCTACAGCAGAATCCCACACCATCTCTCCCCATCCACATTTCAATCTACCCCATATATTTTAAATAAGACAAAGACTAATGTTGGAGACATTCAAATGAGACCTCCCACCCCCAAAAATCCATTCGAACCAATGGAACCAGTTTCTCAAGGCTAACTCAAGTCTCATTTATATCAATGGACCCTCTCTTAAGCATTATGAATCTAGATCTAACACATTGTCTTCATTGAGGCGTAGTCATGGTTAACCTTAGCTTAGTCTGGACTGTTTAACATTGGTGACAGAGATATGAACGGAATGAAAATGAATTTCAGGAGAGAATGGATCACCTTGCATGTATCACTAACCCAGGATTTACCATTGTGTATATCAGCCTCTGTGAGCCTGAAGGAAACCTCAGGCATGTGTACTTTCCTATTCTCACATAGCTGGGAGGAAGACACCTGACAAGTATAGTTACTTGCTCTCCATTCCCTGGCATGTTGTTATGTTGTTAGGCACAAACTGGGAATAGTACAATTCAGGAACAGTAATTTAAAGCAAGCTCTGTTTTGTTAAACAATCCAGCAAAATCATACAGCATACAGAGACAGTATCCTTTCACCATCCCTGGTCTGGTGAAGAACGGGATACAGTAAAATGGAGTAATAGTTTATTCCTGCCTCTTCTTGCTTGCAGAGGCTTGTGGACATAATACCAAGCCATGGTTTTGCATTATGTGCGAGTGTGGCCAGTGTGACAGTTTGTTAAACCGCACAGTCATACCACAACAGTGGTATGACTGTGACAAAAATGAAAGGAATGAAGATTGCCAGAATATAAAGCAATTTCTTTGTAATTTAGCTAGCTAAAAAAGTTGCTTTAGGTATGTCCATTTCCATTGGATTCATAGGTAATTATTCTTGTTTGTTTGTTTGTTTTAACCTATGAAAGGCATGCCTGGTCACATAGTTTAAATAATGGCATCTAAAAGCAAATAATCTGATTCAGCTAAAACATGGCACCATTGTTTTGTGTTCACAATGAGTTCCAAAACAGTGAAGCTTTTCCCTTGTACCCTGAAAATTAAACATTCTCCTTATATTAAGTATAACATGCATATTAATCAATGTAGTTAACTTAAAACTAGCAGAAGTACCCAGATTTTGAAAGGCTGGAGTATCCCTTACTTAGATGCACCAAAGCTTTCAAGGAAACTTGTGTACTTGCCCCATCTGAGTGACACAATGACCGCTGTGACCATGCCTGTTACCACTGTGAACTTCTTCAGCCTTCTGAGAGAGGGGTTCCTCCATTCCATACTTACAAAGGGAGACTCTCCCACAGAAGAGAAGGAGGAAATTCTGCCTCTCACACTGTTACCTCCAACTGCAGACCGTGTAACTACAAACCTATGTTCTGGTTAATTAAGTCTGCTCCTTACTGACTGAAGATGGCATTTTAGGATTCATAACTCATTGGCTTATTAAAAATAATGAATATATCAGAAAGAATTGGCTTTAGTATTTTTAGATGCGGAAAAAGCTTTTGATAATGTACGATGGGAATTCATATTTGAAGTAATGAAAGAATTAGGATTGGGGAAAAGATATGAAGAGTGGGTTCATGCAATTTATTATGATCAAAGGGCAAGCTTAATAGTAAATGGAGATAAATCAAATATTTTCAGGATAAATAAAGGAACGAGGCAGGGTTGTCCATTATCCCCTTTACTATTTATTATGTGTCTAGAAATTCTAAATATTAAAATTAGAAATAATAGGGAAATAGGTGGCACAAAAATAAAAGGATATGAATTCAAATTACAGGTATTTGCTGATGACATGGTGATAATATTAGAGGACCCAATTCATAGTATTAAACCTTTAATGGAAACTCTGAAGGAATATGGTCAAGTAGCAGGTTTAAGGATTAATAAAGAGAAATCATTGATGATTACAAAAAATATCTCCCCAAACCGAGAAAGGGAATTATTGAGTATTTCAGGATTTAAAATAACAAAAAAAGTGAGGTATTTGGGTATAATAATAACAAAAAACAATTCAGAATTATTTGAAAATAACTATAAAAAAGTTTGGAGGGAAGTACAAGAAGATTTAAGGAAATGGAAAAATTTACAACTATCATTATTAGGAAGAATCTCAGTGGTGAAAATGAATATTCTACCAAAAATGATATTCCTCTTTCAAAATCTTCCAATAATATTCAATGATAAACCTTTTAAGAGCTGGGAACAGGATTTAAGCAAGTTTATATGGAATGGGAGGAAAGCGAGAATTAAATGGAAATATTTAAAAGAGGTTAAAGAGAAGGGCGGATTGAGTGTTCCAGACTTAAAATTATATCATGAAGCTTCGGCACTATTGTGGGTTAAGGAATGGATATTGTTAGATAACGATAAACTATTAAAATTAGAGGGATTTAATTTACATTTTGGCTGGCATGCTTACATTTGTTATGGTAAATATAAAATTAACAAAATATTTACTGAACACTATGTCAGAAAATTGATCTTACGAATCTGGTTAAAATTAAGGAAAAAACTGTATCTAAAAGTTCCAGCTTGGACTTCGCCGCACGAGGCATTTTATAATCTCGAGAAGGTGAAGATAAAAGAATGGATGACATATAAGGACATACTTATAAAAGAAGGGAAGATTCTTAGACCTAAATCTAGGGAAGAATTGATGGGAGAAGGCTATCTAACACACTGGTTGCTACATAGACAATTATTAGGAAAGTATAAAGAAGATACAAAAGGCAAAGGAATATTGTGGGAAGAAACAGAATTTGATAAAATAATAAATTCAGAAACTAATCAACCATTAAGTAAGATCTATAAATTGTTATTAAACTTAGATCTAGAGGATGAGATAGTGAAGACAAATATGATAAAATGGGCTAAGGATCTAGGTCGTTCCATAACGCTTGAACAATGGCAAAAGGCTTGGAAGATTAATCAGGAGTTTACCAGGTGTTATAACTTAAAGGAAAAATTTTTTAAAATCTATTACAGATGGTATTTAACCCCAATTAGAATATCTAAAATACATAAAAAGGAAACCCCTACATGTTGGAAATGTCAAGAGATAGGCTCTTTCTTTCACATGTGGTGGCGTTGTAAAAAAGCAAAGAAATTTTGGGTACAAATCCATAATCAGATAGAGAGATTGCTTAAGATCGAATTTGCAATGCTACCAGAAATTTATTTGTTAAATATTTATACAGGATTAGGAGTAGTATTGAAAAAGGAAAGCTTGAAGGTATTATGTTATTTAATATATGCTGCCAGGATTTTATACGCAAAGTTTTGGAAATCTAAAGAGATACCAGCTTTGGAAGATTGGAAAAATAAAGTATATGACCTAGCAGAATTGGATAAATTAACTCTAAGGTTGCAAGACAAACGGATACAAAATTTGTACAAGAATGGGAATTACTAAAACCCTTGTGGAAGGAAGAATGGGGTGAACCTGCTTGGACAGGTTTAGTTAGATAGACTCACTTGTTAGGGTTAGATGGCATGGAAGAATTAAGTTAAGTGTAGTAAGAAAAGGCGATAGGGAAGAAGGGGAAATATGAAGGAAAATATATATATATATATATAATATGCACGAATAATAATAATAAGAATTAAAGATTAAAATTAATTAAAATAAAGAGCAGGTAGATTAGGAGGAAACTTACAGGAATAACTTATAGGAACAATTCAAATAGCAGGGTGGATTTGATACCACCAGTAAATGGATAAGTAAATAGTTAAGTATATTAGGTGTACAGGAAGAAGTTGTATATATTACCCAGTGGTATGATTTAAGAAGTCAGGGTATGTTTGTTTATGTAAGAGAGTGCGAAATAAGAAGTAAGAAGTAATGAAGAACATATGGGGACAGTAAAGATTTGTATGAAGGTTTGTATGGAAATTTGAAGATAAAAGTGATATAAGATAGAAATTAGAACTTCCCTCCGATGTAGTAAGGGGGGATATATTTTATGTATTGAATGTATGTTGTTGAGTTTTTTTTCTTTTTTCTTTTTCTTTTTTCTCTTTCTCTCTTGTTTGTTTGTTTGTTTTTTCCTTTGTTTTGATATGTGGTTTTGAACTTGTGAAATTGGTGTGTATGTTATGGTGTATGTTGTATGTTGAATTTGTGCTAAATAAAGCATTTATTTTAAATATTAAAAAAAATAAAATAATAATGAATATAAACACATGTATCCTCCTTGTGCCAATAGTCTTAGGATCCCTTTAGTAGGAAGCTTTGAGTGTTGTGGTTTTGAATCTGGAGCTCTGCCAAGTATACACAACTTCTCCTTTAAGTTTAAGATGAAAACCAAATGATAAATCAGCATTAGTATCAGATGAGTGATGCATGAATGAAACATGGATAGATTCATGTAGAGCAGTGGTTCTCAACCTGTGGGTCCCCAGATGTTTGTGGACTTCAGCTCCCAGAAGCCCCAGCCACTATGGTCAATGCTCAGGGCTTCTGGGAGCTGAAGTTTAGAAACATCTGAGGACCCACAGGTTGAGAACCACTGATGTAGAGTATATAAGTATTTATAGTAAATTTATAGGAATATGTATGGTACACAAATATTTACTGTTTAACTAGTTAGATAAAACAGCAATGAACACAAAATATCAGCTTTGTGCTGCTGAACAGCATGGACCCAATAATGTTTTCTCACTGGCAAGTTGCACTAAACTCCCATGAAATTTATGCCCTTGTAACCATGCTGAAGATTTCTGCATACATTATTATGTTATGAAAAACAGTACTTAACACATAAGCTTCCTAGACTCTTGCACCTTCAAAGGTTTAAAGCAAAACCACAACCCCTAAAAAAAAAGATTAAAGCACATTTTATATCTACGTAAGAGGCCCTGGAGAAAATAAGTTTTCCTCTTATGCAGTTTAATCCATACTAAACATCTTTGCTTCAGGTTAGCATCATATTTATAGGAAAAAGATGTCTATGTCACCGTTTTCAGCTCTTCATTTAAATAAGTTAGTTAGCTTTCTTCATGGCAATTTCACTGCCCACAACTAATGAACCTGCAGTATATTTTCCCTAGAAATGCTACAATACAGAATTTATCAAATCTTTTCACTTCCTACTCATCCATCCTGCCACTCCTCTTTTGACTCCTAATCTTTGATACTAACTTTTTTTTAAAGGTCTCTAGAGTCTTTCTGATAAGGGTGATTTTTTTCTAATTTATTCTTCCTAATGTATTAGGAACCAATAACATAACTGTGTCCATTGGCTGCAACTATTTCTCTGTTGCCTGGAAATGCACTGCAGACCAACAGCTGTTGGCTCACAGACTGGCACTGGTCCATTGGCCACTACTGCAAGAAGCACTCTTTTAGAGTTGCTGATTTTAATCCATACCAGCTCATTGTCTAAGAAGAGAATTCAGAGGCAGGGTCAGATTGTTACATCACATTGTCCTGTGTCCTAACATCACATCACGGTGCCCCACGATCATCCTGCCATTGTGACATCACTGTTCATGATACTACACCTGGAAAATGTGTCAGAGCAGAATAAAATGAAAACAGTGCATAGCAAAATTTAACATCATTGACATATAAGAATTGTTACCTTTCTATATTATTGTAATAAACATGTAATTTAAAGGAAAAAATAAAATCGTTGACATATAAGCAATAATACTCTTCACTGATTTCACAAACTAGGAGTTTATTTCTCTTTAGAACTGGAAATGTTCATGAGAAACGTGTGCTTAACCATTTCTATAAAAAGTAAACAAACATGGGAAGAAGCTGCAGCATCTGTATTTGTGACATGTCTGTCCTAAACATGTATATTTAGAAGTGCTAGGGGCATTATTGTGAGAGCAAATCTCATTCAGAGATTTGAAAATAATGCATTAAAAATTAATTCGTTAAAAAAAATTCAATAATCTTAAAAATCTTAATCTAAAAATAATCTTAAAATCTAATTGTTAAATGTCAAGGGTATCATTCTTCTGTATGAACAGTGTTTCTTCACTAATTATTAATTGTTAGATATTTTAAATGATATTTAATCAAACTGTTTATTGAATTAATTTACATTTTTTTCCCAGGATTATAATGTTAACATATGAATTTTTCTTTAGCAATTTAACATTAATACATTAGTATTTACACTAAACTTTCCACGTTCAGGTCTCATAGATAAGGCAGATGGAGCCTGCTTAATATTTCTGGTAATATGGATCTCTGTCGCTGGATTAGGGGCAATGTCTTTGTAACCACTGTAACATTTAATAGAAGCATAGGGTTGGAACAGCTTTTGTAAATTACGTAATATAACCCACCTTCCCTAAAGCTATGGCATCCTGAATAGATGGCTACCCAATCTCTGCCTCTTAGGAAAGAGAACTCAGAGTTTTCCAAAACAGTTTTGTTTCCTTAGAATTTTTACCTATTGGTGCTAGCCCTGCCTCTGGAAGAACAGAAAACAAGTCTACTCTGTCTTCTCCAGCACAACTTTCAAATAATGAATGTTGCTATCCTGTTTCTTCTTTTTTGTCTTGAGACAAACACAACCAGTCTTCTCAACCATTTTCCACTGAACCAAGTTATAACCCTACAAGTGCCCACTCTTCATTGGATTAGACTCTAGATGTAAGCCAGTGAGCTTGTAGGCTGCACTTTGGACTTCTTGGACAAAAAAGTAATCTGGAACTACAGTACTGTAAGGAAAACCACTCAAGTTCTTATGTTCTCCAACTTCATTAATGAAAGATGGCACATCTGATAAAATTTTAATTATTTTACATGTCTTACACTGATTACAGCTGAGTTTTCAAATTCAAATTCCCTATCTTTTATGCGTTCCCTTTGTGTCTTTATCCCCAATCCATTCCCCTGCAATTTGGAGGATGATCCCTTGTGGACAGTGAAGCCTCTGCTCAGCTCAGGTTCAGACTATGTGAGAAAGTCAAGATTAGTTCCAGATTTAGGAATCCATACAGAGCACCCTTGGTGGACCTCAGCAGCTTCAGCCTCAGCACTGCACCATTCAGATAGAGTGAGAGGGAAGCAAGGGGAAGTGACAGTGACACAGCACAGAACTAGGGGGTACACATTGTCATAAGAGCATCCAGCTTCCCAGACATCCAACCTCCCAGTGCACCCAGTTTTCACCACCAATAGTTGCTGCTGCTTAGGTGGCCACTGATCATAGTCAGCAATGAACTGAAGATTCAGACAGGCTGACTCAAAAACTGAACCGTGCCCAGAATATTGTGGCCCTTTTTTTGGTTGATTCTTGCCTGTGCAAGTCTGTATCAGGGCTCAAGATGTGGCTTGCTTGCTTCACCATCTGTTAGCTTTAATCTTCATGTTACTCCCTCCCGGAAGAAAATATTTGACTTTGTGAGGAATAGGTGGTAATTGGTGACAGTAGGAAGCCCAGCTCATGGCACCTATTGATTTTTGCTGATGGTTCTACTATATTTTATTATATATTTGTGATTTTAGCATAATGATTTTAGAAATGTGTGTTTGTATGTGCTGTATTGTGTTTTTACATAAGATGTTAGCTGCTTCAGGCTCTTTGCAAGGAAAGGTGGTATAAAAATAAATGAACATCCAGGCAGGCCTGCTGTCTACCTTCAGCTGTCCTCAAACTCTATGTATAATATATAAGTACAATACAAATATAATGCATAAATACAAAATGTATAATACAACTTCCTTTCTGTTTGCTGAATTATCCTTAATCCTGTAGAGAAGTTAGAAATACTTTTTAAAAAATCAAAAGGAGGCACTAGAGGAGAAACAGAAATTGAATATGGGCTTGAAAACTGGAAACACAACCGGGACAAAGGCAAAATGGTGAGCAACACAATCGGATTGGAACCACCCATATCTAGCATCACAGCCTACTTCCCAAGCAAAGGCAATCAGAGATTAATCAAAATGTGCTGCTCTTATGAATCATACTGCTTGAACATCCAGAAAATACTGTGTTCAGAAAAGTCAGATTTCTTGAGGGACCAAAAAAAAAAAAAGTGAGAACGTGAAGGGGACAAGACTGAAAAAGCTGACAATTAGCAGAGCATCATTTCAAGAAATAGAAAGAACTCAAAAGGTATGTCTGTATAGCCCCAAAGGTAAGTCTTATTTTCCTGACAAAGATGAGTTGTTGCTACCTGGGTTTTGTACATCTTCCTTCCAAGTACTTCTAAAATACCTTGAGAAGTTTTTTTTTTGATACTAGTAGAGAAGTGTTCCCCCATCCTGAGTCAGCAACAGAGGGGTGAGAAGTACAAGCAGTATGGGAGTAGTAACCCTTGATGACTGATCTGCCACTCAGAAAGGAAGAGGGAAGAAAGGTAGCCACCAGCTCAACTTGACTGGCTTGAACTTGTTTACAGAGCCTTTTAGACCAGCCTTGTCCAACCTGACACCCTCCAGATGTTTTGGACAACCACAACAATCTCTGACTATGGATTTTGTTGGCTGCTGATGGGATTTGTCAAAATCATCTGGCAAGTGCCAAACAGTAAATGAGGGAATAAATGAGAAATTTAAGGGAACAGCTATCCATCCACTCTTCTCAGAAATGCCACTTCTCCCGTGAAATATATGCTCTCAAATTCTTTGGTTGTCTTGAAGGAGTGCTTGGCTGCTTCTACAGTCTATTTCCTTAACTGTTTCTTCAACATTTGAAATACTTGCTACATATAGTCAAAGGTATTATGCTATCATAAAGATGACATATAACTCTCTGCCCAAATCCACAGATTCTTAAAAGATGTGTGGCACTGCAAAAATCTTAAGAGAATAATTTAATTTCCTCCTGCCAACTGCACTATTTTTGTTTTGTTTTGTTAAATTGTATTGAAATGTACCGTCGCATTTCTTTCCCATTTACAATAAAAGAAAAATCCTTAATCACTGTGTGATGACATCCTTCTTTTAATGGTCACACAATATCTATAGGAGGATCATCACAGTTATTCAATACTCTAAATTACTCAGTGCATTTTCAAATATATTTGTGTTGCTGTTGTTGTTGTTGTTGTGTGCCTTCAAGTTACTTCCAATTTACGGCAACCCTAAGGGAAACCTATCACAGGGTTTTCTTGACAAAAAAATTGTTCGGAGAGGGTTGCCTTTGCTTCCTCTGAGGCTGAGAAAATGTGGTTTGCTTACAGTCTCTCAGTAGATTTCTATGGTTGAGTAGGGATTACAATGCTCAAACCACTACACTATGCTGGGTTGGCTTTCAAATATATAGTGATAGATTTTTCAATAGCTTTCTAAAAGCATTTAGAAGCCAACAATGAAAATCATGATTATCATTGGCCCAGTAAAGCAGCAATTCCAAGACTATTCTGAATGAATAAAGCAACATTACCTGCCCAGCTCTTGTTGAATATCTCAGCATTCTTTAGCTTCCATGGATAGTTGGCTAAGTAATAGATATATGCAAATTTACTACATAAACAGAATATTTTGTCTTTTTTAAAAAAGAAAAAAATCCAATTTCATATTTCACAAATGTGGTCTTCCAGCACAGATTTCTCTTTAATAATAGCTAATGTTCTAATGTGAATTTAACAGAGTTAGTTTCAAAGAATGCAGTTTTCCCCTCTCTCCCTGTTGTTCCCCAAGTGCCCTGAAATTCTGTTAGCTAGGAGACAATTTGCAGTGGCCTGAGGCATTGTACAGGGGATTGTATAGGAGCTTACAGATGAAAAGGTGAGTTATGTGTGTGGGAGGAAGCTAGTGCAAGGCCTTTTTCCAGTTCACAGATTATACCAATGTGTTTGTCACATCCAGATGCCCAGAGAAACAACACTATCATTTTACCTGTTTCTGTTAGATGTACTCACTGACAGCTTATTTAGAATCTGGTGAAGAAAGACTTGTAATGTTAGTAGAAAAGCCTGAAGCATTGTCTTTGTTCATGACTTTGTAAGCATGCAAGATACTTGACGATGAGTGTTTATTTCTGCAATTTAAATGTGAAAATCCTTCCAGTGGAAAATGTCCATGACTTTATAATTTATTATCTGTAGAGTGATTGACTTCATTATAGTACTTTAGAGAACAGCCACAAAAGGAGAATGAATCCAGAGATCCCATGAAAGGAACTCTGCTCACAGGGTATTGTTGCAGGAGGAAAGGGGCAAAAGGCAATATGGGATGATCCCTGTTTTCATCCCCCTCCCTGTCCCAACCTGCTTTGAAAGTTGTGAGACCCTTCATAAGAGTTTGCGAGATGGAACAGGGAGGAAGGTTATTTAGTTACATTCTTCTAAGATTATTTCTCATAAACTTCAACATATGAATCACAACCATAGGACAGCCTTAGCTCACATAATAGGTTGAGATTGTTTACTCAGCTTGCCACATGTGTGCCACTACTTAAATGCCACCTCCCCCCAGCATCCGTCATTGGTTTCAACTTCTTCCAAGAGATAAAAAAAGCCAGATGTGGGGACTCTATATACTTGTCTGCTGGACAGTACAATGATGAAAACTTGTCAGTGCCGTGCTGCATTTACATTATAAGACAGAGTCCTTCCTCAGATGAGGCACTGTGGGTCAAGTCGGCAACAGAAAGCACCCAATTTTCCACTTTCTCAAGGTAAAAAATATGCTGTTTAAATTCTAGCAGCTTACTATTAAACTTCAAATAATATTTCTGAAGCTGCAAGACAGCAGTGTGTGTACATTGCTTCTACAACCTTTGAGGATATCACTGCCCCGTTTAATGGTCTTGGGCAGGGTGCATTCTCAGGGCAAAACTTTGTAGTGCAAGCTTGTTCTGGAAAGCTTGTGAAGTGTACCCATGCCAGCACTGTTATTGTAGGAACAAAAACTGAAGAAAGGGCAGCAGAAAAAAAAATGAATAAGAGGGACTCCAGCAATGTGGTACATTAATACTAAGTGACCTTGAGTGTGTCACACATTCTCAGATCCAGAAAACCCCTTGATAGGTTGGCTTTTGGGTTGCCATAAGTCAGAAATGACTTGAAGGCGCACAATGACAACAACAAATGTGGGGGGGGGAGGCAGCAGTAATATTTGGTCGACCCAGGCAGCAGAATGTCTTCACCTTGCCCAGTGGGCAGTGCCCTAGTTGTAATGAAAACACAGAGATAAGCAGATTCTATTCTCTCTTTACCCATATTTGATTTAAAATAGATGCATACAAACTAGATTAATTTAAAATGCAGGTAATATATAATTAATGTTGTTCATCAGCACAGTTCAGAATCTTTTATTACACAGAGAATTCCAAAGATCAGAACATAATGTGAGTTGTCATTCCCATAGGACTAAAATGCTGTAGAGGTATCATATATGTGCAGGAGTACCAAAGGTCTCTCTGAACTTATACTCCCTTTTATGCCAGAGGCAAATGTCTTGCCCATCTCTTTTAGATAATAGGAGGTGGGATGGATTGTGAGAGGTGTACACTGCAAAGAGGACTCTAGGGTCTGAACAGTATGAACAATTATATGGGAATCCTCAGTAAAAGCTCAGACTCTCCTACAGCAGGTGGACCTCTCCCTGTTGCTCTAACCATTACATAGGTTCATCCATGGGCCAAGAAGATGCCTACTGACTGTGGGAGGAGCATGAAAATTTCTAAGAACTCTCCAGTCTGGCATGCAGTGATAATGTCATTGTGCAATATGTTGCATTCTGCCTGCTGAAGTCAGTTTTCACACAGGTAAACAATGGCCAGAATTCACTTGAGTAGTTGTGAATGTGTAACCACCATGGTTCAGTAGCTATCTAGTGACTTTTGGCCTAACGTCCCACTAGTCCCCATTTATTGAGCAGCAGCTGATGATTGGCAGGGCTCAGCCCCCCCCATTGATCAGGAAGCAGCTGACTGACAATCCTACCCCTCCCCATGAGTGTCCTCCACTGTGACAGACAGAAAGAAGGTCTCTACCACAATTCCTCCTCATGCCAGAGATCACTCACACAAGGGGTGGGTGGGATTATCAGGCAGCTGCTTCCCAATCAACAGGGGAACAGATCTGTATTGATAATAGCAGCTGCTGCTGGTAAGTGGGGATTGGAGGTCTTTTATGGACCCTATGTATCCCACAAACTAAGGATTGTGAATATGAAATAGTCACAAATGTGTGTCTCTAGGTTATGCATTCATAACTGGCTTAGTGAATTCTGGCCAAAGTAATCACAGAGATAGAAATGTTCATAGAATCATAGAGCTGGAAGAGACCACAGGGGCCATCCAGTCCAATCCCCTGCCATGCAGGAACACACATCAAAGCACTCCCAACAGATGGCCATCCAGCCTCTGCTTAAAAACCTCCAAAAAAGGAGACTCCACCACACTCCATTGAGGCAGCATATTCCACTGCAGGACAGCTCTGACCGTCAGGAAGTTCTTCCTGAGAAAGAACTTGTGAGAAAGTGTGAACACATTATGTTTATATTAAAATGTTAAGTAAAACTCATATTATGTTAAAATTGAGAAATGGATGTTTATTACACTGAAGTTAATTCTAATTTAGTTTTGAATTCTGTGTTAACCTGCTGCAGTAACAGCCATAACAGAATGAAGGTGAAAAAGTCCCCTCTGTGATTTTATTCCTTCTGAACCCCTCCTCCCTGTTTTGAGCTTGGGAGGGAAGGAATCACCTGTATGAATTTTGGAAGACCCAGTTTCTCACACACCGACCCACCCAATGAAAGAGAAGAGTAAGGTTAAAAATAAATGCATGTACACAGAAGGGATGCAGGAAACAAAACTTTTATCAATAAATAAACTATAAGCCAGCCTCATAAATAGCAATGCCTCACAATAAAATTCTTAGTTGCATTATATTATTTTAAAGAAACAGACAATTCTCCTAGCACTCTTCAGAAACTCACAGCTGATAACTCTGCTCATTATCTGCTGCTTCATTGGAGACTGAGGATCACTTTGCTGCTGATTAGGTATTTGTCCTTCTATCCCCAGTGGCTTCCATGACCTCTTTCCATTTTTAAGGATGTGTTTTCTGAAAGACAAAAAAGAAACCAAATCTAACACAAAACTGGAAAGAAAAGCACACGACATTCACAACACATTCAAATGCCTAACACATGTGTGTTATACGCAAAACAACAACCTAGCAATATTGCAATGCTTGCCTTAAAATGTTGCTTTTCATTGGATGTGGAGTTTGTCTCTGAGTTGATGGCCTTTTTTATTGGGTAGTGGCAATAACTGCATGTCACCAGTAGCTATTTCTCTGGCTATAAGGCTTACAGCTTGTTTAGAAACGGATATCTGGGTAACTCATTGTTGAAGCCAGTCGCTTCTCTATCTCTTCTTTGATGTCTGGATTGCCAAGTAACCCCTAGAAGATAGATAAATGACTTAATTTTTCAATTTAAATCAATCAATTTCTAAAAAAAAATTAACTTGCATAATCTGTTCATGCAGTACAATAAACATATTTTCATATATCCATTAGTCCTTATTAAAACCCCTAATGCTAGATATAATCATTAGGCATGCTCACATGAATGTATGATTTCTTATGCAGGTGTATAGTATTTCTAAGTCCTTTCCAGATGAAAGAGTTAGCATTGTAATTACAACTCAGTTGGAATCCTCTTTAAGCTACTCTGCAGAAGAAAAATAAGAAAGGTATTTACTTATTTATTATTAACATGTTTATCCCACCTTTCCTCCAATGGCTTAATGAGGCAGAGTATATCCTCACAGTCCTGTGAGACAAGTCAGGCAGAGACTGACTAACCCAAATGCATCCAATCAGTTTCATGGCTTAGATTGGCAGATTAGAACCTAAAATGCTGAAAATTAATACAAATTCTACACACAATCCTTCCAACCCCCCCCCCCCCCAAATACGGACTTTATGAATTCTGTTAATTTTAATCAGGCTACCTCTGAGCCCCTTTCCCATCCCTTTGTTATCTCTCTCTCCCCCTCCCCAATCATAATCTTCTCACCTTTTTCAAATTCTTCTCCAGCATTGTTGTCCATGTCAGGGATGTTACTCATCTTTGGCTTCCTGTTTCCTCCATCTTCTTTATTAGTCTCTCTCTCTCTCCAATCTTGTCCTTTTCTGTCACCTTCCTAGTTAGCTTTGATTTTGTTTCTCCACGTGTCATCAACACCTTCTCCTTCAACTCTAATCCTTCCATTCATTTGCCTCTCCCCTCCTTTATAAGTATTTTTTTTCCTCCACTCGTTCTCTCTCTCTCTTCTCAGTCCTTGTCCCACTTTTCCTCTGATTCTGCAGGCCTTCTTTCCTATGCATGCTGCACCATGAGAGTATCCCGTTTCTGCTTTTCCCTCTCTCCCGTTCTTGTTCTCTGTCATACTTTGTGATGGTCACAGCCACTGCCAGAGCAGCTACTGCCATCACCTGCCACAGAATAATAAATTCAGGATCAACAGTAGATAAAGTGAAGAAAATACCATTACCCATATTGTTCGCAGGCAAATACTATAAAATTCCATAAAACATTGGTAAAAAGGTACTTTTTACTTCAGTTTACTTTTTTAAAAAATGGCTTGTAATGCAAATAATATGAAGATGTTGATTCGAATCTATGTGTATCTGCAACCCAACTGATAGTCACAAACAAAGTAGATCAATTGAACTAATGAGATTTGTATTTGCTATTCAGCTTTGGTTCAATGAGCCTACTATAATGGGAACTAGAAGGAGTTCTTTGGCCAAGGGTATATAATAGCTTGAGCCTCCTTGGCTAGAGCCTCCAAATGGGTTCAAAGTCCGTTTGTGGGGACCAGCAAGTAGATGTAGGTCTAAAAGTTTACTAAACAAGGTTATATATGTTTCCTTGACAGACTCAAAACATAGGAGTACAGAGGGGTTTCTACTTGTCAAACAAGGGCAGTTTGAAGACTGGCTTATGCTTCATGGGACAATATACCATTAATATTCTGTGCCTTAAAATAACAGTAGGCAGTGTGGCTACTTTTTTCAAACCTTTCCATTTCCATTGCATGTATTCTTGCAAAGAGGTGTTGATCCAGGTGCTTTAAAACAAGAGGAAGTTCTGTCATTGTCCACATCTGTCCTAGGGTAGAAGGCATCTGCAAAGTTTTTCATGGCCCTTTCCTCAGCATGCAGTCTTGAACAGCTGTTGCTTCCTTGACATTCCAGCAGAGTTTATTACTCACCATGGTTGCCTACCTTTTTAATTCCTTCCTGCCACTCAGGGATGGGCAGCCATTCTTTTAACTTCCCTATAGTGTCCCCAATATTGTATCTGTTGGGAAAATTCCAGCAAACTCTCTCCCTCCTCATCTTGTTCTTAGAGCAAGTGGGCATAACTAGCATAGGGCTTCCTTTCTCTTTTGCACGCCAAAGCTCCACCTTTTGCCTTTGTGTCATTTAACTTTATAATCATAAATACCTTTGGTGTTCAGGTGTTCAGATCATGTGACCCCGGATTGTTGTATGGGTCATCGGTCTTACAAAAGAAAGAGACTCCTTCTCAGATTTTTTTTCTCCTCTTTTTTCTTCTCCATTTTTGCTTCCTCTTCCTCCTCTCCGACTATGCTTCACATCTCCATCAGAAGATGGTGAGTTAAGAACGAAGCTACTACTATTCATTAGCCAGTTAGGATGTAGGTTCCCCAATACATATGTAAATGTAGAAGCCATTAGTAAACTTTTCTAAGTTCGTAACCTGAAACTGCTTGCATTTGTTTTGTCTTCTTAGTCAGTTTCAGATAAGAAAAGCCACACATAGAAATTTGGACACGCTTTTTCTGCTGCTCTGCTAAAAGGAGGCTGAATCCTTACAGTTTTAGCTTCCATAGAATTTCCCAATAGGGCTAACACCTTAGGAAACTCTAACTCCCAACAGTATCACTCCAGGGCAGTGTCGGAAATTTGAATGGCTGCCTCCCAGCACTGACTGAAGGACTGCTACTTCTGCCTAGCAACAAGAACCAGACCACTGCTATCATCTATAAATAGAGGAGGGGTGCGGTGCTGAGGACCCCTTCAGGGCTGGAGCAATGGGTATTGCTTATTCTGGCCATACCTCCCTTGTCAACATCTCCCAGTTGCCCTGGAATCCTTCTCAGTGCCTTATTTTTCTACCAACGACTCCTTCCATACTATTTTTTCATTAATGTTCATAGTGGTAGCAAGCAGCAGTAGCTGAATGCCAGCTAATGATGTTGCAATTGCAAGAAGGCTTCCCATACTTTCAAGTTTTTCTGCAGAGCCTGGAAAATTAGTAGATGTGGTTTGCTGTCTGCCATCAACAGGAATTCATATTTATACAGCGTTCCTGCAATTACAGTACTGATTAATGATAAGTGCCCTGCTGTCTGCAATCTATTCCTTTGAGGGAACCACACTTTATGTTCCAAAAATGTTTTATACCTCTTAGTGATGCATTATTATTCTTTGCAGATCAAAGATCATGGTTGTCATGGAAACTGCAAAAAGTGGAAAGCCAGTCATGACATAGCAATGGCATAATGGGGAAGATCTGCTGGGAAATCACTCACTAGCCTGGGGTTTTGTGTTGGAAATGCTTGGGTGAATTTAAGTGGAAAGCCAAGTCTGAAAGATCTAAAAGCATTATAGAATTAAACACAAAATATCAGTAGCCGTTACAATCAATATTTTTGACGATGTGCTGTGCAGCAGTATCATTTTCCTATTTTTTCCCCTCAAATGAGGTGAATGAATATTGCAGTTTTATTAATATCAGCTTCCAAAAGCCATAGCAAGCTTTTGTTCACATATAGTGCCAAATCTAGTGTTAGTGCTCTATGGAGTAAATTCACTGAAATGAATGGGCAATGTTAGTCACAACTGACTTCAGACTTATTCATTTTAATTGGTCTACTCTATATAAGACAGTTAGCGGAGAGTATGTTCTTCCCTTGATCTAGTGAAATATTTGAAATATTCGGGCCATTAGAGTCCTAGATGAAGAAGCAGACCTGCATTAGACTGAATTGTTTTGAAGCTGGCTTTCTCCAAGAACAATTAAAACTAAATAATTCTGCTATGAGACTTGCTTTGACTAACATGAGCCTATCATGAGATTTTCCTGGTAAGAATTGTTCAGAGGGAGATGGCCTTTGCCTTCCTCTGAGGCCGAAAGAGTGTGCCTTGCCCAAGGTCATCCACTGGGTTTCCATGGCTGAGCAGGGATTCAAACCCTGGTGTCCAAAGTCATAGCTCAATGCTCAAACCATTATACCACTCTCGCTCTTTATTATACATATTATTAAAACTGCATACTTCACATACTGAAGTGTTCATTTTAAGTAGTTATCCATCCATTGGTTAAAAGTCAAGCAAATAATTTATCACAAAACTTTACACAGCAAATGAGCTTATTCAAAAGAAAAAAAAATATTCTGTATACTACTGCAGTCCACTGGGAGAAAAATAAACATTATTGATTTTCATAGAGCTTGGTTGTTCCTTGTAGGGTTTTTCTTAATCTCAAAAATTCTTCACTTTTTAAACATCCTTTAAGTCTGTTCTTTAAAGCCCTGACTGGATGTTTGTCCTATATAGGTCTTATAGAAACATTTAAATGGATGAAAGTATCCCAAGGTGAATATTTTTCAAAGTGAAAACATTCCCACAAACATTAGCTTTAAAAGAGCCTGGCATCTGCTGCTATCGGTACTTACGAATAAAATGGTCTGAAGTGGACAGACTGACACTATCACTGTCCTCAGCACTTTTGCTGCTAGAAACTTCATCATCCGATTCCCACACGGAAAAGATAGAGGAGCTGCCAACTTCTTCAAACTTCCTCATTAAAATTCCACTCATAGCTTCAGCATTGTCACATGTACCTGTCAGAGGAATGGGTGAAATGAAGCATGAAAACATTTGACCGCTGACCATGCTATCAAGATCTCCAAAGTCATTGCTGGAGGCAGGTTTGGGGGGAAGGGAAAACGGAGTTACAAACACATTGGCTTGCTGCTTCTCCCTGGAATCTGGTACTTCTAGCAGCAGTCAATGTGAATTAAAAAGTAAAGCTCAACATATGCAGTTCTTCTACTCTCTTGAATAAAAGATGTGTGATGGGATTGCCAGGCTGAAAACTGGGAGGAGCTCCTGTACCCTTAACAGTTGTGCAGCAAAAGGCCTTTTCAGGAGACACTGCTGGTCACAGAATGAGGTTAACAAGCAACACTGGCTGAAATTCCTTCTTCTATACAACCATTAAAGGTACAGGAGCCATCTCTAGCTTTCAGTCTGCCAATCCAATTGTGTGTGTGTGTGTGTGTGTGTATACAGTTTTGAAATGAACAGTCTATTCTAATTCAAATCAATATTGCTAGTGTGGTGGAAAGAGTAAGAATACTGACTCCTCTTCATAAAACGGAAAACATTTTGTGAGCAAGAGGTCACGGGTCCAGATCTTGGCACCTCCAGCTAGACCTGGAAGATAAATCCGATCCGAAACCCTACACAACTTCAAGCAACAATAAAAAGAATGAAAATAATAATGCAGCATAATTATCTTAAAATCATTGGAGCCATTTTCAGCCAATCTGAGTAAAGTTTATTTTTAAAAAAGCTACGTCTTTCAAAGGGTCTTGTCCAAAATAAAGATGGGGTACTTCTGGCTGGCAGACAAAATTCGGACCCTGCTTTGTGAAGGCCCCAGTTTCAGCCTTTTCCACTCTTTAAAACTCTGCTCCCTTCAGAGCTGGGAAGGGGCAGGAAAATGGCTCCCTACTGCACTCCATGGTGTGCTCCTCATGCCTCTGCCCATTTCCACATTATACTGTTATAGTGCTGTTGTTCCACTTCCAACATCCTGTGGAATCCTGGGGTTTCCAATCTAGGGAGGGGCCTTTAGAATTCTCAACCAGAGAGCTCTTGGGCCTCAGGAAACTACAAACCCCAGAATTCCACAGGATGTTGAAAGTGGAATAATAGCACTACAACAGTGTAGTGCAGAAATGGCCTCTGTTATCTCTGCTCTCCTTTCCCTTCCTCACCTGGGGGAAAATTAAGCTAGCTCTTGATTCTGCTTAGGAGTTGCTTCTCAAGGAACTGGCTCAGCCTGGAGCTGGCTTCAACTGCTGGGGCACAGGCATATTATGTAAACACATGTGCAGAGACACGGTAGCGCGTCTCTGCAGATCTGCCCAGCGGCGGGCTTCCGGCTGGCGCACTGCCCTGATTGGCAGAGCACCACCAGAAGCCGCCGGCTGCCATTTTGAGCACCGCCGAACGCCGCCAAAATTCAGCGGCATGTAGAGCAGCGAAACCGCGCTCCCCGCAGGGACGGAACAACACGCTACCAGGTAATCTCCGTCCCTGCATGCGCCACCCTGTTTCGCCCCCCCATGAGGAAACGGCCTCTCTCTCTCCTTCTCTGAGAGCACCCAGCTGCGGTGGCTTCCATTTCTTCTCCTAGTGGGACTCTTGAGGGACTCAGAGAGATGGCGATGAGGAGGTAGTGTCAGTGGACTGGAAGCAAAGCTGCAGCAGCCATTTTAAAATCCCCAAATGTTAAAAATCTACCAGGACAGAAATTATAGATTTGGAAAAGACCCCAATGTCTATCGAGTCCAACTCCCTGCCATGCGAGAACACACACTTAAAGCACCCTCAGCAAATGGTCATCCAGCCTCTGTTTAAAAAAACCTCCAAATAAGGTGACTCCACCACACTCCCAAGGCAGCAAAATTTTAGCTCTGAAAAATAAGATGTACAGTAACCCTAATTAATATGTCCCTTCACTAGTCTCAGTTTCTTCTCTAATCTTCTAGCTCCAATTAATCCAGAAAAAAAAAACCTGGCATGATTTATATCATCTACCCTTCATTTGATCACTATCTTGCTCGCTTGTAATTGTTGTGCAGAAGGTTTTATTATTTTAAATATCTTTTTGTCTCAAGCAAACAGGGCTCACCTCCATTCTCTCACCCACGAACACCTCCCCAAGTGACTCTGTAACCCTAATGCAGGGTATGACTTTTTCAGGCTACAATTCTAAATACACTTCTGAAGGAGCAAACGCTATCAATTCTCAGTGGCACTTACTCCAGAGTATTGTTGAAATCTAAACATCAGTTTAGAAAAAGAAAGAAGCAGGGAGTCCTGGGCACAAACAAATAACTCAGTGGGGATTTGCTTTTGACTCCCTCTGGGGCCTTTTCGTATTACACAATCATAGCACCATGATCCTACTTTAACTGCCATGGCTGCATCCTGTGGAATCCTGAGGCCTACAGTTTTGTCAAAGATACCAAAGGAGCTCCCTGACTGAGGACCCTAAATACCCCTCCCTAAACTGCAAATCCCAGGGTTCCACAGAACAGTGAAGTGGAATCATAGCATTGTAATTCAATAGAGTGAAAGTGTCCTTGGTTTCTATTCTGTATCAGTAGCCAGTGGATCAGTGGCCATCATTTGCTTTCTGGTGGGATCACCTCTTTTAAAAGAGTAATTTTCAACATCTTGCAGAACTCTTGTTTTCTTGTAGTAGAACTCTTTATATGTGGGCTCAAGATATATAATGGAAAGGGAGGGATGGGACAATAATTCTGCCTGTTTTATGCTCGTGTAGAGCATTAAATATGTTGATAATTGTTCCAGGATTCTTTTATTTGCTTTTTACGTTTTGCCTCAGAGACAACATGGTCTGTTTTTTTATTACATGCATTTCTGGTGTCTCTCCCTTTTTCCTCTCTCTCGAACTATATCTTTTGTGGGCTGCCAAAGATCAATAGCAGGATGGTCAACTTTTAATCTTTCAGATGTTACTGGGCTGCAACTCCCATCTATCTGTACATAGCTAAGATGAGAAGTGACTGGATTTGTAGTCCAACAATATCTGGAGGGCCACATGTTCCATATTCCTATCATAGATATTATCTTGCACACGATCTTGTATCAGCTGAACTGGAACCTAGAAAATAGGACAGATTTAAGTGTTGAAATTTTAGTTTTACAGATTTGCTTGTATCCTTCATTATCATTCTGAACATCTAAAGGAAGCAGTACAAGGCATCATGTATTTGTAACTGATGCTTATCTACACTTGAATAAAAATTGTCTTTGAGTTGGTTTTCCCATAAATCCCTAATTTAATATTTACATGTAATAACCTCCTCTCTCTATGAAGACAGAGAGAGACAGTTACAAGATGTGCCAGGTTTATCATAGCTGTACAGAAGTAGCAGAATCCTGACTGCAGTAGTTATGTATGCCATGGGACTCAAGTTCCATTTACAGAGCAATTCTATGCATGTTTACGCAGATGTAATTCCCACTGTGTACTCTCAGGAAAGTGCATACTGCAAAGGAGTGCATACTGGCATCCACTGTCTAATGAAGCTGGAATACTTCTGTTTCAATATGGGATTAAGTAACCTGTGTATTATACTAATAGAGCACGCTTACGTATCAGAATTGTATTAGCAAGATGTGTAGATAGGGCCGTGGGTCTGTAGTAGAACTCTTTAAATAAAAATTTAGATTCATTTTCCATTTTAAATATAAGTCGAGATCTAACAACTTTATCTCGCATCTGAAATGGAATTAGATATTTAAGTTAGAGTAATGGAATTAACATTATTATATCATCATGTAAGAAAAAATAACATAGATAATGTATCTAGCATTTTACAGACATTCAGGTATTTTATGCATCCATGAATTTCTGTGTGATTTAAACATTTTCTATTGTCTATTATGTATCATGTGTATTATGTTAATATCTATAAAAGTATTATGTTTGAACTGTAAATAAAACTGAAAATGGGGGGAAGAATTGTATTAGCAAGAAAAGACAGTTACCGAGTTTGGCATTAACATTTTGGTTTGTACATAAAATGCAAAATGCAAAATTTTTAAAGCACAAAATGCTAATCAAAGAATTGCACACAGGAAAATTGTGATGAATCTTGCTTTATAAAAGAACTGTGTCTTTATTTAAGCAAGTGCTATTACAGTGGTAAGATTCTTATAGGCCCTTTCCTCATGGGGGGCGAAACGGGGCGGCGCACGCAGGGGCGAAGCTTACCTGCTAGCGGGTTGCTCCGTCCCTGCAGGGAGTGCGGTTTCGCCGCTCTATATGCCGCCAAATTTCGGCGGCACTCGGTGGTGTTCGGCAGCTCCCAAAATGGCAGCTGGTGGCTTCCGGCGGCGCCCCGCCAGTCAGGCCAGCGCGCCAGCTGGAAGCCCACCCCCAGGCAGATCTGCAGGGACGTGCTACCGTGTCCCTGCAGTTCTTCACCAGGGGCTGCCACGGAGCAGCGCGGGCGAGTTTCATAAAAACCACTTGGGAAAGTGGTTTTTATAAAACTCGCAGCATCACTCCTGCGGCTGTGCTAGAGCAGTTTGAGGTGTAGAGCCTCACTTTTTCCAACTGCACTAGCGCACCCCACAGTGAAGAAGACCTCCTGGAGAGGTCGCCCTAGCATGGGCAATATGCCCGTGTAGAAAGGGCCATAGTGTAGTTTTGCTGGATCCCATTGTTTCTCCCAGAATCAGTGACCTCCCCTCCTGCAGTACCCTCCATGCTCCTTGAAAATCTGCTCTGGAGGGAAGGAGGACCCCTCTGAGACTGATCCCTACCACCACATCACAGAGACCTGCAGCAGGAGAGAGAGAGGAAGAAAGATCCAGTTCTACTAGCACTAGGTACCAAAATACATCCTTGGATCTTGGCCAGTAACATTAGGAACTACCAGTTCTGCTCAGTGGCAATTACTTTATGATATGGAACAAAAATTTCAGAATCTACGAGTTTATGTGGTAATTGAGCTTTCTCTCAAGCTTGTGTAGGTCAGCAGGAACAGCAATGAAATAACAAACAGCAACAGCATATGATACATGAATAGCTGCACCTTCAGTGCTTTCAAATATCCCAAAATAAATGATTTTGCACCTTCCAAAGTGCCACTTGTCTATAGCTTTTGAGAGCTGCCAGCACAAAGCTAATTATAACCCAGCTGATGTCTCTTGGCATTGCATTCCCCAAGTAAAGTAATTGTGCAGCATAGATGCAAGGCAGAAATGCTAATGGAGACAGCAGACAAAGAACTGCATGTTTATACTGGAGGCAGTGAGGGAAGAAATTGCATTACTTTGTCTGAACAAGTGAAACAGTGAAACACATCAAGTTGTTCTTGTATCCATTGTAGGAGTTGTGACTGTCACTGTAAGAAGTAAAGTGTGTGTCAAGTATAGAAAGGACTACAAAAGAAGAGAAGGAGATAGAAAGAAAGAATGAAAAAGATGTAGTCAGGGTTTCCTAGGCTCTTGAAATGAAGCATGTTGAACTTACTTTCTTATCCTCTCACTTCGTACATAAATGTCTCCCATAGAAACAATGTTCCCCACTGCTTTTTGTAATGGATGTTAACACTAAATTTGTGAAAAACAGTCAAACAGCAATACCAAAGCTAAAGGTCTGTGGTTTAACTGTAGGGATGGAGCCTCCCATAACTAATAGTTTTTAACAGGAAAAACATGTAAAAGACCAATATCTCAAAAATAGATATTGCTAAAAGGGGTTTGCAGACTTATCAGTATTTGGTTGATAAGGTAGGCATGCCTGTCCTCTCCAGAAAAGAAACCAGCGCTTATTAGGAAAAAATGCTTGGAAAAAATTTGTATATTTGGCAAAATTACATAGAAAAATACTTACATTAGGAGAAATGTGGACAAAAATGTCTATGAATTTTCATGTAAACTTTTAAAAATTCACAAAGTTCAGGATGAAACAAATTTAAGATCAGAGAAATGAGAAACCAGGTAGACTGAAATTGACAGATTTGTTCAGAATTTGGTAGGCCAGGAAGTGATTAAATTTTTTTACCTAGCATTATGGATCCATATTCACTAACACTATGTGGTTATGATCATGGCACTGTAGCCACGACCATAAATGCCTTCCCAAACCTCTTCTACCAGGTAGCAGTTGCATCAAGAGAAGGAGGTCCATTTATCTGGTTATTGGGATGAAGGAACAAGATGTTTCCACCTCTCTCTCAGCAGTGCACAATGCTACAACAATCAGAAGCAGGGCCTATCTCACAATTCCTTGTCACAGCCTTACATCCTCCTGCATCATGGTCACCAACTGAATGGACATCCATTTCTTGGCTGCTGCCTAGTGAAGGAGATTAGGGTTGGTGGGTGAAGAGATCCTGCTCGGTTGCGCATATGTAACTATGTATGCAATGGAGAATTATTATTTTTTTACCTCACTGGACATCACAAACAACAAGTCTTGCATGTTGTTGTATGCTTCTTATGGTAATTTACCACATAGTAAATGTATCCACTAATCATTCATGTATATTAAGAGCAATGTATCTGTAGGAAATAATCCATGTTTACTTTAATCACTCTGTCAGTTCTCTATCTGCAAGATGAAACAATCATGAAAGATGCAGATGTTACAGAAGGAAAGAAGATGTTACAGGAGGAAAGAACCATAGTTGATCTTGATTCTAAAATTCTCTGTTCTGAACATTATAAAATATGACTCAGTGAAGTATTATTGATTGCAACAAATGAAGACTCACAGATACGAGGTCTGAGAATAAAAAATAAGGAAATAAAATATAAAGCTTTTGCAGATGATGTAATCATCTTTTTGGAGGAACCTCAAGATTCAATTCAGGCGTTGACGGACATTTTACAAAAATACAGACAAATGGCAGGATATAAGATAAATAGAGAAAGACAATGATGATATTAAACAAAAAAACAAAACAAGTTGATCTGGAGAGAAGATCTGGATGTCAAATAACTAAGAAGGTAAAATATTTAGGCATTATAATAACAAATAAAAACCAAGAATTATTTGAAAACAATTATTTGAAAATATGGAATGAGATTAAAAGTGAAATGGAAAAATGGACAAAATTAAATTTATCTCTCCCGGGAAGGATAAATGCTTTTAAAATGTCTTTATTACCAAAACTCATGCTTCTCTTTCAGAATTTACCAATAATAGGAAGACAGAAGATCTTTAAAGAATGGGAAAAATAACTACGAAAATTTATCTGGCTAGGGAAAAAACCAAGAATAAGATTCAAAATATTACAAGATGCAAAAGAGAGAGGAGGATTTGACATGCCATCATTAAAAACCTATTGTCAAGCATGTTGCTTAGATTTGATCAAGGATTGGATACAAGTAGAAAATACAACAATCAAAGAATTGGAAGGAACAAATAATAGGTTTGGATGGCACGGATACTTACGTTATGATAAAATAACAGTGAATAAAGAGTTCAATAATCATTGAATCAGGAGGACATTATTGAAAGTTTGGTCACAAATAAAACATACATTTTATAGAAGGCTTCTGATGTGGACTTCACCTCAAGAAGCATATAAAATTGCCCTAACAAAACAAGGAAATTTATTAACTTACCAAGAGTTGCTGAAATGGGAAGGGGACAAGCCAAGAATGTGTACTGGAGAAAAATCAAAAGCTTCAGGATATGAATTTAACTGGTTCCTATGGAGACAACTTAAAGAGAGATTCAAAATGGACCTAAAATTATATGGATTTGAAAGAAAAGAAAATGAATTAGATCTATTGATGAGGGGGGATCAGAAGAAAAGAATTTCTAAATTTTATAAACTATTGTTGCAAAGAGAAATGGAATCAGAGGTTGTTAAAGATAATATGGTTAGATGGGCACAAAATATCGGTCATTCAATTGAATTGGATATGTGGGTGAGGGCTTGGAAAACAGATATAAAATTTACACCAAGTTTAAACTTAAGAGAAAATTTCTATAAAATTTTATATAGATGGTATGTGACACCAGAAAGACTGTAAAAAATAACTAAAAATGGAAACATAAGATGTTGGAAATGTGAGGAAAAGGTGGGGTCATTTTTTCTTGCAGGTGGACCTGCAAGATAGCAAGGAAATTCTAGAAGGAAACACATGATGAAATTCAAATTCAAAGAATTTATAAATTTTGAAATGAAGCCAGAATTTTATCTGTTAAATCTATTAGGGCAACAAAGAGAAATAAGGTGTCATCAGAAGACATTGTTATATCTGATAACTGCTGCAAGACTGATATATGCGCAACATTGGAAAGACAAGAAATATATTGATATAGAAGAATGGAAATTTAAAGTCCTGGATATGGTTGAGATAGAAAAGTTAACATTTTCTTTGAAAAATAAACCTATCCAGAACTTTGAAAGGGAATGGAGAGAAGTTTTAAACTGTATAAAGACATAGCATAAGAAAAGAAAAAGAAACAAAGTAAGATTGTATGTAATACAATACAATAACGTAATAAGGTAATATGACAAAGCAACAATGTGACAATGTAAGATGTAACAATGTAAGATCATCTTTTCCTTTGATTTTGCAGTAACAATGTATGAATGGCATGGAACAAGCAGACTCAACTGGAAAACAAGTTCAGAAGTGGGAAAGGGTTTTTTTTTTATTTTCAAGTATAAACTTTAATAAAAATATCTTTAAAAAAGTAAAAATGAAATATGACTCAGTAATGGTGAAGTGTGTAATGGAGACTAGGCATGCTTATGACAATACAAGAAATAAGAGGAAAAGGGGCCCAACTAATATCATAGATACAAATACATCACTGGAGAAAGATAAACATCCACTGGGCAAAATTGGACAAAATCCCCAGGAAGCCTATGAATAGGAGGTAAAACAAAAACCTCAGCATCAGCATCCATTTATTTATGTGCAACTTTCCCATATGACTGGGCCGAAAACAAATCAAAATGTAACAACTCAAAATGCATAATAAATACATAAGAAAATCTCAATTGATCTTGAATTTTTTTTAATAGTTTTATTCAAATTTCAACAGATAAAACAAACAATAATTTCTGCAATGTTTACATGTAATGTTTTTCCTTCTTCCTTTCCTTTCTGGATTACAATTATTGATATTCCCTCTATTTGTTATGTCTCGTATCGCAATAAAATGTTAATAATCTATAATTTGTTAGTTCCTGCTATATATCTCTACTTTACTTGTTACATGATATTTCATTAACTGTTAACTGTATAATAATTGTTATCATGAAAAATGTATTACCCTCTGTCTACCTCCAACCCAAATCTGTGACAATCTTCTACTCTTTATTAATGTCTTCATCTGATTTCCCTTTCAAATTGATCTTGAATTTAAGATGACTGGTTATGTTTAACTATTGAGATACCCTAGAAACATATGAAGTTATATGGCCCCTAATGTCTACATTTTCAGATTGACATGTTTTGCTCTTAGGGATGAAAAGAATATTTGAAAATATTTGAAAATGGTTGAAAAACTGTGTTGACTAACAAGGGATTATTGGATTTAGAGGAGCATGAGCTGAGGTTTCGGTGGCATGGTTTGTATGGTATAATATAGCTAAAGTGAATGCAGATTTTAATAATCATTTTGTGAGACAGGCCTTGCTAAGAATATGGAATAGCTACATACTAAGGTTATTTCCTAAAATGCCTCTGTGAGATTCAACACAAGAGGCTTTCTGAAGGAAGGATACAACAGCAAGACAAAAGTGGATCTGCTGGAATTTAATCGAGAACAGTACAGAATTAAGTCTAATGCAGAGTTATTGACAGAGGGTTATAGTTCTCAACATTCATAGAGATAAATATTTGAAAGATGTAAAATAGATAAGAAAATGTGCAGTTTTGACATGAACAAATAGGAATTTGAGTTGCTGTTATGTACGGATGATGAACAATTTGATTGGTAAATTAAAGACTGTATGATAAAATGGGCTCAGAATTTGAGATATAATATACAGATGAGGAAAAAAATGTAGTCAAAGAGTGTGAAATGTATCATACGTTATGATCTTAATTTTTATACAGTTTTTATACAGTGATGTACTACTGGTATTTGATTCCAGAAAAAATGGCCAGAATGCATAAAGGGCTTCTAATGTATGTTGGAAATGTGAGCAACAACATAGGGGGTGGACTTGTAAGAAGGTTAAAGAATTTTGGAGATACATAACCTGATTCAGAAGATTTTGAAGGTTAACATTCAATTGAAATCTGAATTGTTTTTACTAGAACAGGTAGATGACTAAATGAAAAAGAGATATGGAAGATTATTATGATTATTGTGATACACAACCACAGCAGCAAGATTAACATATGCACAGACCCATAATTTCAATGAAGGAAGACTGGTTGCTGAACTCAATTGATCTAACTGAAATAGACAAACTATCAACATGGATTAAAGAAAAATCACTGGCATCATTTTTGAAAGACTAGGAATCTTTGATGGTATTTTGGCAGAAAAGTAGGCGTAACATCTTAACTGTGGGTTTTGATAATTAATGGGTTTGATTAAGCTGAAGAAGTTCATGAATAGTATAGAACTGGAAAAGTTTTCTTATATAGTATACTGAATAAACATTGTTAGAAAAGTTGGAAGTTAATTTTAGTCTTTATCTTTGTCTGCCCTTTTCACTTTTTCTTTTCTTTGAAAAATTCTTAATAAAAATATTTACAATAACAAAAGGAAGAAAACCGTTAAATACTATTTTTGATTGTTGACAAACCCCAACAAGAAGAATCTTGGGCCATTTCCGCATGGCATTGCAGTCCCACTATGGGGACAGGATGGCAGCAGTCTGGGAACCATGCTTCTTCACAATGTCATTGTGGCCCCACTGCCATCCTGCCCCCACTGGTCATGATCACAAGATATTCACCTAATGGATAAAATCTGTTAAGTGCCCACAATCGCATGATATGCCTCTCTTACCTGCCACGTAGAAGGCAGGAAGCACAATGGAGGCACTTCCTTCCCCTATACAGCATGAGAAAAAGCCCGGCTGCACTGCAGAAGGCAGGCAAGTATTGCTCGTGCTCCCTTCCACAGTAAGCCGGCCAGGTGCAGAAAGACATGTTCCTATCATGCTCCCTTTGCAGCAAAGGGACTGCTGGGATTGCGACGGCAGGATGACGGGATAAGATAATGTGCAGAAATGGCCTTTCACGGGCAAGAATCTTCACTATTCAGAACTTATTCTGCACAAAATTCACACGATTTTGCACAGAAAACAGCATTTTCTCTGCAGGAAATAATATTTCTGAGTATAGATATTGTTTTCTGTGCAGAAAACGCGGTTTCCTGTGAAGAGATGCTATTCTCTGTGAAAAACAACCACATGCAAATTTTGTGCAGGATAAGAATTGAACTGCAAATAATCTGAAAACTGTGTGGGCTTTTTGAAGATTTTCTCACAACAGGGAGAAAATTGTTCAGAGTACTCATTGCTTCCTTCAGGAAGAAAATCAGTGAAGTATTCATCACTGTTTGCTCCTACTTTTCTCCTTCTTCCATACCACTTTTCTCTTTTTAATCATTATGCATAGAGGATGATTGGTTAAATGTGATAGGACCAGACTGCATAGGTATGCATGGGTCTACCTCACAAAGAGAAAAGAGGATAAGAGTGAGTTAAAGTGGAGGAGCAGCAGATGAAAGAAAGTACTGCATCCTTTCCCCATCTACTATATTTGCTCACTACAACCTCAATAGTGAAGTTTCCAGATCACACATAAAAAAAACAGCTAGGGTAAGGCGGGGTCAGTGGTTAGGGAAATGGTTGGCACCTCCTTTTCTGTCACCTATCATCTATTTTATATCTCCCCTGCTGCATTACAGATGTGCAACATATATTCCAATTATGGGTCACCCTGCCGTTTCTCCTCATGAGATTGAATGATGTTTCCACATATGGCAACAACTTTTTGGCCTGTAAGCCAATACAAGGAAGAGTAATGATGAGTAAACATTTTAGAAAACCTTTTCTGTTTACAGTTAATGCAAAAGAAAATATGGAGAAGGATAATTCTTTCTCACAGAAGGGATCACTCAGTCCCAGCTCTGAAAATTGATTTCTGGGCAATCCTTTGTGTGTAAGATACAATTCCTTCCATTTTGGAAAGTGGTTGCTTTAATAATCCTGGCTCGTGATTTAAAAGCATTTCAACTGGCAGCACAGCCTCAAAAAATAGAACCACCACTACATGCAAGGGACAGAATAACAGAACTATCATTTGTTTAGGAGCAGAATCTTCCCTCTCCCCAAATATTAAGACTATGCCATCACCACAAACAAAAAAGACATGCCCTACCTGAACAGTTCTCAGTCTTCACTTCTGCAAATATTTTGAGTATAGTTCCTAGAAGTCCCGACTAGCTTAAATAATATTCAGCTATTCAGAGTTAAAGTTCCAAATATCTGAAGGACGTAACATTGAGAATACCTGCCCTGCGTGGATTTTAGACAGTGTAACTGAAATCAGGGAAGAGGTTTGTCAATCTGCCATGCTACTCTCCAGTCCCACCCACCCCAGATTGCTGAATCAGACCTAGACCAAAACAGCCTGTTGCCTTACTCTGTTCCACATAAGCTGGCAGCACTTCCTGTTTTCAAGTGTGTCTCATATTACATATCATCTGAACACACACAGAGTGTGTGATTCCCAATGAAGAGTGGTACTAAGTAAAAGCAAACAGTGAGAAGCATTTCACAGACTACTCCAAGTACAGATGCAAATTGCCCAAATATTTTCTAATAGTCTGACCTTCAGAGTGACTCTCAAAGGAAAATGCTGTGGTGGGAAAGAGCAAAAGGTAAGGAAAAGCAGTGATGGAGAGAGAATTGTTCTTCCTTTTTTTAACTTTCACAGTAAAGAAACTTAAGTAATATGAGCTAATCAGGACAGCATATATTTTACCCAGCACAAAATGCCATCACAACATTTGAATGACATTCATACACTCTGGGCTAAATCCAATTGCTAATCCTAGCCAGAATAGATCCAATGGAAACATTTACATTAATCCAATGGAAACATTTACATTAATTCCATTCATTCAGTGGATCTACTCTACCTAGGACTAACAACTGGATGTAGGCCTCTGAAAATAACCATAGAGTTATTAACTTAAAACATAATATGAAAAAGGGGAGACATATGGTATATGCTACAGTTTGCAACTTGCAACTTTCCCATCAAATATGCTATTAAATTAGTCCCAGGGAAGAAGAAAGGATCATGACTGTGCACCAAAGAATATGGTTACTTTGTACGTCCATATAGCTATAGGCTGGCATCTTGTTAATAAGTTATGATGCCTTACAATATTGCAACTCACTTTTTCAGTCATTGTGTATGTTGGGATTCTGCTCTAACCATGCAGTAACCAAAAGTGCCCTCCACAATCCACCTTATGAAACATGGCAATCCTCACCACTGAGTTCCAAAACAGCCATTTCTGGATTGCTGAGAGTGAGGAAATCAGAAGCAGTGCATCCAACTGTTTCCTTTAGCTGGATTCACTACAAGGGCATCATCTCCAGAGAGCTCTCAAGGATCCATGGAATTCTCTGCAAATACCTATCTCAATATGCCTAAAAAAAGGGAAATACATAGACATGTTGCCATGGATCCTCCCATTTTCCAAGAACATGGAAATGGCCATATTGGGGAGGAGCTGTATGGCTTACAAGGTAGTTTGGGTGGAACATACATAGCTACAGAGATTTTTCTCAATCCAGGTCCTTCAGCTTTCACTGTTATTCAAAGTTGTCATAGGTCTGAACAGCATTGAACACTCGGAAGAGGTGACCACTCAAAATTGAATGGAAGTTGAATGACCACAGGAAACCAGCTAATTTTAGCACCTGGCTTTTGAAGACTAATTCTTACCTAAACTATGGATGTGAAAACCAGTGAATCTTGTTCTAGATGTGTTTCCTAGAATCCCACTGTCATTCTTCATCTGTCTCAGTTCCATATTGGACTGTAGGATTTTTCCTCTTTCTACTCTGGCAAGGTGGAAAGGTATGCAAATTTGTCCCTGTATGTTTTTCAAAATGTACACCTTTTGTATGCAGTTTATCATATTCTTCATGGACCTTTGTGAATAAGATTTGTTGGTGCTCATTTTAAAAATGTACATTTTTAATGTTATGGATATTTGAAACATGTGTAGTTTTGTCCATTTTTTGCTCCATTGTGCAAGCCATGAAAATATACAGATTTCTGAGGCAAGCTGTGCTCTGTTCCATTGCCAGCCTTAGATTAGGATAGGCAAAATGAGTATTACTGTACAAATGCAACAAACCCAACAACTTTATTTTCTATTCCTAAGCTAAGCATTGCTCCTGGCTCCATTACATGTTTCCTTCATTGAAAACTATGCTACAGACCAGTCTTTGGTAGATATTTGGTTCAGGAAAGGAAGAAATTTTGTTTAACTGCATGGATGACTACAGGTAAAAACATCTGGGCTGCAGTCCAACATCTCCATGTAGTGCACATGTCCACAAGCAGCGATATACCATGCAGAATAGCAACATTGTGGAACACATGGCAATGATTGGTTGCCATTTCACAATGCACAATATATGATGGACAACTGCAATACAAAGTATAAGACTGTTGTTGTGTGCCTTCAAGTCATTTCCGATTTACGGCAACTCTAAGGCAAACTTGTCATGGAGTTTTTTTGAGGCTGAGAGTGCTTGATATGCCCAAGGTCATCCAGTGGGTTTCCGTGGCTGAGCGGGAAATCAAACACTGGTCCCCTGGGTCATAGTCCAGTGCTCAAACTACTATACCATGCTGGTTCTCATACTGTAAGATGTGTAACTGCAATATAAAGTATAGGATTCTGAACCACAATGCAAAGCAAAGGATGTACAACCACAATACAAAGTTTAGGATGCACAACCACATTGCACTCTCCACAGCTGCAACACATAATGCACAAAGTGCAAGATGCAAGGAGAAGACATAGAGGAACATGCTGCCTGTGCAGTTCAGCTTCTGCCACTCTTAGCAGAATATGTCCATTGTGCAGTGGTGACTTTTTGGCCCCACAGGTGTAACATGACTTACTCATGCATATGTCCATAGCAGAATTAAGACCACAGATTGTTTTTTGGGGGGATCCTTTCCCCTTCCCCCTCAGGATCAAGTCACAAAATCTATTTGCTCCCTCTTCACCACTAGGAAATATTAAAGAGACAGAAAGTTTTTGCAGTCCAAAGTTGAAAGAATAAATGAGTCACAGCCGGGAGTCTCAGTTGTCCTCAGATGCCCCATGGGAGTATAAAGAAATCTGGAGAAGATCTCTAAAGTGCAAAGATGCTTGCTTCTGAATATAAATGAACTCTTTTTTAAATTAGCATTGTTATTAACAGATAAAGGCATGAACCAGATGTTATATACGAAGAACCGATGTGAAGCATTGTGAGTCATACAGCATCTAGCATCTAGAACAGACTAGTAATAGCTGGTCATAAACTGATATCTAAGGAAAGATGAGAGTGTTAATTTCTCTGATGCTCATAAGTCAAAACACTGGAATACCTACTAGAAAAAAATAGTCATTGTTGAACTCAGTTCTCCTCCCATATTAGAGAAGTGTGGGTGATTTTAAAAGGAAATCTAAAGGAATAGAGATGACTGCCTAAGATCACACACAGAATGGCTTCACCTTGCCTAGCTGAAATGTTTTAAATAAAAATAGCAAGTTGTGATACAAGTAACAGTGTGAAAATGCAAATGTAAGTATTCACACAAAGCAGCAGCTACAATAAAAGACTCCAAAGCAGCATTTCCCTTAGGAATGTTGTTGCGTTGACCTTGCCCAGTTCTGAAGAATAGTGCAGCTCTGCAACTGCACAATAGATTTCTAAGCATCACACTCTATCAAAAACCCACTGATCATTACACATACCGTATTTTCCGGCGTATAAGACGACTGGGCGTATAAGATGACCCCCAACTTTTCCAGTTAAAATTTAGAGTTTGGGATATACTCGCCATATAAGACTACCCCTCTTCCAATGCACACCAAATAAAAAATAAAAAAATCAGATTTGATTTCAATATGGTAATTTTAATTCAAATGCTTATGACATGCAGGTTCTTAGCAGGAAAACTGTCAGTTATAAACATAAGGCTGTTTGTCATCAAACATGTAAACATAAAACAGTGCAAGTGGATTAAACTTTTCCTAATTCACTCTAAAGCTGAAAGGAAGGATAAGACAATAAACAAGGGTGGGCCAGATGGGTGAAAGAGGTGTGTTTTTCTGGGCACGGCGCTGCTCTATGGCCCTTTTTGCAGCGCTGGCTCCACCCCCCATCCTCCTCCTCCTCCTTCCCGGCGGTCCTCTGCCTAGCAACAGGAGCAACTCTGGCCAGCCTCCCTCCCTCCATGGCCGCTGATAGGCTGGCCCGATCCAGGAAACTCGGATGTCCCAGTCACCGTGAATGATGTGTGCTGCCTTCGCCAGCACCTCGTTGTCTGGAGGGAGGGAAAGTGGAGCCGGCGCCTTGGAATGCCTCTTGGTGGGATTTAAAATATGTGTGTGTGTGTGTGTGTGTGTGTGTGTATTATTGTGCATCTGTCATTAGGAATTCCTAAAATGAGCACATGGCAGCACAAGCCACTACTCTATGCCTGTCTCTGGGTGGTAGACCCCCAAGGGTCTGGGGAAAAACAAGCAGATCTTACAAAGCCTGATGTCTCTCCATCTGCTTTAGGCAATGTTAACCAACAATCGTTACCCTTCCGGCTACAGAGAGAGGTATTAAGTAAATGCAAATAGCTAGAAAGGTCAGACTTTCCAAACCAGCTGTGTTCCAGTTGAAACTCTACACGTTTATCTTACAAGAGCCCAGCGAAGGAGGAAGCGGCGGAGGAGCCAGAAAGGCTGTCCGGCTCCCATTCTTGGGGGGCGTGCCGTTGAGAGCTCCTCCTCTCCTCCTCCCTCGCCGCCATTGCTCTGGAGGAGCCAGCAGCCAAGCACCGGGCTTGCATCCTTGCGAAAAGGGGCAGCCTTGCCAGCCCCGCTGGACTTTTGAGCAAACTTGAGCCGCTCCCTCCCTCCCCCCTTTTAATATCCCTCCTCCTCCTCCTTTCCTGGGAGGATGTCCTCTGGGCAGCGCTGGGAGGGAGTAGCAGCGGCGGCACCCTAGCCGAGCGAGCGAGTGAGCGAGCGAAGTTTCAGCGAGGCAGGCGCAGCGCGATGCCCCCTTTCCCTCCCTCCCCCGGGCCCCGCATCCTCCTCCGCTGGCGAGGGAGGGAGGGAGGGAGCAAGCAAGCGAGAGAGCGGCATCCCCCCACCCCTCGCCCTCCTCAGTTCTTGCCCGCTTTCCTCTCGTTGGCCTCCTCTGCCTCTGCCAGGGCTGGGAAGGAAACAAAATGCCTGCCTGAGCCACCGCAGCTGCTTCCACCAAGGTAAGTGGAGGAGAGGGAAGGGGGCAGTGCCCCGCACCCGGCTCTTTGGGGCTGGGGGGCTGAGGGGCGGGTGCCTGGAGGGGAGGAGGGTGGGGGAGGCTGGCACCGGCCCTCGCCCCCCATGCGCCCCGCCGGCCCGGAGGAAGCCCTCCTTTCCCCCTCTCTGTCAACTTGGCTGGACTCTTCCCCACTTCCGCCCTCCCTCCCTCGCGCGCGCACGGTGGCGGCGGTGCTGGTGTATCCATATCGCCCCCCAGCTTCTGCAGCACTCCCTGGCCTGGGAGCTGTAGACGGAGCTGGGGGTGGAAGTGGGGAGGCAGCGCGACTGGCGCTCGTGCGAGGGGGAAGAGCGGCTAGAGCAACAAGCCTCTCCCGAAACGCCACCGCTCCCCCCCCGGCGCCGCATATGGCGGGGATGCGGCCGTGGCCATTTTTGAGCTCCCCCCACCGTATGCGGTGACCGCAAAGACGACACCTGGCGTATAAGACGACCCCCGACTTTTGAGAAGATTTTCCTGGGTTAAAAAGACGTCTTATGCGCCAGAAAATACGGTACTTACATGTCTCCAGTTTTCACCCAGAACACATTACCAAATCTATTGTTTATAGTCAAGTCCTCTGATACAACTGTATCTGCTCATAAGAAATAAATTGACAGGGAAAGATTAATACCCAGGAGCCATTTACCACAAGATACACCAAAACCACAAAATTACAGAACACCTCTAGTGGTCACTTCCAGTCTCCAGCTGACACCCCTCAAAGGCATCACCAATGAGCTACAACCAATTGATGACCATGGAATAACAAGACCAGACATAAGATGTAGGTTAAGTAAGGCCCACTTTATTTGACCTAAACTATTTAAATTGCATTGGCCTGGAACTGGAGTAAGAGAAATGAGCAACCTGAAGTGAGTCCAGCCTCATCCCTGAGGCCTCATGACTACCTGTTCAGCCTTCCCTTGGGCAAAACACCTGAGCCCCTAAGGCAATCCAGTAATTGGGTTCTCCACAGCCAGCTGTAATTGAAAGGTAAACTTAGGGAACTCCCACTCATGACATAAGGACCCTCCAAGTGAGAGCACAAATCTCAGGTCAGGCTCAAGGGTAGCCTCCTTTCCAACCCCCTGAGTTATGGGGCCATAAAGAAGAAGTTGTCACACCCAAAATATAGCAGAGATTGTTCCCACAGCTTTAGAAGTATGCCCAGCTGCAGAGACTAACCTAGCAGCAATGCACTGTAACCAGTAAAAACTCACCCACACTAATTGTTCTCTTCCATCAAGGAGGCAATTTATTCTTCAGTTACAATGTGTACATATTTACAAGAATCTCCAGAAGGCATTCCAGCACTCTTCTGCTTGCTCTTTCTGACAGAGCCTACACCAGACACATCAGATACCATGTGCACTTGTTGGCTAGCACTCAGCTAAATTTATACTCACACTAGCTGATGCAATCCTGTCAGCCTTTGCATTCTCCCCACACCTGAAGCAACCTTCTCCCCTGATTGCTTATCAGCATGACTCAGCTAAAGTCACATGGCTTTTCACAGGTGCACTTAACAATCCACATCACAAAGTATTTTCTACAGGTTTGGTCCAACCTTTTCTTGACAGAAGTTTCAGAGCATTACCCTTACACCTAAAGGGTGCCAAAGGTGTACATCAGAACCATATAGTCTCCCTCCATTACCTGTCACAGACAAGGGACCAGTGTCTGCTCAGTCCCTTTCCCCTACCATGGTGGCCAGCAAAGTCCTTACCCCCTTTGTAACCCCTCCTGGAACAACATATTCCCCTATTCTGACAAATGAATCCTGTCAGCCCTGTAGAGATTTAGCCATCATAAAACTATGGCAGAATGGAGAATAAAATGGCCTAACCCTTTACCCAACCTATTACAAACTTTCCTATTGCATGGCGTTAAGTTTGTTACCCATTTCTTTCAGATTGGGGTTGCCTCTACTGCTTCTGCAGTGAGCCTTGGCCTGCAAGCTAACCAGGGCATTGGGCATTAGAAGTCTTTAGCTCAGTGGTTCTCAACCTGTGGGTCCCCAGATGTTTGTGGACTTCAGCTCCCAGAAGCCCCAGCCACTATGGTCAATGCTCAGGGCTTCTGGGAGCTGAAGTCCAAAAACATCTGGGGACCCACAGGTTGAGAACCACTGCTTTAGCTGCAAAGAGGTACCAGTGTCCTCTGGAGCTCTGAGGGTAATGTTGTTCCCCTTTTCTCTGTTACTTTCTAGATGTGGCATGAGATGACAGGTCTTGATCTGAAGGCATAATATGGTGTACTGGACAGCATGTCAGGCTTGAAGTTGCCATTTTAGAGCTCAACTGAGATTGAGTGAAGTTGCCACTGTGGAGTGGCTTGGGAGAAGAAACCACTGGTGGAGCAGCTTGTTGTCTTTTCTGGTTCAGGAGTGCTCTGGGCTTCCTCCTCATGTTTTAGTTATTCATCTAGGTGAGAATGACATGGGCTTGCTGAAGGGCAAGGCTATGGTTTTACAAACTGTAAGCAACTTTCACCTTATATTAAGTCATTGGCCTGGAGTTTGCCTTATCTTCTCAGCTATTTTGTCCCAACCAGTGTGGCAGGGTGATGGTGATCCCCGATGCATTGATCTTACCCAACTTTGGAGAATAACGCAGCCCTCTCACAAGTTTTGGAGGCACAGCTTTATTGGCCTACAGACAGACTCCAAATCTTACACTGTGTTTAAGTTTGGAAACTCCAACTGGTCCAAATTGTGGCAGCCAGATTGTTTACAGATAGAGCAAGGAGTGAACATATCATATTTATATTAAAATCACTCCACCGGCTACCAATTAGTTTCCTGGCAAAGTACAAAGTGTTGGTTATTACCTTTAAAGTCCTACATGGTTTGGGTTCAAGTTACCTGCAGAATTGCCTCCCCCCACATAATCCACCCTGTACACTCAGGTCCTCTGGGGACCATTTTTTAAAACCATCCAGGACTAGACTGCCAACAGTCACCTGGAGGACATTTTCATTGGCTGCCCCGCACTGTGGAATTACCTGCTGGAAGAGATCCAACAGCAAAACACTTTGTCTGAATTTTAAAAAGTACTAAAGACCTATCTCTTCTTGCAGGCCAACCCAGTTGATTTTTAACTGTGAATTTTAAACTGATGCATTTTAAATGGTTTTATGTGTTTTTAGTTGTATTTTAATTTATGTTGTACCCCTCCTTGAGCCTGGGGAAGAGGTGGATAAGAAATATTATTGTTGTTGTTGTTGTTAGACTACACACTTAAAACAGGATGCAGAACATGAATGGTAATACAAGGACAAGACCCTGCCTCAAATCCAGGTGCCAACTTTGTCCCCACATCTACTCTGGGAGCAATATTACAGGGGCCAACAACATCACCCACAACAGCAGAGATGCATTTATTCATCCTTCCTCCAATGTGATATATGTCATGCTATGCCAGCAATGCCTCTCTGCACTCCACATGGGACAAACAGAACAGTCTGTACGCAAGAGGATTAATGGACACAAATCTGACATTAGAAATGGCAATGCCCCAAAACCAGTTGCAGAACATTTCAACCCTCCTGGACACACCGTAAGCGATGTACAGGCTGCAATCCTTGATAAGGAAATTATAAAAGAAGACTAGAAAAAAGAAACAGGTAAATTGAATTATTTTCACAAATTCCAATCCTCTAGTACAGGTATGAACAGACAATGGCTTCATGGCACACTACATATACTAATACAAGACTCCTCACTAGTGCACATATAACAAAAGGAATATTCTCAGAGAGAGTTTTGAACCCAGGGAAATTGATTTTTGGTGTGCTTTCACACACCAAGGCTAACTGACGACTCTAAAAAGCTGAAAGATTCACATCACCTTGTCCAGGCCTTTGAAAATTTAGGCTGAGGGTCATGATTTGCATCTTTCTGGATCCTATTACATTCCATCTTACTCTCACAACTCTGTCAATGGGCTTTATATCCTGAGGCCTGGTTATCATTCTACATTGCATCTGAAGAAGTGGGTTTATACCCATGAAAGCTCATGTGAAAATAAAAACCAGTTAGTCTTAAAGGTGCTACCACATTTCTTTTCCTTTTTTCCTTTCCCCTTCCTTCCTTCCACCTTCTTATGCTGCAAGAGACTTAACACAGCTACTTCTTTGAAAATTCCCTTTATTTCCTGTTGAGAGGGTTAAACTGAAGAAGATGTTGCTAAAGTAGAAAAATAGAGAAAAATAAGGTGAGCAGATGCGTCCTTTATCTTATCAGAGGCCTTAGGTACCCGCTTAGCTATGCAGGGAACCTGGGGAGTTTTCAAGGTCGGTGTAACCTAGCGAGAGTACTCTCTTGGTACTGAAATACATCATTTTGAGATTGTAAAGGGGGCCTCTGTAACCTGTAAACTTTTCATATATGGTCATATGGTAATCATTTCCTGTACCTGTTTTTGAAAATGTATAAATGTGTGCTGACACCTGACTCTGGGCTCTCAGTCTTTTGGAAATTCATTCCACTGAGATCCCTGCGCAGTAAAATAAACTTTAGCTCTCTAATCTGATGGTCTCAGACCCTTGACGAGCTACTACACTGTGAGACAAGCAGCAATTTGCAAATTGCTCCAAGCCCCAGCAACACCACTCTCTCCCATACCTTTTGTTCCTGCAAGCTAAATAACAGAGAAAAGAAACTTACTTCTTTTTCACTCACTTCTAAGTTTATCACCTCCAGAGCCAGGAAAAGTTCTTTTTTTCCCAGGGGGACAACAGTTCCCCAAATCCCCCTGCTAGCATGGCCACAGTTGGAGGATTCTGGGACATATAGCTAAAAGGTAACATTTCAGAACTCTGCTTCCTCTGGCACTCTAGCCTAGGATGGTCTCACTCTCACTCTTTCCAGGCATGCCAGGGTATTTCCCATCATCTGCTGGCTGGGATCGTTTTTAACTGGAGATGACAGGGTTTGCCCAGGGATTTTTCCTTTTTTTTAAATAGGGCAACACGCACTTTGCCTCTGACCTACAATCCTTCCTTTATTCCCCTCCACTGGGATTTCCAGTGTGCTTTTGTTGGTCTTTATAGTTTTATTAATTATATCTTCAAAACTAATCTTCCATTAAATGTCACACACTGCAGATTTAGGGGCAACAACATCATGCTTATATTTTATTCTCACAGGCTCAACCTGTTTTTAACATTTCATCTACACAAGAGTACTTAAGAATTTAAGAACTTGAATTCTTCACCCAAAACACAGTGACATTTGGGTCATTTGTAATAAAGGGATGGCAGTACTCTGGGATTCTTTTCTCGAATGGATCAACATGATTACCTATAATTTTATCATAGGTGTGTCTTAGGTTAAGAGGGATAAAGTAGGATGCTATTACATTCAAGTTCTTTCAAATTATTTGTTTGTGAATTGGACTAAAAATATTGTAGTTTAATTGTCTTTCTTTTTCTTCTGTTGCTACATGATAGATGTTGTTCTTTTCTTAAAGGGAGATCTGTTGTGCTCATTTAAAATACTTTTAAAACAAAGGATAAAATAGATGTATGCATTTATTATCCATCTTCTCTGTCAATATGCTGCTTCTCAGAGAAAGAATGACTGAGGGCAGTTATTTCAGTTAAATCATCGTCATCTACTATATAAAAGTCAAAGTTTGTGAGTGATCTTGTCTGTCTGTCTGTGTTAGGCAGGCGAAGACCTCATATGATTGTGTGAAGTGAGAGGACCTCATATGATTGGCTGGCGGTGAAGATTCTGTGGAATCCTGGGGTTGGTAGTTCAGAGAGGGACCTTTAGAATTCTCAGCCGGAGAGCTCAGGATGGTTGCTATGGAGATGAGGCCTAGCAGCAAGAATGAGGGCAGTGTATTTCCTCAGGAACCCAAATTCTGTATGTTAATAACTGAATACAGATTGGATTGGGGAATATGAGAAAAAGTTACACATACTGGACACACAGGATCTGAAATCTGTGTATTTCAGCCGCATCTAATTCCTAAGGTAAGGTAAGGTAATTCCTAAGGTGTTTATCACAAGTGTTACCTATGAGAAAATACAATCCCAGGCAATGCCGGGTAACTATGCTAAGAATAAGAATAAGAATAGACATTATCAAGGTGTAGAGAGGGATAGTACCTAATACTAAAGTCTGTTTAGATATCAGTTGAAGGTACCTTGTTGTTGTTGTGTGCCTTCAAGTTGTTTCCAACTTATGGCAACCCTACAGCAAACCTATTGAGGACTTTCTGGGGCTGAGCGTGTGTGTCACACAGTGGGCATCCATGGCCAAGCGGAGAATCAAACCCTACTCTCCTCTTACACCTCATTGGCTCAATACAAACACACAATATGTAGAAGCATTCTCACTGGAATTTCAAATGTGTCGACATGAAACTGTGGTAAACTTGAAGGTAAAATATTGTTTCTATTTGTCTGTATCTATTTATTATGGAAAGGCAGAGACATTTTAATATATATTTTTTTTAAAAAAATGTGTCCCACCCTTCAGTGTAAAAACATTTCCATGTTGGCATTCACGTAAATCAAAGAGAGCAATATGCTCTGAAAAAGTCTGGCAGGGAAACAGAACAAATAATTATTTACAGTTATTAGGCAGAGGCATTTGCATAAAGACAAAATGTTATTTGCATTAAAATGATTCATCGAAAATTAAATAATTCTCTTAATATAATTAATAGGACAGAAACAGCAGCAACGGTAGACTGAATACCTATCGATGGAAAATCATGTGCCATGGACAATGAGAAAAATAGCTTTTTGCACCATACTCACAGTACTTTGGGAAGAAATAAACTGGCAGTTTTGTATATTGAAAATAATCTAATATAAATTATTTCAGCCATCACACACATTTTGACTACCTTTAATTTTTTTGAACAATTTAAGGCCTGGACAATTTTGAGATACTGTTTTTGCAATCAGCAGCAATGCCCATATCCATGTGAAATGGTATTGCATTTGTATGCAATTCATGGAAAATTCGGGCCTAAATCCAATTGTGAGTCACATCTAGAGGAGACCCACTGACTCAAAGGAAACTTGGAAAGCCGACACTTATATTAGCTTCACATATTCAATTTAATTAAATTCAGTTGAACTCTAGTTGAGATTGACAATTGAATTTATGCCTCAAGATCTAATATGTTAAAAGCTTGGTTGAATTCCTAGTAATATTTCATTGTTAAAACAGCATTACTGAATGACTACATTGTCCAGCATTTCGTTCCACCAGTGGCCAAGCAGATGACTTTAGGAGGCCTACAAAATGGAACATAAGTACAACAGCACTATCCAACAACTGGCATTCAGTTAAATATCACCATTTTGATACTTATTTACTCCTTTTAAAAGGCCTTGTGCCTTTATCTAAGAGTTCAAGGTGACTTAATGTACATATTAGACTTCCCAGAGTCTAGCTGTGTAGAAACAGGAATTTCTGCAGGTGTTGCTTGTTGTGTGGTTGTGTGACAAACAACACTTACTGAAATTCCCTCTTACAACCATTAAAGGTACAGGAGCCTTCTCCAGCTTTCCCACCTGGCAATCCTAACTGTGATCATTGTTAAAGATAACCAGAGTACCAGATAACAACACAAACAGTTAAATTAGCAAAATAAATCACAAAAGCTTTTGCTATAATAATACGATCATCATCAACAGAACTCAGGAGGCAGAAAAGGAGGGAAGTGAGAGATCACCAGGAGCCAGGAATTGAAAGTGTTGGTTGTTTTTTTTTAAAAAAAATACTTCATAAACAAAAATGCATTTCCTGCAACTCAGGAAACTCAACTAGGAAGAATAAAACAAGGATGATAATGTTGCACAATTTTTGCCTGGTATCCACACATTCAGAAACATTTCAGAAAATTCAGAAAATGTGCAGACATACCTAGTTTTCTTTTCAAAAGTTGTGGAGTCTGAGCTGATAACAGTTTCTAGATACACATGTAAGGAGTTTCTGGGGAAAAAAATGATGGGTTTTGCACAAAATAATGATTTTTGCACAAAATAGCTCTGTGTTCCTGAAAACAAGTTTTTTTGGTGTGAAAATTGTGTTTTGTGCAAAAACTGTGTTTTTGCACTAAAAACAGGCTGGCATCCTGTTTGTGTTAGATTGACCCTGTCATATGCTATTACATCTCGCTTCTTTGGCCATTGTATAGGTCAGAATTCTCTTCTGACTATGCAACAACCAATAGCTCCCCTAAACTTTTAAGCCATGCAGCCTCCTCCACCTGCCCCTAACACAGCAATTTCTTGATTATGGAAGAGTGAGGGATTAGTGGTGATGCATCCAGCTATTTTATTTTATTTTATTTTATTTTATTTTATTTTATTTTAAGCTACTCATCCTTCAAGGATATAATCTGCAGGGATATCCCCAACAGCCCAGGTGCCTGCCATAATGTGAAAATAGCTGCTGCTGATCTCCACCCTCCTGACATCCTGGAAATGGCCATCTTAGGGGGCTAAGTGTCTTACAAGGTGAATTTGGAATGGTAGCACTAGGAGACATAACTTCAGAGATGTAACTACATGTATGTCTCCTATTGCAGGATCTTGGCCACAGTTTCCGGAAGTACATGGTGGGAAGGTTGTGAAAAAAACATGGGCTTTTTATGCAAATCCACTATTGCTGTGCAATAAAGTGTATTTTGCATGAAATTTCCTCCCCCACAAATAACATATTTTTAGTTTAAAAAAATATGCATCTTTACTGAACAAAAACTGCACAGAAATATTCATATTCACCTGCAGTGGGGAGAAAGCTACAGAAATTATTCATCTTCACCCAGAAAGACAAAAGAGTGGAAGATTCACATCTTTACCAGGAATAGTAAAAAAAATGGAGCTAAGTGTTTCTAAAAATAAGTGTTTGTACAATGTTCCACTGAAGAGATGGTGAGGTAGGCTTTCCTCAAAAGGAAGTTGCAGGGCTTTGCTGACACCACTGAGAAGGTCCTTTTGAAATCAAATGACACTGGGTATCTTTTGGTCACAGTCCAGTACAGAATTAGGCGGAGGGACAATACCTCCTTTGAAATCAATGGGCTTCAGTGAGACTAAATGTGATCAAATACCAATATGAAAGCTTATTCCTAAATGTAGCAAATGCAAGAGCTGTTTTTTTGTGTGAATTAAAGCAACGAACCTAAAATAACCCACAAGAAGAGAAGATTCATATCCCTTGCACAGATCGAATTGGCAGCAACACACACACATGTTCACTCTGATACAGAGCAAGAGAGAAAGAGAGAGAGATAGCGCTAATTTTGCTCATGCTGAAAGGATGAACTGGGGAGTGCATTAGAGAAGCAACCCAGGAATTCCAGAGACTGCTTCAATGTATTTTTCCACACTTGCCAGCTACCAGCTATTTTCTTTGGAACCTTTTATCTATCACCCTCCCACACAACCACATTCCCCCTCCTTAGGAGTTGCAGCCAAAGCTAGTAGGCTTATCTCCATTCTACACAACTGATGAAAGCTTGCCAACAGCACTGAAAGGTAACGTGGGATAAGAAATTACAGGGCTGCAGTTCACGCAGAATACCTTTGCTATTAGAGAACTTTAAAAAAATCAGTGTGGTGGTGCTCCACGCAGTCACCCGTTTTGCATTTCTCAGTTCTTTGTTGTTTCGAGAGGGGCTACATAGATATTTTTAGCCAGGGAAAGGCAAATCCATCTGCGGTAGAAGGTTTCCAAGGAAACTGAATAATTGAAATATGTGTTGAACTAAGATCTGTTTCTACCGATTTCTCTTGATTACTGGAGCTGCTGGGCACAGTCCACCTTACAATAACTCCCACACAACCCACTCTTCATTACAACTAGGCCAGCCCTGCAGAAAAGCTCACTTTGGTAGATTGCTCAGGAACTGTTGGGGAGAGGCAGAGCCAGATTAAGACAGGCCAAAAACCTAAATTAAGTTCCTAGTCCCCCTACCAAGAAACTGTTTTGTCTTTGTCTAATTTAGGAGTGGGGAAAATTCTTATGATTTCATTTTGAGATACTGCATTAACCTGAGGCCCTGGACTACAGCTTACTTTTCCAACACACAGTAGAAAACAGGCTACAACTTGCTTGAATGAAGAAGTGGGGGGCTGGGTAACCAAGTTAGGTCAACCCCTAGGGCAGAGCTTTCTAAACTTTTCATAGTGGTGCCACACTTTTTAGACATGTATCATTTTGTGACAGAGTAATTCAGTTTCATGTATTACAAATAAATAATAAAACATAAATCATATATTTATAAAACTATCAGTGAAAGATTTTCAAATGATATGTTGTGTCCCCATACATTTCATCACTGCAATTTATGTACCTGCCTGTAGTTACTAGCAAACCAGAGGTTAAACTAACTACCCGCCCATTATCAGCCCAGGGTGGTGGCAATACACCCACACACTGCCGCCAACACACTGTGTTGTGACACACAGTTTGGAAACCTCTGCCCTACGGATTCTGGGTCAACCTCTGTTGACTCTACTAAAACCACCACCAGGCAATGGATCATTTCCAGTTGTGCTAACATCAGAAGGCACTGTAGGTACATTTGAACACTATTCATACTCTGTTCTGCACTTGCCCAAACCTTGTCAGTTGATCTTTGGGTGAAGAAGGATTCAATTGGTCCTCAATGTACACCACAGTAACGATGCTGGGGCCAACCTGAGTAACTCAGGCACAGTAACCCCAGCTGTATCAATCCATATTTTGATAACTGCTAGCCCAGTAGGTATACCACCTAACAATCCTAACACTGAATCTGTGACTCCCAACACAATCCCCACCACAGTCTTTACAGAATGCACCTGTAGGAAGCCTGGTGGCAGAGACCGGGAAGGCCACTGCAACTACAGCAAACCAACTGTCCTGACGATACACATCTCCTATGATGAGGTGTCTCTGCTGCTCAGCAGTCATTTCTTTCTGGCTATCGATGAAAAGTAGCGGGGTTGGAGAATATGTGGACTTGATTTTCATACTATTTTGAGACCATGAACTGATAACCATTAAAAAATATGAGGTCCTACTAATCCTCACAGGGGAAAAAGAAGCCTGAATCTAATTGCTATTTCCAGCTTGAATAGAGCCACTGAACAAACGGAATTTGTGTAAATGTTGACTTACCAAGTTCATGTTGATTCAGTGGGTTTGTGCTAACTGGAGTTAGTTGGCTTTTTAAAAAGCTGGCTTTTTAAGAAAACAAAAACAAAATGTGTTCAACTGTGACAACTGTCTTGGCATGTATTGAGTGTGTATGTGTGTGTTATATTCCAAATATTGCCCTACAAGACATCAGTCCTGGCTAACTTCCAGGATGTCACACTGAGATCATACAATTTGTGGCTTCAATATGATGAACAATTCAGGATGCAGGCAGCATCTGACCCAACCTTAAAATGGAGCAATAAACAATTTAAAAGATTATCAGATATAAGCTCTTGGAGCTGGACCACTTCTAGGAAGGCTGACAATGGAAACATCTTCACTATTGCTTCATTTAGGTCTGGTGACGAGGGTATGTGGACTATCCCTAAACCAGGAAGTATGATGTCCAGATCTGCTAGGAGTATAATTTATGCAGAGGATGTGGGAAAGCAGGACCTAGACAACTATATATGCCACAAGGATAAGAAAGGCAATTTCCCACGGAATCTATAATCTGAAAGACTGAGAGACTCTTTTTGAGGAGCAAACAGTACCATTGCCAATTACTAGAAACATCTAAGTATGCAATGACTAAAAGTGTTCCCCAAAATCCTAACTTTAAATCCAAGCAGAAGGATTTCCAAGGTGCTGGAGAATGAGGTGCTGATTAATGACATGTCCCAGTGGTTGTCCCAGTAGCAGGGTGCACTGTTACAGGCAGCAACATGCATGTCTGTGGGCTCCTGCTGCAGCTGCTGGTTGCATTGTGCTCTGCTGCCAAGGGAGTCCTGGATGCATTATCATCAGTCAGCACTCTACTCTCTAGTGCTTTGGGAATCCTTCCACGGGGGTTCTGCCTGGCTTCAGTAGGTTGAGGGGCATCACATCTGGAAATGTAGCTAACAACAATGGGGCTGCACCATTGTAGCTGTGTCTCCATCTTGGCTGCTCTTTGTATATTCTGCATATCAAATATATCTGAACCTACTGATTACAATCCCTCTGTGATTTCTGGGGCTTCAAATCCCCAGTGAACCATGGAAATAAACTGGGCAGGTGACACTCTTTTGAGCCGAAAAGGAAGGCTCCTCCAAATAAATCTTGCCCGGAAAAACCTAGAATAGAGAAACCATAAGCCAGAATCAACTTGAAGGCATGTAACAACAACAGACCCTTCCACCCAGCCAAGCAGGTGTGTGCAACAATTTGCCAGCTGAAGGAACACTTCATATACCGTATTTGCTGGAATATAAGACGCACCCCATTATTTGCACCCCCTATTTGCTAACGTATAAGATATACCATCATATAAGACACACCTCATTTTCAAACAGTATTTTTTGGGGGGAAAGTGAGTCTTATACACCAGCAAATACAGTATCCCATGAAATGAGTAGTAGCCTTTCAGGCAGCACACAACTCTTTATTTAAATGCCATTGATTTAAGTGTTTTTGCTGAAAGCATATCAAGTCGATCCAACTGAGTGTAAAGCATATTGAGATAGTTGTTACTGCGTGCCTTCAGGTCATCTCTTACTCACTTACTTATTACCAGTGTGTGTGGAGGGGCAAGATTAATTCAGAGAAGGTTTGCTACTGCTTTCCTCTTAGGCTGACAGAGTGTAAATTGCTCAAGGTCACCCAATGGGTTTCCATGGCTGAGCAGGGATTAAACTCCTGGTTTTCCTCCTAGTCCAACAAAACCGCCACACCGCATTCAAATCACCACAGCTCACTGGCGCTCGTGTTGGGATAACACTGAGTAAGTAAAAAAAAACACCAGGGCACAGCAGGGTGAAGGAGTCTTTTGCGATGCTTAGAAAAGAATGGGGATGTTCATTTGTTAAAGCAAGCATATATCTGCCATGTATTTCCAAGGAAATTGCTTTTCTGAGCCCGGCAGATGATGTGGTAAAGCAGGAGACTTTAAGTTTATACAGAACTTTCCAGAATTTACCTTGGTGTCAGTGGCGGAGCTTGGAGTGTGTGGAGGGAGGGGCTACAGCATGAGGGGCGTGGCTACTGTGCAGGGGGTATGGCCAGGGCACACGAGGGTGTGGCTACGGGCCAGAACACCACAAAAGCATTGCTGCCTGGGGCAAATCACCACCCCCACCCCCATTTTCATATGCGACTGGTTGGTGCGTCCAGTTTAACAAACCGGTGTCAACACCAGAAGCTTTATGAAAGACCTCTGCCTGCACGAGCCTTTGTATTAATGGGTCTGAGAACAGCGATCATTCAGAATGTGTTCATTTGTTTTAATCATGTATACACTGCATTTATAACACAAATTCAAAAAGGTTTACAACAGAAAAAAGGATAAAACAGTCATCATATGAAAAAATAATAATGGAACAGAACAAAACTTAAGTTACAGAATAAATAATAAATGACAATATGACTATGTTATTTCAAAAGCCAAACAAACAAATAAAGAGCAAGCTTTACAACCATTTTTAAAATATGAAGAACAATTTCTCAGCTCCAGAGGGAGATGCTTTCCATCTGCAAATACAAAGGCTCTGCTTCAAATGGCAGATGAATGAATTATGCCCTATGAATCAAACTGATGTTAAGGAGAAAGTATATTCCCTGTGATAAAGCTGCTTTCTTTCTCCCACTACAGGATTTACTCAGAAATGTGCTCTTCAACAATCAGACTTGCAAACTGAGCATTTACCTTCCAGTTACTAACTGTAAAAATAGAACAGGTTAATTTGGGAATGGAACCCATCTGCATTTCTCTGCAGAATGACTTCCTAGATCATTTCAAGATGTGTCACTGCTGGGCAAATGCAGTGGACTACTGTTATCACCGTTTGCTAGCCCTGTGTTGGAAGATATTAGATATCATTTTTGATATCACCATTCGGCCCCATTATGCCACCCTCGGCCAAGTGTTTGTGAGGCCCCTGAACAAGCACAGAGCTAGGCATGGTCGTTGATTGCTGAACATTCCTTTCTCCACCCAGGCAGGCCAGATTCAGCCAGATCTTCGCTTTAGGAGACCTCCCTAGACAAACACCTCATTAAGGATGCACGCTAATACAAAGAACTCCCTGCCCTGAGCAAGCAACTTGACGAGCTAGATGCTTAACTGTCAAGTACTCTGCATCTGCATGCTGGCCATTCCATTGTTGATTTGGACCTAACTCAATCATGCTAAATTCTGACCTTTCGGAGACATTGTCTCATGACCAAACCTCCCTGTTCTTCCCCAAGTACAGACTAGCCTACGGTTGTATTTTCCCTATAAAAACCCCTGATTCTGAGACCTTCCTCGGATCGCTCTGAACTTCCATCCAGCCTTGCTGCTGCTTAATCCACCGAGCTTTCCCCTCAGTCTCAGTCCTAGACTGCGCACCTACGGACCTCCGCTGTGATCTACCCCGGGCTTTGGACAGGTGTAGTATCACCCAATTCAATAATCCCTTTCAAAAATCCTCTATATCGCTACCACCTTTATTTTCTATAGTTACTTGTGTGAGTGTGTTGCATACACTGTTTGCCTGTATTTAATAAAATCACTGTTATTATTTCATATTTGGTGTGCTTCTTGGCTTGGCCTGACCCCATAGACATTGGGTTTAAAGATTCCACTGCGTTGCCCTGCCTCTCGTTTTGCTAACTTGTGCTCTGAGCTAATTTTCCCCACCAATATTTGAGCACGTTTGGAGTCCCTCACAGGACCCCCAGTAAACAGGGTAACACTGCAAGCCTCGTGAGACTGAGAAACAGCAAGCAAGGCTAGTGAGTTCCTCTTAAAAATGGTGTGGGGCAGCAGTGGAGGTGGCAGTAAGCCCCACCAGCCATCCACTTCTGTCTTGTGAATGAACCCTGATGCCTCAAATGAATTCACAGTGGGTTGGATATGGTGATCACACTTTTTTGTATGTGTTAAATATGGTTTGAGAGGGCCTAGAGTTATTCACTTTTTTTTTCTTTTTTTTTACTTTCACAGGGGTCCTGTGCCCCTAACTCTAATGAATGTGGAGGGATGACTGTATACTCTTGCAGTAAATACAATATTTATAGGGAAGGTAATCACATGCTATAACATCTTCCACCACTTGAGGCAAGCATCTCTTCTTTTTTTTAAAAAAAATCCATTAAGTGTATTGCCTAGTTCAGTGGTTCCCAACCCTTTGGCCTTCCAAGTTTGGGGATTTCAAATCCCAGAAGGCCCAGCCAGCATGGTTAATAGTCAGGAAGTCTGGGAGCTGAAGTCCAAAACACCTGGAGGAGCAAAGGGTGGGAATCACTGGTCTAGTCTGACCCTATGGTAAGGACTGAAGCAGAAATGATTGTAATGACCATTATGGAAAGCTATTCTTATTCAGACCAAGATGGTTTTTCTTTTTAAAAGACCTTATATCTGAATATTGCTGTATAAACGAATAGGAACCATCTAATAGGAACCATTTGTTGCAATTCAGATAGTTTAAATTTAAATTACTGCAATGAAAAGATCAACTGATATAGGTTATCCATAAAGTTTACTGACTGAATTAGAATAATCCAATAATCCAAGATTTATTCCCCCGCCCCATGATCAAATGCTCTTTTATTTCTCAAATTTGTGTTTATTTCTCCCCTTTCATTACTTATGTTTTCCTTTGGGTGTTTTTGTTTCTTATCCTTTTTTCCTAGTCTTTAACTGTCTTGTAATATTTTGAAGAAATATAATTGGAATACACATAATTATGGTGTGAATTATTACGAATTTTAAAAATATACTTTTTAATTTACTAAATGAGTGATGAAAATTAATATATAATATAAAAACAAAGATAAAAACAAAACTAAAATGATATATGAATTCTCTTTACAATAACCACGTATATGATAAGGAAATATTCTCTGAGCTTAAAAACCCCTCAGCAAATGACCCCTTCAAAAAGATTTGACCTTGAGATAAGAGGAAGAAATATAGAAAAGGGATTTTATAATAACTGCATGTATGAATATACATGCATACACAATACTTTTATTGTTGTTGTTGTCTACCTTCAACTCATTTCCAACTTATGGTGCCCCTATCACATGGTTTTATTGGCAAGATTTGTTCAAAGGAGATTTTACCTTTGCTTTCTTCTGAGAGAGGATGACTTTCCCAAGGTTACCCAGTAGGTTTTCACGGCCAAGCAGAGATTCAAACACTTGTCTCCATAGTTGTAGTCCAGTTCTAAAAACCACTACACCATGCTGGCTCTCATATACAATACACAAGTACATGAGTGTGAATATTTTCATATCGGGAGTGCTTTGAGGGTGTTCCTGCATGGCAGGGGGTTGGACTGGATGGCCCGTGTGGTCTCTTCCAACTCTAAATTTCTATGATTCTATGCTAATGAAAGTCAGAGACTGTCCATATTGTGGAAGCAGTACAGTGCTTTCAAAGACTCACAGAATAAAACTGAGACCCTTTCTGCACTCTGCCTCCAACCCACAATGGCCATGGGATTGTGACGGGATCATGATGATGGTTCTGCATGATGTTGTCACAATCCCGTTGCGATTCTGTGGCCACCCGTCGCAATCCCGGATTACATCATTGACGGATTTCTCCTGTCAATGACTTATAATTGTGCAGTCCTTCTGCCTCCCTCCCACACTTACTTGTTGTGCAGAATGGCAGGAAGCGCAATGGTTGTGCTTCCTTCCCCAGCGCAGCCTGGGAAACTGCTGGGCTGCACTGTGGAAGGGAAAGGCAGAGCCATCGCATTTCTTCCCATTCAGCAGGCTTTCCCTGGATCCCCACATGATGGTTTTGAGAACAGGTAAGGTGCAGAAAGGGCCTGTGATTAAAACAAGTGCAAAGAGCAGGATCCAGAGTTAGAGGAGACCATTACAGCCCTACTGAAATCAATGGAAGCTCTTTTGACTTCAGTGGGTCTATTCTAACTAAGCCTGGTTCCAGCCTACTGTAGGTACAGGGCAATATTGAATGACAATACTTACCTCAGTAAAAAATTTTAAATCCTCCTGCAGTTCTATCCTGTATAATATGTGTGGTCTTTTTTTTTTTAACTTGGTTTAAGTTTCTAAGCCAGGAAATTATGTGGGACCTTGGCCAAATGCAGCCCTAAGGAAATCCCATTCAGCCCTACCTTCCCCCACAAGACCTGTTCCAAATACCAAAAAAAATAAAATAAAAAAAAAATGTTCCACCTCAGCAAGATACAGATCCAGGGTTCTTGTTTTATTCTACAAATTCTATTTCTCAACAACACTCTAAAACAGAAAAAAAAAGTTTGAAAGAGACTAGAAATGACTTGTAAACACTTGGTACATCACTTCTGGTCACTGCTGAACATCCCAGTGTGGTCCACAAAGAGTGAGGAAGACCATGTACCCTTCCCTTTCTAGACCAAAAGTGAAGAACCTCTTTCAGCCCAAAGGTGGTATTCTCATTTCCAGGTATATTCTTGTGGGCTGCTTTCCAATGGTGGGCGGGGCCAAAGGCAAGAAGGTGAGGCCAAAAAATACCAGCATATTTTAGCTTAAAACTCTGACTGACAGTACTTACTATTTCACTAAAATTAACTTTGCTTTTATTTTGCCTTTTGCCCAAGACTGAGACTCAAGGCAGCTAACTTAATAAGGAAATAAAATTGAAGAAACTGAAAGGAAAAAAAAAGTTACAATGACTATGTAACTAAATGAAAAAGAAAAACTTGCCCCAGAGCTGGAAAGCGACCAATTGCTGGTTTCTCAAGAAGGAGGCACAGGCATCTTGGGAAGCCAAGAGGGCAAGATTGAGAACTCTAAAGGGCCAAATTTATACAAGGGCTTGAGGTTTTCTCCTTCTGTTCTCAGCAGGATGGTTTGTTCTGACAAGCTTACCAGGCTCTTGGGCAGAGTTCTTTGCTGGTCCTGATACCTCCACTCCTTTTAGGTGGAAAGCCCAGGCCATTGACATGCAAAGCTTGAGATCTACTACTGAATAAAGATATAGGGCCTTATCACACCAAGGTGTCGTATCACCAGAACAAAGCTTTATTCCTGGTTCGGGATCAATCCCATAGCATGATGTTGTTGCTCACCTGCAGCTATTGCGTTGTAATCTGTTTGAAATGTCCCCTTTTTTCATGCTATAAGTAATCCGTTAATGGCCCCCTTTCCTGCAAATAATCCAGTTAGCTGTGGGAGTGTGGTTTCTTCATAGCACTTCCTTCTGTAGCTGATCCAGTAGTGGGCATGGCGTGGGGTTTCCTGGGTTATCCCTCTCTCAGCTACTCCCAAGGAGATCTCTGCCCAATAACTGCCAGACCAATCATGAGGTGTGTGGTGGGGAAAAGGATTCAGCAATGATGCTGTAATAGCAATAGCAATATAGCAATAGCATTTATTTCTATACCGCCTATCAACTAGTATTATCTAAGCGGTTTACAATGTATTTTAGCTAATTGCCCCCAACAAGCTGGGTACTCATTTTACCAACCTGCGAAAGGATGGAAGGCTGAGTCAACCTTGGAGCCTGGCAGGATCGAACTCACAACCTTGTGGTTGCAGTACTGGCATTTAACCACTGCACCACCAGGGCTCCACTAATGCCAAGGGAAGAGTAGTGTGAATGACACTACTCATCCATAGATGTCAAAAGGGTGCGATACAGAGCGTTAATAATCTGATACCATCTCGGGAATGGTCACTGTGGGATTCCAACAGAACAATGTGGTATTAAGGTATGACGTGATAAACACTTACAGAAGAAATCTGATGGACTATCTTCACACTTAGGCCATTTCTGCACTACACTGTTACAGTGCCATTATTCCACTTTCAACATCCTATGGAATCTTGGGGTTTGCAGTTTAAGGGGGGGCCTTTAGGATTCTCAGCCAGAGAGCTCTTTGGCCTCAGGAAACTATAAACCCCAGAATTCCACAGGATATTGAAAGTGGAATAACACCACTATAACAGTGTAGTGCAGAAATGGCCTTATATTTGTGCTCCACTGCAGTTATTTCTGTCCAGAAATTTTCTCCACAGGAATTCCACAGTATTTTTCCCTGCTTAATTTATTATTCATATACAAAACATGACTTTTGATTCAGGTACATTAAGCAGAACATACAGAGTTTGCTACCAAAAAAGGAGAAAAAATCCCATTGAAAGAAGAGACATTTAAATCCAGAACTTCTGTCTCTCACACAGCTATTGCAAAGCATTTTGTAAGATACAATGTTTTCCTAAATACAATGCAATATTCACTGTAAGTAGTCAACTGATTTCAATAGAGGTGGTATAGTCATGAGTGACTATATTTAATTTGATATCGTATATGTCTGTCAGAATTCTGCTTTGAATAATGCCAGTGCAAAATACCAAGAGTTGACAATTCTACCTAGAAAATCTATCAAGGTCAGTATATGACCAGACCACCCCAGAAGCTACGCAATGATGTAGTTCAAACAGCTGAAGCAATTCACTGTAGACCTTGGCAATGAGAGCTTGGGGGAATTTTTTAAAAAAGAGTTCTCAAAGGAAGTAGGAAAACATGTTTTTCTGCTGCTGGTTTAAGACACTGGAATACTGATACTAATCTGTGCTTTCAAACCAACAGTAATCCCAGGCTGTGCATTAAACTGCTTAATGTCTTCTTTTTCATATTATGGGGGGGCCATTTATTTAAAAATTAATGAGGCACTGACCAGTAGTTCTGTCATTGGTAAATTTCTGGATTAACAGTCTAAATAAAGAGTTTATATTAAGATCAAAAAATACATCAGCTGAAGTCTCTATTTATCCTAGGCCTAAAGAAGTCTCATGATTTCCCAGTACAGGTTTTTTGCTGCTGCCGTGATCTCTACAGTCTAGCTTTGCTTTGCACTAGATGCTTTGTAATCCGTGCTTTAAAGGCTCCATGTTCATTTAAGACCGCCGGGTGAGCTCTCTCATCAAAAAGTTGCCAAAGGGGTTTGCGAGCATAACCATTTTTTTCCTGTATATGGACTGCTTACTGGAAGAGATGCATGCAGAAGACAGACTAACAAATTGTCAAACTGCTTGAAAGCCATTAGCATTAAGCATTGCACGGGTTATACAAAATGAACACAAGCAGCGTTTCCACAGCATATTAAATATTCTGGGACTTTTGCAAGGAAAAGGATCTCCTCTTCCCTCTCTCTCCCTTGTCCTCCCCAGTTAGAATTACCTGTGACCGGGATTCTGTTCTTCCTGCTCCATCAAGGCAGCCTGCAAGGCTTGCTCCATCTTCCATCAGCCATTCAATGGTGGTCAACCAATCAGAGACAAGACATCCTGGCATCCCTTGGAATGCACTCTTTCTTCTTTCAAGTTCTCTGCAAACAAGGGGGAGGGAGTATAGAGAGGAAAGAGAGGAGAGATGCAGCAGTGTAAAGGCAAAACATGCTGTAACCAAAATGGGAAGAGGGAGGGATTTCTGGGCTGTGGAAACAGTCCAACTGAGGGTTCTTCCAGTTAGCTGTTATTAAGAAATTCAGAAGATTATTTTCTATGTACCAAACAATCATTTCTTCCTTCTGTCACTGGAGGACTATATGTTTGGATGAATATTCATGAACTATTTGCAGCTATGAAGCCACTGCCTTGGACATCCATTTTCTCAAGCAACTGAGTGCAAGTTTCCGCCCTGTGCGTTCTGTTTTCCTTCCTGCCTCTTTAGCAAGGCAAATGCAGTCATAATTGATTCTTCCCTTCTTCTCTTTTTTTTTTTAAATTGATGTTGATGTTGCTGATTTTTAAAGGTGCTTCATCCAAGACCTCAGGAATTATAAGTAGTACTGTATAAATAAAAGTACTTTAGATAAGGTACTTTAGTAGTACTTAAAATGAAAGACTCTAAAACCACCATTCATCCAGAGATTTCAGAGGAGTGTGCAAGGGAATGGAGCTATAAAATGCAATAAAAATACAACAAAACAGAGTCATTACAGAACAAGGTAATATTGTAGTGTAAAACGGCAAAGGTAGTATTGTAATGTAAAAAGGCGAAGATACTATAGTAATGTAAAAAGGCAATAAGACAAAAAAAAATGTTTAAAACTGGTGCCATTGAGTAAATGTTACACCTCTGTTAAGAAAATGTTCCACAAACAAGGAGTTGTATCAGAGGTCTCTCCCTTGTTAACACAAAATTGCAATGATCGTATGTCAGGATTGCATAATTTAGATCTCCAAATGCAGAGTTATGAATTCACTTGCAATGCAACTCTTGTGTTCAATGGCAAGGTTGAACAACCAGTGCAAAACCAAATGAAAACTACTGTCTATTTGTGCAGGGGTAGATGCATTTGCACTGTCCGAGAATGTTCAGTTGGATGCCTAATGACACCCCATATGCAACACCACTTCCATGACCTTGAACTAATGCAGACAATGCATGCTGGATAAAAATATCCCAACTGCTTCCATAGGGAAACTTACTCACATGTAAGATACTAATTGCATTCCAACTAATGTGTGCTGAAAGTATTTTGAGAAAATGTACATTTTACTTCTTCATTTTCTTGCAGTGGAAAATACTGATTAATTGGTTCTGATTTGGAGGGATATGTACTTTCACATGCAAAAGAGCAATCAAGCCAGCAAGTCCTTCTGCTACACCCCAAACATCATGATGATTCTTTGTCCAGCCTAATCCATTTAAATCTGTGCCTCTTCCTCCTCTCCACCATCTTAAGACCCTGGGTATACTTACCTTACGACTGCAATCTCAAGTCAGACTTCTCCCTTCTACCCAAATCTGCTTTCCATAACATCTTGCCAAATGAAAGGACTTGGAGATCTCAAAGGCATGCCTACTATTTTACCTACAATATTATAGAAGCATTGCTTGCCTATGGATTTAAAGCAAGAATTGAATTGAACACTTGCCCAGATGTTGTTGGACTGGAACTCCCAGTAGCCTTAGACAGCCTAACCAGTGGGGAGTAATTCTAGGAGTTGCATTTCACCGACTTCTGGAGTGATATCCAGTTTCCATCGCTGTTTTAGGAACACTTTGGACTCTAAGGCCCTTTCCGAATGACGTTGCTGTTTCGTTTCTGCCACAGGATGGCAGCAGTCGACAGGTCGCACTTCCGCACTCCCGTGTATCAGAAGTGCCTGACACACACTGGAGCACTCTTGCTTGAGCCAGGATACGCATCCTCACCATTCATTCAGGATACGCATCCTCACCATTCACCATTGAGGCATGTTCTGGCACCAGCATTATCGTCTTTTCCAATGAGTCACATCATCATGTGATATGTCCAATACACAACAGGCTCCTTTTAGTGATCTTTGCTTCTAGTGAGAGTTCTTGCTCTAAGACCTATTCATTTGTCTTTTTATATTCCATGGTATCCATAAACTTCTTTTCCTAATTCTCCAGTTATGCTACAGGCACACTTGAGAGTACACCTGACTGAACACAGTGAGATGTACATCTTGGCAAATCACTAGCACTGGATAAAACTCGATGAGTGTAATGCAGGAGTGGGCAAGCTATGGCCCATGGAATACATGTTCTCTCACTGTGCCCCTTCTTCCCTTTTTAACTGATAAAACGCCCATAACCTCTAGGAACTATGGATGGAATTTTGCCTGTTTTAGGCTATTTCCAAAACCAGAAGTTAATTCCAATCATGTTCTGTGAAGTTATATTTGAGCCCAGAATAGGCCAATCCTTGCCTAATTATGATTAGATTGCCATTCATAGTTTATAGAAGGCACATGGAGAGGCATTTTCAATGAAAATAGATACATTATGGCCAAGATCTTGCACTGAGAGACGTTATCATGGAGCCTTTCCGCACTACAGTGTTATAGTGCTATTATTATTCCACTTTCAACATCCTGTGGAATCCTGGGGCTTGCAGTCTAGGGAGGGGCATTCAGAATTCTCAGCCAGAGAGCTCTTTGGCCTCAGGAAACTACAAACCCCAGAATTCCACAGTGCGTTGAAAGTGGAATAATGGCACCGTAACAATATAGGGCAGAAAGGCCCATGGCAGAACCATGAAATATGCCCCTACCCTCCTGCAGGACTCACTTTCTTCTTGTGCCTCCCCCAAGGTCCATGAAGTGGCTGATGGACAGCAGGAGACGGCTGAGAAGCTTCTAGCCATGTGACTATAAGCCAGATGCACAACAAAGATGTCACCTTCCAGGATCTCTGGAAGACACCCAGGACATCCTGAAGGCTGCCTTTATTGTTGTGTGTCTTGCTATAGTCACATAGCTAGATATTTCTCAGCTGTCCACTGTTCTCTCCTGGCAAGTACACAGACATGGAGTTGCGGACGTAGGGGGTGGGAAAGCCCAGGAGGAAAATGGGTTGTGAGTGGGGTTTGTCCATTACACAAAAGGAAGAAGAGAATTCTAACCTCTGCAATGACCAAAAATGAAACAAAACACTGGCAACACATGAGTTTTATTTCACATGTGCATATCGTTAATTTTTACTAAAATTTTGAGGAAACAGACTTGATTCTCCCGCCTCTCTCCCCCTCCCCTCCCCTCCCCTCCCCCTTCAGTGTAAGGATCTATCTTTACTCTTTCAATGTAATTCCTGCCTCTGGTATCAAATTTTCTGTTAAAGAAACAGTGCCCAGACACACACTTACTTTGTTAACAGAGGTCTACCTACATAAATGGGAGGAATATAAGGGAGGAAACAGTCCTCCCAGGTCTGGTTGGGGGGCATATGCAGCCGTCAGACATAAAGAAGTTTCCTGACCTTGCTTTTAAACCTTTGCAAGGCTCACTCAAATGCACAGGGGTCTACTTCTGAGTAAACAAGTATATGGTTGTTTTTAAGGTGCCTTCTTCTGAGATGCTCTCTACTTGCTTCTTTCTACCAGCATGCCAAGACCTTTTTATTCAGAGAGGCCTTTGGTTTGTAATTCACATGTAGCAGAAGGGGCTTTTAATGTGGTTTTGTCTTTTTTTATTATTATGTTTTAAACATGTTTTTTGTTTTCATGTTCTTCTTTTTTTAATTGTTTGGTTTTTGGTTTTTTTAAAAAAAAACTTGTAGTAGTAGTTTTTTAGCTGTACCTTGCTTTTAAACTGGATGCAAGCCAGCTACGGTCCACTGAAAGAAAAAATGGTGGGGGATTAATGAACTGACTAATCAGTCTCCCCTCCTATTACCTTACCCTACCACCCCTCCTATGAGATATGTGATTTTCATAAATTAAACTTATTAATGAGACATGTTCTGGGTCATGAAAGTTCAGATAGGATTATGTGGAAACCCAATGCTGATGAGTTTGTGCTAATCCCTTCACCACTTCAGGCTACTGGCATTTTGAATACAGTGGAAGATGAACTGCCCTGATTGGTGAGTGATCAGAGACCATCCCTCGATCTTACCCTACAGAGATCTTTCCTATCCACCCTAAATGAGTGGACATTAAGAGATCGTCATGAGTCCCATCAATGTTTTGTCACTCTGGAGTTAAAGCAATCAGCCCATTGGGAACACTTTTGTCAATCCCATGGAAAAGCCATTACATCTTTGCCAACACACCCCTACAGAGTGTATAATACAGTATAAAAACCCTAGCTTCATTCCCAGTCAATTGTAGTATGTAGTTCGTAGTGCCCCAGAAAGTTGTTCCTCCATGCTATCCTCAAATGCTGTCTGAGTCCTTCTGCTGTTACTCTTTCTTTAGGACTACTACCTATCACCCTTTCCACCCAATCTCTCCCTATCCATCTTTTTTTTTTTTGCCTCGTTTTCTAATAGCTTTGTATGGTTCTTAAGAGTGTCTGATTTCTTGTGTATATGTCAATTCAAATAAAATACTCTATTAACTTTAACTAGAGTCCTCTCTACAGTTAGCATTGGTATACATATGTGCAAAGATCCTGCCATTACCCTCCTCTCGCAGGCCTCCTTTGAGCTTTAATTCCCCCAAATTCTAAGGAGATAGTCAGCATTGCAGGTGGATCCCAATGTCCCCCACCTCGTAGGGTAAAATCCTCATGAAAGTACACAATACAAACCCCCTGTCATATCCACAGATAGTTAATGCAGTATATTCCTTTGTTAAATGGAAAAGGGTTTCAGTTAAATTAGGCATCTTCACTGGACTCAGGCTTGTCTTCCATCTTATTGGGCGTTTCTTCCATGTCTCAAAGATTTTGCTTCTTCTTTCACATTTATTCTAGGTCGCTTCTTCCCACTGAAATTAGGCTAAATATTCTGTAATTGTGCGTATCATTGCCCCAACCCCTCCATCAGCCTTTGAATAAAGGCAACATCAATTATTCTCAAATCATCAGGTTTAATTGATTCAATACAGTCAATGAGAAACAGGGAGTATCACTTGGACTACCATTACAATTTAGTGCTGACACACAGTGACATGTTCAGCAAATGACACAAAAGGACATCCAAGGTGAATTGCTTGTGGGCATATAATCACTTGAAATAAGCCAAGAGTCTGAAAGGGCACAGCTAAAATGTCAAGGATCTACAAGATATCAGTAGCATCCTGTTTTCTTTTGCACCCTTTCCAAAATTTGACCCACTGCTGAATCTAATCTCTAAGTCCAGAGAAAAAGATTTGTAGGATAGTGTATTTTTTTAAAAAAAACAACAACCCTAAAAATAACAATTATACTGCACCAAATCATTATGCAAAAACAAAACAACCCATAAACGATCAGGGATGAGGGGCGGGAAAATCCCTATAGTCTTTACTGTAGGTAAGGAGAGACAAATGGAAAACAGAGACAATTACAATGACAGTTACATAAATGAACAGCAGCCTGTCTCCAAGGCTCTCTGTTTCATTACTTCCTATTCCAATTGCACCAGACATCCTGCCCCAGGATACATGAAGTGCATTACTGAGTAGCTGTAAGATTTTAGCAAAACATTCACAAATATCACCTGTCTTTGAACTCTAGAATGCCTCATCATGAATTAACGTGCGGAATGATCTAGCTCAGGCATTTGTGTCAGTAGCCAAGTGAAATATTATCCCAGTATAATAAAGATCTACCTGTCTTTTAAAAGGAGTTAGAGTGGAAGGAGATTTGCTTGTGGTGGTATTTTTGGGGGGAAATTCACAGTGATGTTAGGAGGCTGAGTGAGAAAGCCAAAAAGCAGTTCCCACTTCAATCATGCACCCACTTTCCTGTGAGTGAGGCCATTTCTACACTACACTCTTATAGTGCTATTATTCCACTTTCAACATCCTGTGGAATCCTGGGGTTTGCAGTCTAGAGAGGGGCATTTAGAATTCTCAGCCAGAGAGGTCTTTGGCCTCAGTAAACTACAAGCCCCAGAATTCCCAGGATGTTAAAAGTGGAATAACAGCACCAAAACAGTGTGGTGTGGAAATGGCCTAGGATTCCAGTCCAATTCATGTTGTTGTTGTTGTTGTTGTTGTTGTTGTTGTTGTTGTTGTTGTGTGCCTTGTGTTTCTAACTTATGATGACCTTATGGTGAACCTATCACAGAGTTTTCTGGGGCTAAGAGTTGTGATGTGCCCATTCAATAGGACAGTTCCCTCCATGGCCAAGCAGGGAACTGAACCCTGGTCTCCAAGGCTGTAGTCAAATGCTCAAATCACTGCACTACACTGGCTTTCATACACTATTGTGTTACCGCAGTTTCTAGCCGGACTTGGGGGGCACCAGATATCATTTTGATATCAATAATTTGGCCTTCCTTACCCATTCCTTCCCACGTGCTTGCAAGGCCCCCGGACAAGCACGCAAACAGGCTTGGTCGCTAATCGCTGGAATATTCCAAACAAATACAGGCTGGCCAGAAATAGCCAAGCTGCCGCTTCAGGAGACCTCCAGGCAAGTACCCTCATTATGTATGCACGCTACTGACAAAGAACTCCCTGCCCCGAGCAGGCAGCTTGACGAGCCGGATACTCAAGTGTCAAGCACTCCGCGTTTGCATACTGGCTACCCTATTGACAATTTGGACCTAACTCAATCATGCTAAATTCTGACCTGTCGAGGCTTTGTCTCCAGCCCAAAACTCACTGTTTTCCCCAAGTACGGGCTAGCCTACGACCACATTTTCCCCTATAAGAACCCCTGACTTTGAGAGCTTCCTCAGATCGCTCCCGACTTCCATACCGCCTTGCTGCCGCTTTGCTTGGTGAGCTTTCCCCTCAGTCCCACGTACTGAGAGCCTCCATATTCACGAACTCCATCTTCAGACTACCCGGGCTTCAGGACAGGTGCAGTGTTTCCCACACCAGAAACCTCCTCTCGAAATCCCTCTATCCAACTCCAACCTTTATTTCTCTAGTTATCTGTGTGAGTATGATGCATACATTTGTTTGATTATATTTTAATAAAAACAGCAATTATTATTTCACATCTGTTTGCTCCTTGACTCGGCCTGACCCCGTAGACGCTGGGTAAAAGATCTCGCTCCGTTGCCCTGCCTCTCGCAGTGCTAACTTGTGCTCTTTGACTAATTTCCCCAACTTGTGTAATTTGGAGAGCATTTAGGTATCCCTCACAGGACCCCCAGAAATCAGGGTAACAATTGTGTAGTGTGACCTAGCGAGACCAAATTCCATAACTAAATGAACAGGCAGTAAACATAGAATCCACTCAGTTTTGCACAGAATCCCACTCAGGACCATTATCCAGAATGAGGCAGCCAACCCACGTAGCAGAAGCTAGTGGGCAGGGAAGGATGGTAAGGGACTAGAGCAGTAGTTCTCAACCTGTGGGTCCCCAGATGTTTTTGGACTTCAGCTCCCAGAAGCCCCAGCCACTATGGTCAATACTCAGGGCTTCTGGGAGCTGAAGTTCAAAAACGTCTGGGGACCCACAGGTTGAGAACCACTGGACTAGAGGATAGGCCTCTAAGTGCCACATCATTGTCTCGTGCTTCCTAAGGTAGCCTGCTGCCTTTAGGTGCTGTGGGAAATGCTATCCTCTGACCAATGTTGAAATATGAGTCAGCTGTCAATCCACTCAGTTTCTGAGCATGGAATGGAGAGAGGCGCCATCTTGACCTTCAGCTCAGACAACAAAACCTTTTTAGCTGGCTCTGATTCCTCTGAAAGTATTGGCGTACCAGCAGCTTTCTAGTTTTCATGGGTACAATCCAGCCAAATAAGGCACCTTTACATTCTGCTGATTTATATAGGAGAAATTCAGGCACATTCTGAACTCCCCCACTGAAATAAATGACAGCTAAATGCTCTCCCTTTGGCAGAACTTGACCATAGATTTCAAAAACAGCTGTGATGTTTTATATTTGCTTTGATGAAAGTCTTAGGCCATTTCCACACTACACTGTTATAATGCCATCGTTCCACTTTCAACATCCCGTAGAATTCTGGGATCTGTAGTTGATGGAGGGGCATTCAGAATTCTCAGCCAGAGAACTCTATGGCCTCAGGAAACTACAAACCCCAGAATTCCACAGGAGGTTGAAAGTGGAATAACAGCACTATAACAATGTAGAGCAGAAATGGCCTTAGTGAAAAACCATGCCAAAGGAATAGATTGTGGACATCTCATGATGACCAGATAAAATGTTGATCTGAGTGCTTATCACATATTTAATTAACCAATCTTATTTGCTAGAAAAAAGTTTGTAGTTATGGATGCTCAACTGAATAAAACTCCCACCCAGGCTGGACTGGCAGTTCCAAACCTTGAGCTCTTGTCATTCACCTCGCCCTTTTACCCTTAAGATCCCTTCCTGGGTCTGGTACTCAGGCCTTAAAATGATAACTACTGTGGACAAGTGGTTGTTTTGATCAGTGGGTTCAGTATGGTAAAGCGTGACCAGTTCCCTTATCAACTCTTAAATGAAAGGGAGTTGGACACATCTGCAGAAAATAGAAGAAGTAAAGACTGATTATATAACAACTAAGTTAAGCAATAACTTGTTGAACTTTTCCCACATGCCCAGCTCCCCAAACCCTATTTAGATTTTCACCCTATCTCTGAGTGCCTTGATTCTATTTCTTCTTTTTCTCTATCTCTTCCTTTAACAGACAAGCCTCTAGGATATATCTATTTTCCCCATAGCACCTCCCCTTCACAGCATTCCCTGAACAGTGATTGCCTGGCTCTAACCAGGCTCGTTCATCTTCTACCTTCACATCCAGTAACACAAATGACTCAAAACTGGCTGCACTTAAATAGATATATCACTTCAATCTATGCTGTCATCAAAATGTCTGTCAGAGGAGAAATTTCCTCTTAGAGGGTGCATCCAGACTGCTTAAAATATCCTGTTTTTTTTTCCAATTTGATTTTGTTATCCCAGAATATTTTCTGTTAGGTGCCAGCACAGTTAGAGACATTTTATACCAGCTTCCCAGGTTAGTTTATTTTAGCCCAGTATAAAATTAGAAAGAACAGGAACAAAATATCAGACTTTTCAATCAGTCTGAATGTGCTATAAATCTCTTTTTCAGAAGCAAAATTAAGCACAGCACAAACCTAAGCTGTTACTCCCAAGTAGCATAAATACATTGAAGCAATAGGATGAGTGTTGCTTATTTCCCTTTGGCCTTCCCTAGTCAGGACTAATCATGGTATTTCCACCTAGGCATTAGATCTGATATAATCAGAGGGTGACATCTAGTGATCACTTTAAGAAATGAACTGTTTGGATTACAGAGGAAGGGACTGGCAAAACCACCTCTGAGTATTCCTTGCCTAAGATAACCCTATGAAATTAATGGGGTCACCATAAGTTGACAGGTGACTTGAAGACACATACAAAGAGGCCCTTTCCGCACAAGGTGCGTGAAGCAGTTCGTGCTGTTTCTTACCATGTCTTATTGGATCCAAATAACACGGGCTTTCCCTCATTTGCTTCTGCACAGGTTCTCTGTATGTTTCCTTTTGATTTGGAGGAGTGCAAGTTCATGCATCCACACTACTTTGGCAGTGACTGCTCCCACTACTCCCCTCACCCTGCCCCGATTGGCTTTTTTTCTCTTTTGGGTTGGTACATTTGTACGTACCTATGTACCTATGTAGGTACATATTTGCCATTGTATAAGAGGCACTCTCCCCTCCAAATGCCTTCTGAAAATTGGGGTGCAAATATGGTAACTTCTGCCACCCAGGCAGATCACCTGGCAGAGCAAAGTTGGGAGAGCAATCTCACACTCCCCGCTCATCTCTGCTCTGCCACTGGCACAATCCTGCCCCAGAGAGGAATGGGGGAAGAATCTTCTTACACACACACACATGCTCCCTCTTTCCCTCTTCTTCCAACCTCGGCAGGAAAGTTTCCCCTCAAAGAGGAGAGGAATAGGGGGAAGGAGCTTCTTACACACACACACACACACACACACACACAGCTGCATCTTTCTGCCTGGGCAGGGAGGTCCCGCCCACCCAAGCAGATAGGACAGGAACCGGGAACAGAGTACTAAAATGTTTTTTCCTAAATAATATAGTCCAAAAATAGGGTGCTCTTATAGTGCAGTGTGTCTAATGCCGGCAAATAACGCTAAAACATTTGCAAAATAGAAAACGGCTCTCTCCCTTTAATATCCCTGTGCCGTGTTTTGTCTAGTTACTCCATTTTCTAAAGTTTGCTGAACAAAACAAAAAATGGTGCCTACCTGTCCTTTGATGGGTGGGGATAGCTGGAGAAGGTGAGTACACCCACAGCCTATCCTCCACTGCCCACCAATTCACATCGATGCAAATGTATGTATCTGCACCACTGTGAAAGTCCGAATCTGCTTGATCTTGAAAATTGTTTTGGATTTTTTCCCGTTTTCAAATAGCGTACTTCCCCACCACACGGGGGCACATTAACTTGGGATTACATGCAGAATGATTGTAAGTAAAGCGAACCTAATTCGCTCTCATGTGCAGAACAGCTCCGTGCCAAAACACATCGACCCACGTTAATAACCCTGTGCGGAAAGGGCCAGAGAGAGCAGTTTTACTAGCTTTCTTGGGATGTGTGCCAAACTGGGTTTAAGCCCCCTTCCCCCCGATCAACCCAACTTTTTCAGCATTTCCTGGAGACAGGAAAGAGATTGGAGTCACTAGGGTATCTTGCTTTGTCAAGGGCAGCCTTCATTTTGAAAATGTCTTTAATTTGAAAAGCTCTCCAATTGAAATCCGATTTAAAGAGAAGTAATTCTGAATCAAGAAAACCAGGGTCCCTGAATTTTCCCATCAACAGTTGCCACCTGGATAACAAGAGTGAACAGAAGTACAGGTTAGCTTGTCATAATTTTTACCATGATGGCAAGATACATTGCATTTCTATTCTATTTCTATTATAGCAACCCTTTGATTGTGTATTAAGTACATTTTTATCTCACTTTCCTGCCAATGAGGTCAAGGCAGTACACATGACTTTATTACTCTTCACTTTGATTTTACAACAACTCTGTGAGGTAGGTCAGGCTGAGACATACTGACTGGTCCAATGTCACCCTGTAAGCTTTAAGACAGGGATATAATTCTTCACTAATTTTCATTCACAAAGGAAACAATGAGTAATTTTACCATTTTTCCTGTGCTTTAAGAATGTGGAAAAACGGTAGTTTTTGAAAACTGGTCACACTTGGTACTTATTCTGTGTAAAATTTGCATTGGATTTTATGCATTGAAAATGCCATTTCCTGTAGAGAAATGTTGTTGCTTGCACAGAAAATGCTGTTATCTACACGCATGTATACACCCACACACAACCCATGTGCAATTTTGAGCACATTAACCCACAAACTGTGAGGATTCTCATCTGTCCAGGGTTTCTCCTCATCAGGGTTTTCTGAGACTTGAGAATCAGATATTGACGATTTTCTGCAGATGTTTGAATGTTCTTTCCATCACTACTTTAGAGGGCTATGAGAACTAGACTCTGGGTTTCCCATGGCCTAATCCAGCCATTTGACCAAGGCATCAAATTCACTTTCATGTAATTAGTGCATGACAATTTTTTACTCTATGCTCTTTCATTCTTTTTCTTGGTGATACATAGGTGGCCACCCTGGATGGAGCAAACCCCAATCTCTTTCAGTCTTTGGGATGGACTCTTTAAGAACTTTTCTGAACCATTTGAGAGAGGTACCTTTATTGTGAAGTGCTTATGGCTTCTCTCTCCATACACATTTTGAAGAAGAAAAACTAATTCTACTATTGCATGTCATGCCCTGGATCATTGTACAGCAGCCCAATGGTGTTTCTTTAGATAATTCCTGATAGGATTGTAGTGCCACATGTTGTAACATTGTTGTTCCCTACAATTGGGGTGGGGGGAATTATGTGACTCCCCAGACCTCAAGTCACAGCAGCATTAGCTACCACAACCAAAACCAAAGGGTGCTGGGAGCTGCAGCTTAAAGAATATCTGGAGGGCTGCATAATTCTCACCCCTGTCTTACATATTACTATAAAGAAGTATAAGCTATTACTTGCTGTTACAAAAGTCTTTTTCTCTAAAAGAGAGGAAAGGAGGTGAAATAACACTTCATAAGACAGGTAATTCACTCTCCTGGGTGCAAAATGTTTTAAATTATTAGTTCTCTCAACATTAAATTAACAAATCTACTTTTTCCAAGGAAAAAAGGTCATACAAAGCGAGGCAGGGGAAGCAGTTTGGCCTGGTATGACATTTAGGAAAATAAAATAACAAAAGACTCCAATGAAATGTTTGCCTGCAACGAATGTCCATCTCTGTGTCATTTAAAGGCGCCTTTGCTAAACTTCATGATAGAGCTGACCACCAATGGCAGATAGAATGGCCGTCACCAGAACTGAAGGGGCTCTTGCCTGCAGCAAGGACAGATTCCTGAGAGTTCACAGAGGGAAAGCTTGGAAGAGTAACTTTTGGACAATAATTCCCAGAATGTTCCTCAGCCAGCATGGCCAGTGGGTGTTGTAATTTTAAAAAGTGACTTTTCCAAGCTATGCAATGGAGGGGGGGGCTTGCCATTCTGTTACTGAGGTGCTCCAGGGTGGTCCACCAGTTGCTTTCCACTCAAATCTCTCAGAAGAGGGCATCGTTAAAAACAAACATGGAGGTCACTTGGACTTGTTATGGGTGTCTTGGGTTTTATAGCAGATGTTAAATGATGGTCTGTGATGGAATTCTGGAGCCCTAACACCTGCCTGACTAGTTCAGCATCCAAAACTTCAATGAAGATCAAGTCATTAGTGTCACATTGTATAGTGCCCAACAGCATATGCTGAGAAATTTATGATTCAGATATCAGGCCAGCCATGTATTTGCGTTATAGATAGTTGTAGAGTGAGCTGGTGGTGATGACTTCCACCACCATTTGGAGGGAGTTAGCCTGTCCCCTCTATTTGGCCCATGAGGCACTAACTCTGTATTTCTCTGGTTAACAAGAATGTCCTACCTGTGTCAGCTTGGATGATGAAGGTAAGGTCCAGAAATATCTAAGAAGAAAAGGAGAACCATGTTTATGTTTTTGTTTTTTCTCCCTGTATTGTACTTGCTCTTCTAGATTATTGTAGTGTCCCCACAAAGAGCTGAGACAGGTCATAAGGTCATGAGAAAAAAAAATCTAAAATCCATTATTGTGGTAAAGCTTTTACTACACCAACAAAAACATATTAATGGGAGACTGAGGCCCTTTCCTCAGCTTACCTTATTCCAGAGACATCTGGTGTGGGTCCTGGCGTTGTCTCTGGCAGGAGGGGAGCATGACAGGAGCACTCCCCTCCACACCAGCTGCCTCCGTGAATGGAGGATACATGAAAGCTGTGCCTCTTCCCGCTGCAGCACAGCCATTGTGCTTCCTGGACCTCCGCACACCAGATAAATGCAGGCAGGTGGCAGGAGGGCTGTGTGATCACGGGTCATTGATGGGGAAACCTGTCAATGATTTGCGGCGCAGTTGCACCGCCTGGGGACAGGAGAAGGATGGGACCCGGATGATGTCATGCAGAGCCATCATCCAGGTCCCATCCTTCTCCAGTCCCCAGTGCGGGATGATGACATCCTGTGGAAAGGGCCTGAGTCACAAGATGACTGGGTTCTGTGGTCCAGATCTATCTTTTATGCCTAAAATTTAGGCATAAATTTAGGCCAAGACCTGCTTTTGGGTAACAAGCTTTGGCAACTGTAGGGAAAGCTCAGTAACAACAGTGTACCATAATTTGTCCTTTCTTGTGATGATAAGAGAAGTCTAAAGTGCTCCTAACTAGTTCCTTGGATTTGGCTGGTGGGTTGGGATTGTTTGCCTAATTTTTATGTACCTTCTCGGTACCTCATATAGTTGAATTACATTAAAAAATGACAACATATATGTTTGGAGACTTTTTAATTACCACTTTGAACTTCATGAGGAAAGGCCAGAGAGTGACCATGAAGAAGAAATCTGCTTAGCTATAGAAAATGTTGAAAGCTCTTAAGAATTTCAAGTTAAGTTGCAAGGCATCCCACCCCATGTCCTTGAACATATTGACACATTCTGGATACTAGTCAGAACACCAGTATGTTGCAAGGAACAAGTATGACATATGCAGTTTGGAAATGGCATCAGTTTATATTACTGTCATAGGTTGGTATTCAGTATTGCAGCTACAGATTTGTAACATGGGCCCTTTTCACACGTGGTAATTAAGGCAGGCCAACGCATCTTGTAACGGAGGTCTTCTGCGTGTTGGAGTGGACTAGGCTCAATTTATTTACCTTCGTTCTGCACGTAATTCCAACTAAATGTGCCCCCATGCAGTGGTAAAGCATGCTATTTGAAAAATGGAAGAAATCAGTTTTCCAATTTTCCAGATCGAGCCAATTCGTACTTTCGCAGTGGTGCAGATACATACATTTGCACCAATGCAAATTGGTGGTCAGCAGAGGGCGGGCTGTGGGCGTGGTCAGCTTCTGCAGCTGGTCCCACCCAGCAAACGACAGGAAGCGGCCATTTTTCGATCCCCCAAATTTTGAAACTACAATAACGGCATGGAAGGCTGCAAGTATGTAGAGCGGCTTTCACTTTCTACAATTTTTATAGTGCTCAAGTTAGGTATTCACTGTTCAAACTGGCCATGGTGTGGGAAGTAGTCGTGGATGCTGGGAATAATGGTGACTGGACTTTTCATACGGGGGGGGAGCAGTGCTGCATGTCCTTTCCTTTCTCTTTTCAAAATACTTACCACTAACCATTTCCCCCTCATCCGCATTCTCCTCCATATATATTTCTCAATTTCCTTAGAAAATGGCCTCCACATGCACCCATGGATGCAGCATGGGACCTGCAATACTTTCAGTAGCACATACCACTTGCCCCTCCTGCAAGTTTCTCTCCCCTCCACATACCAACAAACCACCCACATAAACTAGCAGCTCAAAAAACTGTCCTTAAAAAGAACCCTTGCCGGGAACATGGGACACGCAGTACTTCCCTACTACACTCTCACACCCACCATCCACCTCTAACTCCTTCCCCACACTTCCAAAGGCCCAAAACCACCACCTTCTGGAATCTTCCACCACGCCCTAAGGTCTCCATGCCCTTCTTCATGGGGAACATGAGACATGCAGTACTTCCCTACTACACTCTCACACCCACCACCCACCTCTAACTCCTTCTCCACATTTCCAAACGGCCAAAACCACCACCTTCTGGAATCTTCCACCACGCCCTAAGGTCTCCATGCCCTTCTTCATGGGAACATGAGACATGCAGTACTTCCCTACTACACTCTCACACCCACCACCCACCTCTAACTCCTTCCCCACATTTCCAAACGGCCAAAACCACCACCTTCTGGAATCTTCCGCCACACCTTATGGTCTCCATGCACATCTACATGGGTAACATGGGACATGCAGTACTTGACTACTGCACCCTCACACACACCATCCACCTCAAACTCCTTCCCCACACTTCCAAAGGGCCAAAACAACCACCCTTTGGAATCCTCTGCCATGCCTTATGGTCCCCATGCGCATCTACATGGGGAACATGGGACATGCAGTACTTCCCTACTGCACTCTTACACCCACCATCCACCTCAAAATCCTTCCCCACACTTCCCTGCTCTACCACAAGCACCCTCCTGAATCATCCGCAAAAGCCCCATGGTCTCCAGCCACAACTTCATGGGGATCATGGGATACGTAGTACTTCCATCATTCACTCTCCCTACAACCTATCCACCTCTACTATCTTTCATACACTCCAAAGAACAGAACAAGCACAGAGGCCTCATCACGCAGACTCTAGTGCGCCTGGGAGATGCAGTATACGCAAGAGAAAAAGCTTTTAAATTTTGAATAAAATACTTTATAGAAAAATACAGATAATTTTTGTAAAACAGATGCAGGGGGAAGAGTAATTATTGCTTGGCTGGGGAAAACAAGGGAAACAAGTAGTAATTGGTTTGGGAAAGGAAGGGCAACAATCAAAAACAATTACAGCTTGAGGTCCTTCTCGCTCAGAATGGCCCTTAGTCCACGGATCTCCCTTGTTCCGTTCTCATAGCCCTGGGAGATAGAAAGCTGTCATGCCGTGGATTTTTCGAATAATGAGTGCTGCAGGATGTCATCTGTGGGGAACAGAAAAGATCCGTTATAGGTTAGCCATGTTGGGCATGAAAAGCTTAACGGTAGGAAGCATAAGCAGGGTTTCCAACTGTTTTTGCCACAGGAAGTATGCACCTATAGAGGTTTGTAGTGTTGTCCTCTATTTGTTGCAGACGGTCAAAGGCCGCATCAACGCGTGACAACTCACGCCTCCGTGGTGCTGGCTCTACAGTCAAGGTTTTAACAACGTCAGTTAGTGACGATGTGCACACGTGACTGTTATAAAGTTGAGGAGAATGCCACATGTAGCAGTGCAATGATAAGAGCGATTAGGCTACAACGCAGAAACACTTACCAGATGTGGATGGGCCGGGTATCTCTTCTGCTGCCTCCCCTTCCCTGGATGCCTGGATTGTGACTTCCACTGTTGAAAAGATAAAATCCGTATCTAACAATAATGTTCTCTGTGTGTTTCAGGCTGCATTCCACTGGCCAGTACAATGTCAACAAAAAATATGCTCACCTCCCACATTTCGAGTGTCTTCCTCAGCAAGATCAATCACCAGCCTCCCTGGACTGGACCCCGAAGAAGAGGATGATGAAGCGGCTCTTCATGGATACCTTGTGCGCCGCTTGGCCCTGGCATCTCCTCCAACTCTCTCTCCATGGCAGAGGTCGAGTCTCCAATTACTATGCTTTCCTCCTCTGTAGCAGCAAGGAGAGAAATACACCGCTGTACTATTCCTGAAATACCAGGGTACACAGGCATGCATCTCATATGTTATGCAGGCATGGGCAGAAGTTTCTCCAACTAAAGTGAAATTAATAAGTTTCCTTAAATATTCCTTCCCACCCATTTCTGACTGCTACAGGTAAACTATATGTTCCCCTACCTTTTTTCTCTTGTTCGTGGCGTCCCTCAACCATGCCATGGGAGCCTGTCCCACGTCATCTCCTGCCTGTCAGGATAGCACATGTTGATGTTTATGCATGTGCAGATTGCACTTGAAAGGCTGCAGCCACATTTTGGGGAGCAGAAAAGCAACTTTTCACTTAAATTTGTGCTTATGAAAGAGGGCGGTAAGAGTTATTCATGTCCTCAGTGCTTGTCCTGCCGTGATGGGCACCCCGCTACCTTCCACAATCGCAGCATTGTGGAGTAGAAGGCAGGTCTGGCTGTGTGTGGGGGGTGCCCATTGAATGACTCCAAAGCATCGTAGAACTCCCCCTTCATAGATTTGAACTTTTGAGTTCACCTGGGGGGCTGTTCTGGTATAGCCCTTGTGGCTGAGCTATGCGGACATAGTATTCTTTGTTAGGAGTATTTGTACTCCTCATTAGAATGGGTAGTCCGCTGCTGGCCCTTATGAGATCTAGTAACTCTTAGATTTTACTATCACCCCACATGGCACCTTCTCATTCCATCACCACTCAATCAGCAAACCCACAATTAGATCCAGCAATTTCTCTCTCTCTCTCTATCTCTCTTCTCATTCTCACTCTCTCTCTGTCACTCTTCTCTCTCTCCCTCTCCCTCTCTTTATCTCTCTCTCACTTTCTCTCCAAACATAGAACACACCACTGACAGAAATGGATGAAAAGGGGAAGAATAATACAGAAAATGTTTTGTAGAAGGGCAGAGAAGGGTGGGGAACAGCAAAGGAAATCAGAAGTGGGGCAAGACAGGGAGAAGGCAAGCAATGGGACAGGGAAAAACACTCACAGAACACCAACCAATCTTCCACCACACCTGTAACTCCACACTCCAAAAACCCACAAACCTAAAATGACTCCTCCACTGGCCTATAGGGGTTCTCAGAGACACATTTTGGAGTTCAGCTCCACTGCGCAGTCGCGAACGTTCGCAGCCTGGAAACTGTGCAGTTACTTTCTAGCCATTGTCTAAGCGAGCAGTGGAAAAACTTGCCACCTTAGGTTTGTTGCAGAAAACAGGGTGAATAGAGAAGAAATGGAAAGCCAGCAAACTTCTACCAGTAATGTTTGCAACCCTCGTGAGAGGGAGTTAGATCTTAGAAAAGTAAAATAAGAAAAGTAAAAAGTAAAGGGAGGAGGGTGGCATGAAGATCTTCTGAAGTAAAGGACTTGTTGGATGTTTGGGGGAACAGCGTTATCAAGAAGATCTACAGGAAAGCCATAGAAATATAGAGATTTTCAAGGATGTAGCACTGGAGTTGAGAAGAAGGGGACACAAGAGGACTGCGGAGGAATGTAGGAAGAAAACTAAAACGTTAAGACTAGACTATTGGCATGCTGTAGCTGCAAATAAAAGGACAAATTCTTCTTGGGTAACCTGCACATACTACAATGAACTTACATGTTGCAGAAGAAAGTGAGGAAGCTATGGATGGTGGAGGGACAGCAGTAGGTATGAGCAATTATGTTTCAATGAGTATTAATACATTTCATTTTTCTGTTTCCTCAAATGTATTTATTTCTCCCTTCTTTTCTAGATGAGGAAGCAGAGGAGAGGGTTGAACATGTTGAGGAAAGCATCCAGGACCCATCCGACCTTGAGGCATCTGGTAAGCCCACAAGGATGTGAGAGATAAATAATAGTGCAGCAGTAGCAATGTGTGAAAGCTGTTGTCCCCATCCCTTATCATGCTCCTGTCTCAGTATAAGGGCATGCCTCTTTTTTTTTTCAAAAAGCCTATAAATGCTGCATATGGAGTTGTGGATTTCTGAGAGGACACATAGTCCACAGTACTTTCCCCTTAAACCCGATGCAGAAGGCTGCATCACACCTCTGGGGAAGGATGTCATCCCCTATCCCTGGCACTAACGCAGTGAAGAAATAGACAGTAATATTCAGAAGCTAGACATATTTCATTGCTGCGCTCCAGGAGCATACAACAGTCTTTTAATGTGCTTTCCAAGATATCTCCCTTCCACAAGATATAGTACAAAGCCTCATGTGCCACTGCCCAGGTAGTTATAGAGAAGAAACGCTCCATCCCGGTGCATGCGGCCCTTCTGGCATGTAATTACTTGTGCAGTCCATGTGCACTCCAAACCATGACATAAAATGCCAACAATCCATAATCCTCTGAAATGTACTTTTTATCACTCATGAAATAGGGATATCTTTTCTTTCACCAAGGCATACTTTCCCTGGTCAACAGCACATTACCAGCTGTATCCTCTTGTTTGCGATTTGCAGCATTATAGTCCATGGGGCATTGTTCAACTCAACGCCTTTGGCAATTCGCACAATTTTTTTTAAAAAAAATCCAATTTCTATTGTTAAGATATTCTCAGGGTTCCTTTAATAAGTAGTCCGCGCATGGCCGTGAAATGCCTCAATGCAATCCGCCTGCAGCCGTTACCCATGTAATACAGAAATGTGAGTTGTACAACTGCAACAAGGATTGGTGGAAATGGCCACGTTCTTCCGGACACAGAAATAATCAAATCACTTCAGTATCTTTGCAGAAGGAGTGCTACTTTTACCATAATTTTTTCATTTATCCAAAAAGCCACAGCATCATTCTGGCACCGGGTGACATGTCAAATAGGAAACACATGTCATGGTTATTTCCAAATCAAAATGTTATCATTTATAGCTTATAATCTGTTGACATGCCTGGCACCTTTTTCTAGACAATTTTAAAAGTTCCTTAATTCTTAAATGTAAAAGGTTGGTGTTATTTCTCTTATCTTGCGCAAACACTGTGGTTACGAGTTTTAATCTGGGGGAATACAAACATGATAAAAGTTAAGTTTCTTAAAGGAAGCTCCGAGTTGTGCCACTGAATCATTTTTAACCTCGTATTTAGTTCATGTCAATGTTGAAAAAAGAGACCCATCTGAATTCGTATTTAAATTATTTTAATGACAGAAATCAGTTATAGAAAAAAATTAAACTAGTGGAACATAGTTATGAAATATATACAACCAATAAGGAGTGTTCTTCAAGGTGAAGGTGTCCTAGGCCGGTCTATATTTCATTAGGTGGGTAGATTTATGGGAACAGGGGGGAAAGTGAAATGTAGGGATCTCTATCTACCAATAACAGGGGGGAGCCCAAAAGGAAGAAAAAAGGCATTCTGGGGTGGGTTTACATCATTGAGGACCCCTGCGCTGGGCTGACACTGATCAAGAAGCGGTGAGGCTTGCTATCGCAGCTCTAACCCTTTCCCCCTCTCGGAGCTTCCTTCCAGAGGCATAGGGATGGATATCTTCCACTCGATGGGGAAGACGTACAGGTGGTGGTGAGCTCAAGTCCAGGTGCAGAACATGTCCCTTTATCTCACAAATGTTGTATAGTACAACACAGGCGGAGACAGCGGGTAGAAAGTTCTGCTCCAAAACAGTCAATGGTGCAGAAAGGCAGCCCCATCTAGCTTTTAGCCTTCCAAAAGCCCTTTCAACTACATTTCTGCACCTGTTGAATACTTTATTGTACGCCAATTTCCTTGCGTCTAGATGTCCAGCGTATGGCTTCATCAGCAACCTTGAAAGGGGGTATGCAGCATCGCCCAGAATAAGTGGTCCAATCTGAACCCCATCATTGGTGGTGGTTGGGTTTCTGGGTACAAATCTTCTTGCCTCCATGGCCTGCCACAGGGACGAGTGCCGGAAAAAAAAGGCATCATGGGTTTTACCCATGAAACCCAACACAATGTCAATAAAACGTCCAGAATGATCCACTGTGCCCTGTAGCAGGATGGAGAAGGATCTTTTCCTGTTTATGAACTCCTCGCCTCTTCCCTTGGGTGGTGGGACGGGAATATGAGTGCCATTGACTGCCTTGATACACTGTGGGAATCCCATTTGAAGGAAGCCATCCATGATTTGAAAGTGGGAGGAAAGAAGGGAAATTTTTTTTTCCAAATGTATAGAACATATAGAACAAAGTAGTGCATGTCCCATGTTCCCCATGTAGATGGGCATGGAGACAATAGGGCGTGACTGTTCATTCTGGAGGGTGCTTGGGCCTTGGGAAGTATGAGGAAGGAATTTGAGGTGGATGATGGGTGTGAGAGCATATTAGGAAAGTACTGCATGTCCCATGTTCCCCATGTAGATGTGCATGGGGACCATAGGGCATGGCAGAAGATTCTGGAGGGTGGTTGTTTTGGGCTTTTGAAGTGTGGGGAAGGAGTTAGAGGTGGATGGTGGGTATGAGAGTGTAGTAGGAAAGTACTGTGTGTCCTATGTTCCCCATGTAGATGCGCATGGGGACCATAGGGCATGGCGGAAGATTCCGGAGGGTGGTTGTTTTGGCCCTTTTGAAGTGTGGGGAAGGAGTTAGAGGTGGATGGTGGGTGTGAGAGTGTAGTAGGGAAGTACTGTGAGTCCCATGTTCCCCATATAGATGGGCATGGAGACCATAGGGTGTGGCTGTACATTCTGGAGGGTGTTTGTCTGGGCCTTAGGAAGTGTGAGGAAGGAGTTAGAGGTGGATGGTGGGTGCGAAAGTGTATTAGGGAAGGACTGTGTGTCCTATGTTCCCCATGTAGATGCGCATGGGGATCACTGGGCATGGCAGAAGATTCTGGAGAGTGGCTGTCTGCACCCTGGGAAGTTTGGGGAAGGAGTTTGAGGTGGATGGTGGGTGTGAGAGTGTAGTAGGGAAGTACTTTCTGTCCCATATTCCCCATGTAGATGCGCATGGGAACCATTGGGCATGGCAGAAGATTCTGGAGGCTCTTTTGGGGGGTGTCTTGGGAGGAGGAGGAAGGTGGAGGAGGATTGAGTGTGCGCATCAGCATATATCCACCAAACATTAGTTTTCATATGCCAACGTGGATTGTTTACAGCTGCAGTGCTGTGCAGAATGCATGCTCACCCTCCGATAGTCTCCAAGGCAAATGGTTGAGGACAGGAGGACGTGGTCTATTGCCAGGCAGACCTTGATGGCTATCTCTGCGACTGTGGAGATCCCCAACCCCAAAGTATTTGCAGTCTTTCGGTAGATTAGGAGGGTTGTCAGTCATCAAACAGCAATGGCCACTCTCTCCTCCACAGGAATGGGTTCATGCATCTTGGTAGTCCTTCGCTTCAGGTGGGGACGCAGATTGTCTGCTATCTTAAACAGGGTGGCCTTTGTCATCCTGAAGTGATAGAGCCACTGGTCATCATCTCATGTAGCCAGGACCTCATTGGTCCACCATGTGCTGCACATCCTTTCCCAAACCCACCATCTTCTTGGCCATGGTACACTTTCTGAGGAACCTCCTACTAGGGCTGCATACATGCTGGCATCATCGTCACTGCAATCCCAGGAAGCAGCAAGAGAAGCCTCACTGAGGGCACTGGCTCCTTGCGGGTAACCACCCACCTGTTGGACCCTGTACCTCCTGGCTCAGTCACAGTTCCATTGCCTTTGCATTGATGCCATCACAAGTCAAAAACGGACGCAGTACCGTGGCAACAGTTCTTAACTGGTCTTGTTCCATCCCAAAAGCTGGACAAGACACTTGGGGTACAAGTAACAAGATCGATGTACTGGCAAGCTCAATCAGATCCACGGAGGACACCTTGCTAGTACCAAAAATTGATCACTCTCCAGAAGCTTCCCAGGAAAGAGGGCTCAGGGGAGGGCTCATGGGAGTGGCCGGGGGGGCAGTATAGACTTTTGCATGTACACACGTACACATGTACATAATGACATACAGAACCATGCAAAAAAAGAGGGGCCAATCACAGTCAATGGGGTGGGGTGAGGAGAGTAGGGGGAGTGGCCACGGCAGAGGCAGTGCAGATCTATGAACTCACACTGCTCTAAATCGGAATGGAACATACGCAGTAGCTGTGTGGAAGGAAATAAGGAAAAATCCGCCTTGTTTCAAGCCCAGAAGATCCAATAAGAAACGGTACGAACCAAGTCACTAGCCTCGTGCGGAAAGGGCCATAGAGTTAGGGATCCATAATCAGTGTGTAGTCAGTAAAACTATGTAGTCTTACTGGAAACCTATGTAAATGCCACCCCAGTCCATCTTAAGAGACAGCCACCAGACTAGATGAAGAAGGTGCATTCAGATTTGGGCACAAGAAGGAGGAGGTTTCCCTCTCCTACCAGCAAGTGAGCCTGCAACAATCAGAAGCAGCTCATCTGTTGCAATCCTTGTTGCAGGTTCACTCACTGGTGGGAGGAGAGTGGAAGCACCATCTTGTTTGTGTACCAAGTGGAAGTTGATTTAACTTCCTTTGGCCAATCTTCCGGCTGGCTCTCAAGGTGGACTGGGAGGGGATCAGGCCAAGAGACATTTCCGCACTACACTGTTATAAAAGTGCTATTATATCACTTTCAATATCCTGTGGAATTCTGGAGTTTGTAGTTTGCTGAGAATTCTAAATGCCCCTCCCTAAATTGCAAACCCCAGGATTCCATAGACCAGTGGTTCTCAACCTGGGGGTCCCCAGATGTTTTTGGACTTCAGCTCCCAGAAGCCCTGAGCATTGACCATAGTGGCTGGGGCTTCTGGGAGCTGAAGTCCACAAACATCTGGGGACCCACAGGTTGAGAACCACTGCCATAGATGTTGAAAGTGGAATAACAGCACTATAACAGTATAGTGTGGAAATGGCCTTTACTTAGCTACACAGACATAAGCAGCTGATCTAGGATTCTGACAATCTTCTTTTAATGGTTACTTGCTGGTGCTTAATTGTTTTTCAAGAATGTTATATGAACCTTGTTTAACTGTCTGTCTGTTGATCAGACTCACAGCTTGAATACTAGACTATGCCTGAGGTTGCATCTGTCTAAATAAACTCTTGTTTAACCCACTAAGCTTCCACTTATTGAACCCCAAGGGAAATTTTTCAGCAACAGAGTGGTACATTATTGTGATGAGAGATCAACTGCAAAAGCAAACACAGACACGTCCGGCATTATGAAAATATATGGACTGAAATAAAATTCTGTAGTAATAAACAAGAAATTAAGGTCCCCTTGCAGGATTCTTAAAAAAAAAAAAATTAACCAAACTTGTTAAAAATATTATATTCTCTGTTAAATTTTATAGACCGTAAAAGTAACCCTGTTAATACATAATAGATGTTCATAAAACTGAGTTATTCTCACCCATACGGTTCCCCCTGCCATAAACTATTTCAGAGGTAGTATGGTACTGTGAGATTAATTATCTAGATGGCAGCATCTTATTTAAAGGGGTGAATACACATTAGAGATAATTAAAACATGAAAATCATAGCTAGGAATATTTGTATAGTTTTATAAATGCTTCATAGTGAGAACTATATCTAGTGAGTGACATGACATACCTAATGGGACAATAAATAATGAAAAGGATGCAGAAGAATCTGTAAGAAATGCCAAGGCCCTTTCTGCACAATGTGGCTGTCCCGCAGTTGGGACATGATGGCAGAGCTCTGTGGGTTGTGCTTCTGCATGACGCCATCGCAGTCCCGCCACCATCTTGTCCCCATGTGTTACATGAGCATGGTATTTGTAAAATGGAAAAAATCCAATTTACACTTACCATCATGCCACCTTTTCTGGCCATGCAGAAGGGCAGAAGTGTGCTAGTGATGCCTCCCTCTCCAGCGCAGCAATGGCAAATGGCCTGGCTGCACTGCGGAAGGAAAAAGATGGGGCCAGAGGGCTCCCCACCACAGCGACCAGGAGAAGTGCAGAGGGGAGCGTTCCTGGTGTACTTTCCCTCCCCACCAGGGCTCGTCATGTGGAAAGGGCCCAAAAAGCAGTGACAGCAACTAGACTTTTCAGTTGCCATTGTGTATTATTGTAATGTTAGGTAATATTACATAATGTCATTATGTAATATCTTCACCCTACTTTTCAGTGACCTAGCAATCGTCCTTTAGAAGCAATTTATTCTGTTGGGTCACTGGCACAAACTTTCACCAGTTTCTCAAGGGCTTGTTTCTTACTGAATCCCTATGTTTTTTTGGAGAAAAGGCTGGCCAAGTATGTGCCAGAATATGCCTCAAATTACAAGATTATGTTTGTGCCTTACACTGATGTGTCTGGGGCCAATTCAAGGTTAACGTGGTAGACAAAGGCCTTTTTCACATGGCATTTCTGAAGCGAAAGGGCCCCTTGAGCATCACGTAAATGTGAGGAGCGGCCCACATGGTGCACTCACATTTGCGCGACGCTCAAGGGCCTGACGCAGACCACGCACGCATTTTTTCATTGTCGGCTCAAAGCCAAAAATGCTGCGCATCGCACCGGGGCCTTGCATGCACTTACCTTGTGTGTGGAGCCTTGGGAGCCGGGCCGGTCGCGCTTCCTCTCTCAGTGCAGCCTGGAAGGTCCCAGGCTACACTGCAAAAGGAAGAGGCGGGGCTCTCGCGCAACCAGGGAGCAGCTGTGGAGCCAAAGCAGCAGGGAGGCGAGAGCCTTCCTCCGAAGGCTTCTTGCATGAGCCCTGCACCTGAGCACCGCGAAAGGGTAAGGTGCAAAAAGGGCCAAAGAGTCCTTCTATTTTGGGGCACATGTGTGCATTTTGAATTTCAGAAAGTGCTATAGGATCTAACCCCAGGTTTTTCCTTTTCCTCAGTGGTCTCCCCCAGCCATTCCCACTCCCAGACAAACAGAAATCATGTATGTTCATGTGTGCACATTCAGGCATACACATATCTCACACATACACATATCGCTTGAATTTGCACGGTCTTTATGTAGAGCCCCATCAAACCACAACAAACTTAAAGCCTACAATAGTCTCACAGACGTCATGGCACAAAAATATAACTTAAGACTAGCTCTCATACATAACATGAATGTATTTGCCACTAGTTCTTCATACTAACTGAAGAATTAAGAGAAGGTTGCCTGCTTTCAGAAAATGGAATTAAAGAATCATTTGTGTGCTGTTTATAATATTTGTGGCTAATATTCAAAAATTTCAGTGTCCTTCCTCATTTCCTTTGATCAACATATCTTTTTTATGTAGCAAAAGAAAAACGATTGTACATAGCCCCCCCTTTTTTTCCAGATCAAACATCCATGTTGTCATAGAAACTGCAAAAAGTCAGCCATTGTATCCCAATATGAACAATGAAATATTTTTGCTAGAATAACATCTTGCCTGAATGTCTCCTATCAGAAACACTTTGCTGACAGCACTGTCTGTGGGTGGGGGACAGGGATTTAAAAATGGTAAATTCTTGTGGTAAATGCAGTGGTCTTCCTCTCCTCGCTAAATTTAAATATTATTTTTGTTTTGTTATCTGTAATAATATCTCCTCCAGTAGATTGGCATACAAATCAAGTAAAGTCATCCCTCCACATTCGCTACAGTCAGGGGCACAAGACCTCCATGAAAGTGGAAAAACCATGAATAATTCTGCCCCCCAAACTATATTTAACACACAAAAAAGTATGATCACCATATTCAACCTACCATGGATTCCTTTGAGTCGTCAGGGTTCCTTCACAAGGCAGAAGTGGGGGGCTGGTAGGGCTTATTGTAACCTCCACTGCTGCCCCACACCATTTTTAAGAGGGACTTACAAGCCTTGTTCGCAGTTTCTCAGTCTCACTAGGTTTGCAGTTCTTATTAAAAATGTGATAGGGAGGCAGCAGAGGTGACAGCAAATAATCTGTGAATAATCAAATCCGCAAGAGTGAAACCCACAAATGTGGAGGGCCGACTGTACTATCATTGATAAACCTGGAGAACCCCCTCCCTTGTTGTTGTTGTTGTTGTTTGTTGTTGTTGTATACAGTAATTCTATAAAAGAGAGCCAGCATGGTAAAGTCATTTGAGTATTGGATTATTATCTTAGAGACCAGGCTTTGACGTGGAATTGAACTGTAACTGCTGTATCTACAAGAAGCAGATCCTCACTTATCTTGCATTCATGGAAAGTATACAACTGTTACAACCCCCAGCAAAAAAAGAGTTTCAAATTTTTGCCCACAAATGCTCCAATATCCCTAGTTTTTCCCTCTCTTCAACATTGTAGGCACAGAGACTTTTCTTTCATATTGGATTTGGAATTTCCAGGTCACATCCTATTGAAAAAAGGCCTCTCCTGGGCTTATATTGGCTCAAGAGAGCCAAAAACTTGGCATAATTGCCCCCACAGTCTCCAGAAGGAATTTGGTGGCATTTCGAGAAAAAAAATGAAAAACATTTTTTCCAAAATTTGAGGAACCTTGGGGCTCTACATAATGCCCAGAGGGCGAGTAATTTCCATCCTGGCATAGAGAAGTGCCAGGTTAAAAAATGTATAGACTGTTCCAAGGGCTACCTAGCAAGGAGGAGCAACAGCAGGCAGCAAATGTGTGGAAAATTCCAATGACCTGGCACTGTCACACACTCTCAGGCCCAGGCCCTTTCTGCACCATACCTTTTTCCAGTGCTGGGGTGCGGGGATTGCGCGAGCAGCTTCTGGTGAGAGTCTCTTGTGTCCCTGCTGCTTCAGCTCCACACAAGCTGCCTGCGCAAAAGCCCTGCCTCTTCCTTTCGCAGTGCAGCCTGGGAGTTTCCCAGGCTGCGCTGTGACAGGAAGCGCGACCGGTGTGGCTCTGAAGGCTCTGCACGCCAGGTAAGTGCATGCCGGGCCCGGGAGCAATGCGCAATCACGCACCATTTTCAGCTTCCAGCCGAAAATGAAAAGGTATGCAATTGGTGCCTGCCGGCCCCTGGAGCATCGCGCAATTGTGAGTGCGTTCTGCAGATTGCTCCTCACAATCACATGATGCTCCAGGCACCCTTTCGCATGGCAAATGCCATGAGGAAAGGGCTCCAGAAAACCCTGTGATAGGCTCGCCTTAGTGTTGCCATAAGTCAGAAATGACTTGAAGGCACACAACTACAATAATCCTTATCTCGTGGCAGTAATGTATGTTATTTTTTTAAATTTTTTTTGATACCAAATAAAGTCTTGGGGAGGCCTAGAATTACAACCTGTTTGAGCTCTAAATGCAAACAAATAAATAGAGTTGGATTTGGTTCTGAGAACCTTTGTGAACAACAGTCAGACAGCCAGAACAAATGGGAAAAGAGAAGTCTGAGACCTCAGTAGGAAGTAGGTGACCAACACATCTGTGCATATCTATGATGTAGAATGTGTTAAGAATACATGCAACAAGTTACACTATAAGTCAGGATGGATAAAGAAGAGTAAAGTGCAGCGGCAGCGTAAAACATAGAGGCAGAGTAAAGTGCGGAGGCAACTGTTTGTAGGAGCATTTCAGTATTTTGCCATGTCAAAGTGATCAGTGCAAACCCTGAAGTGAGGACCTTGATTTTCCTGTGATGAGAACAGCATAACATTTCTTTATTTTAAAGAATATTTTATTATGTTTATATCAGGCTGTTGCACGGAAAACCAGTAGTTTACCGTCCAAAGAGAAATCCTCATGTACCAACCTTTTCAGTTTTGGCCATGGCATCTTATTGACACTCTTTGTTTCTCTTTCTTATTCTTTCTTTCTTTCTTTCAGCTTCCTGCTGGACATGAATAGTCAAGAAAAGCTAGTCTTTGCCAAACTTTTGGCTACATATACGTTTGAGACAATCACCAATTGGGAACCAGACCCTGAAAGGTCTGGCCTCTCTTTTCAAAAGATCCTTGAGGGAGAACTGGTTAGGCTTGTAACACTGGAGAAGGAAAAACTGTAATGAAAAATTATCAGGACAGCATTCATCCTTCTTCCCAGTCCCTGTGGGGGCGAACCCAAAATGTTTTGTTATCTGAGGCAGACAAGATGCTCCCCCTCCCAGCCTACATACAGAAGCTGGTTGAACTGGTGGTTGGTTTCCGGTTTGGCAATGGTGCCGTGATAAGATCCTCTTTGAAGCTGTGCGCAAGGGGAACTTTTACCAGATGGCTGAAGACGATCGTAGAGATCGTGGGACAGCGTAAGTGCCTCCTTGGTATTGGGGGACGAAGAATCGGGGTTCCGGAGATCTGAATACGTCTTTGAGCTGTCATCGGAGCGAGCGATTGCAAGACGGCAGTGGAGAAGACGGGACAGATGGGGGGCCCCGCCATCTGGTATAGCTTAGGCTTAAGCACCCCGGGGAACTGTTTTTTTTAAGGAAAAAATTTTGATTGAGAGGAGTTGGAAGGTTTTTTTTTTTTTTATCCCTTCTGAAATTAAAAACCAGCGGACGATCAGGGAAAGGTTTTTAAAAGACTAATCTTTTTGAAAGCGGTTTGGAATGGAAAAGAAGGTAGTTGCTAGCGGACGAATGGAGCACATGTATAGGAACCATAGTTAAAAGCTAGTGTTGCTTTTTATGGACTTGGAATACAACCCACCTTTCTATAAAGAAACCTTTTTGAAATAATATTTTGGGAAAAATAACTTCTCAGTTGATTTATAATTTTGGAAGAAATCAAGATTTGGTTGGGGGTGGAACTTACAAAAAGGACAGAAATAGATCCTGGATTGGAGAGTGACACGTGTGGAGAATTAATGGCGGGAAAGAGAGAGACTTGTAGGACTGTGAATATTCAATTTTGTTAATAGGGAAAAAAAAGGGGGAAGAAAAAAAGAAGGGAAAGAGTTGGAGCTGATTTGGGATTTGGACAAAAAGGTGGTATTTGTGGAGATGGGTTTGGGGAGGGGGGGGAGGGGTGGAGGGGAAAAAAGATTGGAAAAAAATTTGGGGGAAAAGGTGAAGAAAAGATTTGGGAAGAGAAAGAAAAATAATTTGAAAACATTAGTGAAGATATAATAAGATATAACGGGAATGATAAAAAAAGTTAAAATATAATTTTAATTAAATTTTTAATAAGTATTTATAAGATTGGAATAATGTATCTTGAATATTTATAATAAAAAAAAAGGGTAGGGTAAGTTTTTATTTTTAATTATTTTTTATATAGTTATTTATATAAGAATATTGAACAAATTAGAATTTTTAAAAAATAAAATTAATTGATTTGGGAGAATTGAAATGAATTGGGTAATTGTTTTTATATTAAAGGGGTTTTTTAAAATTTATAAAAAAGGGAAAGGGAAAATAAAATAATTGAAGAAAAAATAATAAAAATCGATAAATAATTGAAAATTATTGAATATTATTTTTTTTGTTGATTTTTTATTGATTATTGTTTTTGGTTTATATTGTAAGTAAATTTGATAATAAAAAATTTTTGAGGGACATGGATTTAACTGGTGATAAAAAATTGTATAGGGAATAATAATAATTGTATAGGGAATAATAATAATAATAATAAAGAAGTTTATATTAAAGAGGATTAGTGAAGAGAAAATAGTAGTAAAGATTTTTTGGGATTTGGATCTAAAAAAATTTATGATAAAAGAACTCTTAAAGCCAATTAACTTGTCAACATCAATATTATCTATTTGGACAATTTTATACCAAGGTACATGAGGTAAGTAAGTGTCTAAATCCTACCAGAAAAAATTATCTCTAAAAATAGAAAAACCTGAAAAAGCAAAAGGGAAAATTAATAACGTTATTAGAAGAGATAAGGAATATAAAATTGGAGATAGACAAAAAATGAAAGCCTTAGAAGTGAAATGAAGCAAGATTTTAAAAATGAATTGAAAGGAAAAAAAAATGGCATTGGGGAAAAGGGAAAAAAAGAAACACAAGATAGAGTTGTACAATTAGAAACAAAGACGAAAAAAACAGACGAAACATTGGAAAATGAAACAAGACAACAAGAACGGTTCCGGATGGGAAGGCTTTGGCGGATATGAAAATTAGAGAAAATTTTATAAAGATTAGAGGTTTAACAGAATGTAGAGGAGAAAATTTATATGAGGGGCTGATCCCCCCGTTAGCAGAATATTTAAATATCACAACGAAAAGATGGAATGGGAAATAGATAAAATTTACAGGATGATTAAGAATAGGGAGAGGGGGGAGATTCCATGAATATAATGATAGTTATGGTAAGAAGATAAGGAAATAATTCAAAAGAGTTTGGAAAATGATTTGATAATCGATAAGGTAAAGGTACATATTTATAAAGACGTGCCATCTCAATTTGAGGAAAAGGAGTGATTATAGATTTATAACATTTTTTTGAAATCACAAAATATATTTCCATTGGGGGAACTTGAGGTTAAGCTTTTGGTTTAGAAACAATTAAGATAAAACTTTTAGGAAGCCAAAGCTTTCATGAGAGAATGGAAGAAAAAATCAAGGCAAAAGTGATGGAGAAGGTTACAGAAAACAACGATTGAAAATAGGAGGGAAGATTTAACAAGAAAGTGAAGAAGAAGACAGAGCTATAGGAAGTGAATGAAAAAAGAAGAAAGCACAAATTGAGGAAAAAAAAATTAATTGAGATAAATTTTTAGATCCTTAGACAATGTACTTGAGAATCCTCTCTTGGAATAAAAGGTATTCAACACCCAAAAAAGAAAAAAAATTTTTCATTATATTGAAAAAAAAAAATTGGATATTACGTGTTTACAGGAAATCCGTATACAAAAAGGGAAAACTCATTTGATATGTAATAAAAAATTAGGAATGAATTTGCAGCCCCATGAAAAAAAAAAGGAGTGGTTTTATATATAAAAGTAAATTCAACCTAAAGAGATTTTAAAGGTGAGAATGGTTTTTTTTGTGGGGGGGGAAAATTAATTGGCAAAATCAAAAAATATTAGTAATTGGGATTTATAACCCATAAAAAACAAGAAAATTTTTATAAAAATTGAATAATAAAATTGTAGAATTAGAATATAATAAAATAATTTGCTTAGGGGATTGGAAGGGAGTGATAAATTTTTAGATAGGAAATAAAGAAAGGAATAAGGAAAAAGGGGAAATCCTAAGTCATTTGATACTATGATGTTAAATTTAATTTAATAGATATAGGGAATTTTGAAAATGGAGAAATTAAAGATTATACTTTTTATTAGAACCACATTTCCCTTTATCTAGGAAAATTTTCTTTTAAAATTCATTATTTGGAATGGTGGATAAACAGGAAATATTCCATGAAAATTTTCGGATCATAACCCAATTATGTTGATGTTAAAATAAAACGGAGAATTTTTTTTGGGAAATTTAAAAGGAAAAATTATTTTTGGGAAAAAATTTTTAAAAAGTTAAAAAAATTAAAAATGTTTTTTGGGAAAATTTTAACAAAGGATTAAAATTGCAAGGTATGGGACAAGCAAAGGCAGTGATGGGGGGTTTATTTTTTCAACATAATGCAGAAATTAATAAAAAGAAGAGAGGAGAGATTTTGGAAATTTATGGGGATTAAAGAAGAAAGAAAAAGAACTGAAAAAAAAACCCATCAAACAAGAAAATTTGAGAGAAAATAAAATCTCTAAAAAATTTGGATGATTTAGAATGGGAATTTAAAAGAAAATGATTTATATTAAACAATACCATTTTGAATGGGCAACAAAACAGGAAGTGGTTGGCACTAATTGAAGGAAAAAAAAGAAAACAATGATTAAAACTGGGGAGTAGTGAAGTAATAATACAGATATACAACAGATAAAAAGAATTCGACAAACTGTTATAAAAATTATATAAAGGTAATACCCCGGGAAAAACAATTGAATATATTACAATAAAAATTAATGTAATAACAGATAGCAAAAAAATTAATAAACCCATTAATTTATAGAATGTTAGAAGCAATCAGAAAGCGAAAACATGGAACATGGGGCCTGATGGCTATATGCCTCAATTTTATAAAACTTTCCAAGTAAAAATGACCCTTTTTAAAAGAGTGATGAATGAGGCTTTGGAGGAAAATTCCAGATCATGGAAAGAAGCCAGTGTATTTTAATTTATAAGGAAAGGGAAAAGGTTCAACAGATATCAAAAATTACCGACCAATTTCACTTCTAAATTGTGATTATAAATTATTTACGGTAATATTTGCAAAAAGATTAAAATCAGTGTTAAGTTAAGATATGGAAGGCAGACAGGATTTCTCCCCGGTAGATATATAAAAATAATATTAGGAATATAATTTAAAATTTGGAATTATGTGAAGGTATTTCAGAAAAAGTTGATTGCTATATTCTTAGATATTGAGAAAGCTTTTGATACAGTAAATTGGAAGTTTTTTTTAAAATATGTATAAAAATTTTTAGGGATAAATTTTATAAATTGGGTTAAAGGGAATATATAAACACAATATGCCCAATTTAAATTTTTAATGGGCAGAAATTTGGGAAAAATTTTAAATTTAAAGAGGAACTAGACGGGGTGCCCTCCTTCCCCCCTTTTATTTCTTATAGTAATAGAGGGATTAATTTTTCAGATTAAAGGAAATAGTAAGATTAAGGAATTGATTGCAAGATAAAGAATTTAAGATCAAAGCGTTTGCGGATGATTTGGCGATAACTTTGGAGTATCAAAATAGGGATTTAAATGTTTTAAATAATAATAGTAATAGTAAATTAAATAATAATAGTAAATTTTCTTTTGAAGATTAGCAAAGAAAAAACAATATATTGACAAAAAAAATACCAATTGGAAAAAATAAAAGTGGGGAAAGTCAGGTTATACACTATGTCGAAAGTGAAATATTGGGAATTACATTCACGAATAAGTATCTGATTTATTTAAAAACAATTATTTGAAAGTAGGAATTCAATAGCAAAAGATTTTAAAAAACTGGGGCAATTTTAAAAAAATCTTGGTTGGGGAAAGTAGAAAATGTGGGGACTTCCGTGCTATATTTATTTTAAATTGTAATTCAAAACGAAAAGGTTATAAAAAATTGGGGAAAAAAAATTAGTAAATTTATTTGGGGAGGGAAAAAACCCAAAAGTTAAAAAGAAAATTTTGGAAGACGCTAAGGAAAAAGGGGGGGTTTGGCCCAAAATTTTAAAATTATCGGGCGTGTGCATTAAAATTTGGGTTAAAATTGGATTAAATTGGAAGATACAAGTTATTGAGGATAAAGGGGATGGACTGGGCAAAGGTTTGGGATTTTATTTTTGGTTAACAAAGGGAGAAATGAAAGAATTTAATAGTCATTTTTTAAGGAAAGCCTTATTTAAATATGGGGAAAATATTTTAAAGATCTTCGGAAATCCCACGTGGGATTCCACAAGAAGCATATTATAAGAAGGAAAATATTTTATTTGATAGATGGATAAGATAAGAGAAAAGTGACAATAGGAAAAAACGAGTGCAAAATTTAAAACCCCCAAAAATTTAAAAGATGCTGGGATAAAATGTCATTGGCTTTATATAGACAGATGAGAGAAAAATTAAAGAATGATATCAAAATTAGTGATTATCAAATAAAAAAAAAGAATTAAATGAGATTTTATGCTCAGAAAAACCCCGGATCATCTCCCCATTTATAAAGTTTTGTTAAAAGGGACACTGAAGGGAAGTAATTAAAATTTCCTATGATAAAATGGGCCCCGAATTTTTTACATCCATTCCCCTAAAAGTTTGGGAAAAACTTTCCAAAATTTTTAAAATTAAGCATGCCAAGATATTAAAGAGAATGTTATAAAAATTTTTTGCGTTGGTATTTAACCCCCCGAAATTGCTAAAATGACAAAAAGTGTTCTAATAAGTGTTGGAAGTGTGCTGTGGAGGTGGGCTCTCTATCCCTATGTGGTGGTCATGTAAAGTATACAGGGTTACTGGAAACAGATCCATAGACAAATTAATTAATTTTGGGGGAAAAATTTAATATGTCCCCCGAAATGTATATGTTATGATGGGAAATAACTTGGGAAAAAAATGGGTAAGCAATTGTTTTATATGACAACAGCTGAAAGGTAGTTATAGCTTCTAAGTGGAAGGATAAAAAGATGCCATGATAGAAGATTGGGATATGAAATTGATTGATAAATTCAAATGGATAGATTAACTTGTTTGTTAGGGGGAAAAGGGAAAGAAAAATTTTTTGAAACAATGGGGAAAAAGTTCAATATTCAAAAATTATGGTTAATAGCAAAAAGGTAAAAATGATTTTTAATAATTTTGGGATTAGGGGTTGTGGAAAAAGGGGTGTCACCAATTGAAATTAATTGAATATCTACTTAGATGAAGTTTGGGAAATAGGAGGAAAATAATTTTAATTAACAAGAATTTTAAATTTATGTAAGTTTTAAATTATGTAAGTCTAATGAAACTGTCATGTAAATTTGTTGGTAAGTCATGTAATTTGTATGTTATGTAATTTGTATTGTTGTGTTAGTGTATATGTATTAAAAAATAAAGTTAAAAAAAAGAACTGGTGGTTGGAATGGATAAAAAAGGTTTGAATGGAAATGTTACATTACACCTGGGGCACCATGCCAATTTGGAGGCCCAGGACAAGCTGTGTGGCATCTGTAGCTCTGCATTTCAACAGCAAAGAAAACCTGGGGGGCGGAATAACAGTGGAAGGCTGGCAGTGCACCTCAGCATCTGTTGCCCGAGGCAATCCCTTTTCCTAATGGGAGGTCACATTCTAGTCCATGTCATGGAAAGGCATTTGGGTTTTTTTTTGTATTTTGCGTTTTTTTATTTTTCACACACATGAAATTTTCTTTTGCCTGAGCAGAATGTTCACGATGTTCTGAGTTGAATATGGGGTTTTTTGGGGTGACTGTCCCCCCCTTTTACTTGCAGTTGTCCTTTTTTCCACTTTACTTCATTCCTGTTCATCTACCAATTAGCAGCATTTTGAAACACTGGCCCTTTTCGATGGGTTTTCTCCCAAAAAAGCCCCGTGAGCCTGGGGTGGGAGCGTTGCTCTGCACGACACACTCCCCTTCCGCGGGCTACGGGGCTAAACGGCACTATGTGGATTTTTAGCCGAAAATAAATCACTTGCGCAGGGTCCCCCACCGCTTTCACTTCCTGTGGGTGCTGTGAATGGCCAGGTTTCTTCTCCCCCAGCTCCGCCTACGCTCCCCCGGGGGCGCTGCGGAAGCTGGGGGCATGGCTGAAGAGCGCCTGTCGCGAAAAGCCAGGGGCGGAAGGAGGCGGGGGGGCGGCGGCGTTTGGGAGGGTTTCGGCTTTTGCCCCTTCCCCCTTGCGCAAGCGCTGGCGCTCGAAAAGGGAGCTTTGTCCTATCATAAAAACCTTCCTCCTTTTAATCTTCTTGTAAAAACTTTTTATCTTCATTTTTGTTTCCCTTAATTTTTGGTAAATTTTTTGTTGGTAGGAATATCCCTGAATCACATCCATTTACGTATGCTTTTGGGGCCCGAAATTTTTCTTAGGAAATGCATCTCCTGTGCTGCTCAAGTGTCTCCCCTACAGATGGTCATGCTCACTGTAATCTCCTGGTATCAACGAAAAAAGCCTGCAAAGGCTGTCTCATGTTTAATCATTTAAATTTTTAAAAAGAGTGGTCTATTTCATGTTTCCTTTTAAGGACTTGGTATTCCCCCAAAACTTTTTTCTGTGCCAGGGCTTTGGATTTAGGTTCTATGTTTTCATTCAATGGAGTTATTGATTTTGGGTACATCTACTGGAGGATTTTAGACAGCTGAACTTTTATGAAAACTGGACAACTTGGCATTGCTTCCATTTGGTATGAGAAAGTTATATCCCCTCAAACAAAAGTTCATAAACATGATAAACAGAGTGGAGTCCATTCTAGTGAAAGCTACATCATCCAAGGGCTTGAAACCTAAACGGAAAGGGCAGCTGTCATTATTGATAGACATGAAGTTATTTAGGGAAAAGAAAGGGGGGAAGGAAAGGAAAATAATCTGAATGGATTAGGGATGGAAGGAATATGTGAAACTATTAGGAAAATGGTCAGAAAATATATTTTTCGAGTGTTGAGAAACTCTGATAAGAAGTATCTTGGTCTGATGAGAATCTTTGCAGTTGGGAATTATTCTGCACAAAATTTGCACATGGTTGTTTTGCACAGAAAACAGCATTTTCTGCAAAGGAACCAGCATTTTCTGCATGGGAAAAAGTATTTCAATGCAGAAATGTTAATTCTTGCACAGAAAATGTTGTTTTCTGCATAAACAAAAAGACGTAATTTGGGATTTGTTCTGTGTAAAATTCACACATAATTGATTTGCACAGAAAACAGTATAATCTGTGCAGGAATCACTATTTCTGCTTTGAAATATTGTTTTCTATGTAGTAAATGCTGTTTTCTAGATAAATGATCTATGTGTTAATTTTACACAGAACAAATCTTCATCACAGGTTCTTTTTCTGTGCAAAAAAGCAACATTTTCTGCAGAAGAATTAATAGCTTTGCATTGAAATATTATTTTCCAGGCAGATGGTTCTGAGCAGAAAATGTTGTTCTTTGTATGAAGCAACCACATGTGAATTTTGTGCTGAACTGTTAATAGCCTTTGAAAACTGCATGGCTTTTGAACATTTTCTTGCAGTGGGAAGAAAATTGCTGAAATTGTTCATTGCTACATTCAGAAAGAAACTGAGGCCCTTTCCACACACCACCCCCAACCCGTGATGGCCATGGGATTGCCACTGGATCACAACAATGGTTCTGCATGACATTGCCGCGATCTCGTGGCTATCCAGTGGCAACCCATCACAATTCCGGATTAAATCATTGTCGGGTTTCTCCTGACAATGAACTGCAATTGCACAGTCCTCCCCTACTTACCTGTTGTGCAGAATGTCAGGAAGCGCAATGGCTACGCTTCACCCCCCAGTGCAGCCTGGGAAACTGCTGGGCTGGGCTGTGGAAGTGAGGGGTGGAGCTATCGCACTTCCTTCTATCCAGCAGACAGCCAGTGTGGAGGGAAGTATGACAGACGCGCTTCCCTCCTGGAAGAGGTTTTCCCAGGATCCCTGCATGATGGCTTCGGAAGAAGGTAAGGTGTGAAAAGGGCCTCAGTGAAGAATACATCCCTAGAACATATAGATGTTTAATGTCTCCTTTACTGTTCCTACAGTTCTTACCATCCAGATCTCCATTAAGATCACTGGGTGAACTCATAACAGCTTCCAATATCCAACATTAGCCCTTCAGTACAAAGGTTCAATCAGTCCCAGTACTCAGATCTCACTTGCTGATCTTAGAATGCATTTATCTAGATCACTATCACTGTTCTGGATGGGAACAGTAAATAGCTTCCCACTTGAAAGGGGGGACTGATGAGAAGTTAAAGGAGATTTCTCAACAATCTCCTAAAGTAAAAAAGACAAACTCCTCAAAGAGACAGCATAACTGCTTCTGATACTGTGTATCAATACTTCAGTACTTTTTAAGATCTCCAGTGAGACACACAAAAGGCTTCCTTGAACATTGCCAACCATGTTGATTGTGATCTTAGTCTTGGGAATACTCACCACATTCCTACTGTTCCTGTTTCAGACTATAAGGCCTGCATGAACAGATACCAACAGGAACTGTGGGAGGAGACCACCACTTTTCTGAACCATTCACCAAGCAACTGGAAGCAACTGAAGAACACTGCTTACTTGGTCAACATGGCAGTATTTTCTGACTGAAAAAAAAAAGGAGGGACTATTAACTGGATCAGTGGCTGTCTGATGGAACGTGTGGCTGCAGTCGTCATGTCTGTCACTTGATATCTGTTACTACTCTTTGATGAAGAAAGCTTTGTCTGTTCTTAAGACAAATGATAAACTAGATAATGATAAGAGCTAGAGTGCAGTATTTCAGAAACCAATCATCTTCCTACATGACCTATGATTGTTCCCATCAAGGTAATCTCACCCTCAGCAACCATGGCAGTAATCAAAATCATCATTCTACGAGCCCTTTAGACTTCCCCAGCAACTCACAGGTTTTATAGTCAGGGAATATATACATCCTCATTCAGATACAAGCAATCCAATAGCTCCAAGCAGAGACTCCGAGTGCATTGAGAAGTCCAGCGGAGGGGAATGTCTAGGCTCTCCAAAGTTTCCAATTTTTTTTGTCTTGATCATAACCAGTTCACAAGTTGCAGTCAGTCTCCTTTGAGAAATATTCAAGATTTACCTTGCTCTCCCCCTTCCCTTCCCTTCCTCACCTCACCGATCATGTGGCACATCCAGTCTCACACAATATTTCAGAAATTGATTTTCACCAATTTCCACTGAGCCTTTTTATTATTGTTTATGACTTACAATCAAAGTTCTGATGTGCTTTAGCAATATTACACTACTTAAAAATTAGGATCATTTTGTTTTAGTGCCAGCATTCCTCTTTCTCTTGCTTGATCTCTGTTGAAACCTTCTTGTGGAAAAAAAAATCACAGTGTTTCTGGGTGGTGGCTATCTTAGCTAGTTGAGAGAGTACAAACAAATAGGCAAGTGCAGATACTATTTATTTTGGAAAAGACTGGGATAATTTCAAGTGCCCTGGGGAGAGGGAATGAAAAGTCCTTGGAAATGTTGGGAGCTTCCAGGAAGTGCTTTGGGATAAAGTAAGCAGATGTAGATCTCCAAAACAAAATCAGACTCCACAGGTGCAAAACCCAGGTTTTAACAACAAATCTAAAGGTAGCCTTTGGCTTCTACTCCTGTCACAACTATCAGATAACATCTGACTTTTTTGTTCATGTAGTCAAAGATCAGTTCTACCCTTGACCAATGCTCGTTTCTGAGCTATTGGCCACTGGTCTCTGACAAGTTTCCAGGAACGAAACAATTGTACTCAATGGGCACACATGTAGTGCCTGTTCCTAGCACACTGGGGGAAAAATGCCTCCCCCCATTTCAGATAGTGCAAGAAGCACTACCATAGACAACAAGACAACAATGTACTATGTTGAGATGGACAAAGTGTAGTTTTGGGGTCATATACTTTTGAATATCTTGATCTCCTTCTCATCTAGGAATCAGTCCCTTTGAGTCTCTTCCCACCAATGTCTTGTGCTTGTTGCCAACAAAGGCAGCATTACTGGTTGCCTTGCTTTCTGCCAAGAGGGTGAGGGAATTGTGTGCACTTCATTCTATTCCACTAGTTCTCCTCTCTCCTGAGAACAAAATGATATAGCTTTTCCTGCAAAGGCAGTGTTTTTTGCTTCTCCATCTCTTTGGGACACTGTTTTAAAAGAAACTGTTTTATCTACCTTTGTGCTGAATCTTGAATCCCCCACTCAGCCATGGAATCCCACTGGGTGACCTTGAGCACTTCTATTTTACAATGAATGAACTGCTGTTTTTCGCAAGTCTCCACATCTATTTCAGTGTTATAACAGTCTTAAAAAAGGATGTCCTATCTCTTTTAATACCTGATGAAGTCAGTGGCTGCTGTCACTGACCTCTGCTATCATCTCATGAAGCTGCCTCTGCTGGGAACCATTGCTATGTCAACAACCTGTTCTTTCTGAACCAAAAGTCTTGAAATGGGGTTTGATGTCCTTTATGTGAATTATCTTTTCGGCTTATCCATTTAGACCTAGGAGGACAGTGGGCCCTGGTTTGCATATGATATTCTTCTATTTCACAGAAAGCTAGCGTGGTATAGTGGTCTGGACATTGGACTGTGAACTCTGGAGATCAGGGTTCAGTTCTCTGTTCAGCCATGGAAACCTGCTTAGCCATGGAAAAGTCCACTGGGTGATCTTGGGCACATCAAACACTATCAGCCCCAGAAAACCTCACCATAGGGTTGCCTTAGGGTTTCCATCAATCAGAAACGACTTGAAGGAACAGAATGACAATAGCAACAATCCTTTCTTTCAAAGGCCCAAATCCAGTTTAAAGGAGGAAAAAAGCAGCACCATCAGGAAGGAGTAATTTTTCTTTCATCAGATAAAACCTGGAAGCATACTGAGCAGGGAAAGAAACCACTGAATCAGTGTCTTACCCACTATTTGTTTATTATCTATTTTATATCCTGCCTTTCTCCCGACATAGTGAGATTTTAGGTATTTTTATTTAAATTACATTAGTATTTCTAAAATGAATCTATCTGTTTCAATTTCCACATGCAATTTTTATTTGTCAATATGTACACTTATTCATCATTCTAGTAACATCTATCTGATCCAACCCATTGGTCTCCATTTTCAATTATGAGCAGATGACTTCGGGTGGACAAAGAGTGGCCAATGGGTTGCCAGCCTCCAGGCCCCCCAGTAGTAAAAATGCTAAATTGTTTTGCTCCAAAATGGCCCCAAATGATCTCTAGAGGGTACGCAGGCATTTCCACCATGTTTTCAGCCCCCCAGTGTCTCCAGTAGTAAAACACAATTTTTGCAAAAATTTTCAAAATGTTTTTTGTCCTCAAATACTTTCTGGGGGTGCAGGGCAGTTGTCCATGATATTTGTGGACCACCGTGGTCCAATTTAGATCCTAAGGGGGACTTTTTTTTTTTAAACAAGATGTGGCTTTTGCACAACTGCTTTTATTTTATTTTTTAAAAAGTCTCTGCTTGGCCTAAAATGGGCCAGGAGGGCCCCAAAAGATGGTGAAACTGCCCTCCAGGTTACCTAGAGGGCTTGGAGGTGGGCATTTGATTTTGTGTGTGGGAACAGGTGCTATGGGGGATACAGCCCTCCAGGGTTTCCTGGGGTCACTACACTTCCCAGCCCCCTACCCTTCCATAGCTGTCCATCTCTTTCAAACACTGAGCACTCTCCCTGCTGATGCAGTCTTGATACAAAATCACAAATTGGCTGTAGACACTTCTGTGAATAACAAGACTGCCTGGTACTCACTACATCTTATCACTGTAAGACAGCTAGTGCCTGGCACTAGCGGTCAGCTGCTCTTTGAAATGGAAGGCCAATGAAGGACCTCTATCTTTATGCAACATCAGAACGCTGCATTAATTCTAGGCTTAGATTAAGTGGAATAATGAAACTTGGGCCATTTCCGCACTAGACTGTTATAGTGCTATTATTCCACTTCCTACATCCTATGGAATCCTGGGGTTTGCAGGCCGGCCCCTTCCGAAACTGCAAACCCCAGGATTCCATAGGATGTTGCAAGTGGAATAATAGTGCTATAACAGCCTAGTGCGGAAATGTCCTTGGATAAGCAGGAATAATTTACACAATGGAGTCAACAAGAGATGTGGCTAGGCAAAAGAGAAAGAGAGAAGACATGAAGACAGCAAACAAAGAGGGCTAATTAGCCAAATCCTGCTTTTAACTTATAACAGCACTGTGGGCAATCTTACGAGCTAAGAGAACATTTTACTGGCTGATATTTTGGACCTTAGAAGGATGATTAACAGGCATCTCTTTCAAATCTATGTTTATAATTTGATGACAACATGAGTCAATCTCTTTCATGCTCATTTGGACCACCACAGACCAAGTATCTTCTGGCAGGAACTGGGTGCAGGAAAAGGGAGAGAAGACAGCAGGGCCCAGACCCATTTGGCTCTTCCTTGGCCTGAACTGTACTGATTTACAGTGATCAGTATAAGAATTTTGTAATAGTAAAAACAGGTGCCTGAATATCTTACTCACCCCTTTTTCTTTTGTCTGATGTTTCTTAAATTCTAATCTGATGGGTAGGAGCTGTCTTTGTTACTGATCTTCCAAATGGTACTGTTTTTAAACTGCTTTTTATCCTTTTAAGTGTATATTCCAAATGTGGTGAAGAGTATAATTTTAATCTTGACTTTTTAAATGCTTAGTTATCTTGCAATCATTATAATTTGTAAGCCTCCTTGCATCCCAGTTTTGAAAAAGAAGGCAGGGTATCAACAGGTCATCCTAATCATCACGATCACCTTACATAGGCTGTTTTAGATGCCTTTTTGGTTGAAGAGCAGGAGATAATGCTGTGAATAAATAATTATCATAGATATAATTTTCATCCTGGGACCAGTTTACATTTTGTAGCAAATCATGGAGAGTACACAAAAGGAATGAGAAAGTAGGATGTAGTGCATGTATACATAGCCCATACCAGTGGGGGGTTAAAAAGTAAAGATCTATCTATCCATTTATAAAGAAGCCCAGCTTAATCTGTCATAGTTGGCACACATTTGAGGTTGTTGCCACAGTCAGCCTATAAGCCAACGCCCTCCCCAAGTTTTATCCTCCAGAGGTATTGGACCACAACACCTGTCAACTGCATGGCCATGCTATGTGGGGATGATAGGAATCTGAAGGGAACAGAGTTGGCAAAGGCTATCCTTATTCTATGCATTATGACTGGAGTGGGGATCCAATTGCAATGTTATTCCTTTAGAAAATATGATGTGTACTCATGTATTTAGGATGGAATGATCAAAAACATTTTACCTACAAGTGTATTTTTAGTATCAGAATGACAGTCACGTAAGAAATTTTAAAGTTTGTTTGCTTGTTTTGAAAAAAGGACAGAACCACCAAGTACAATAAAAAATGAAGTTTTTATTCTTTTGGCTCAACTGTAATGTGGCTTACCGTTCTTTATGGTAATAGCATTTTCCTGCATGCAGTTCACCAACACACAAAGTCAACAGTTTCAGTAAAAGGAGGAATTAACATTTAATTTTTGCTTGTGAATGGAATACAAAATAAAAATGTCCTGATGTGATTGGATATACAAGTTCGCTACTTGGTTCTTGTGGAGGGGAAAATTATAATTGTGCATATAATATTTAGAAGACTTCTAGTGCAGCATGAATCAACAAGAATAAGAATAGTCTATGTAAACGAACACTGGAAAAGATCAAGGATTTTATGAATTAATAAGACTAACTGCTGATGCAGGCAGTGCTAGGATATCAAACAAACCTTTCCCACCACATTTCAATTACAAGTTATAGCTATTTGGAAGCAAGTGCATTTTGGACTCAGTCTGAAAAAAATCACAATTAAGATGTGTGCAAAAATACAGTACTAATTAAAAAAGCAACCCAGGAACCTACCATTGTCCCCATTCTCTCCTTCATTATTACTGTTATTATTATTATTCCCTACTTTGTGATGGTCTTGAATTAAAAAGTGCAATGGACAGAAAGTAACAAGTGACATCGACCTGAAGATCAGTTTTGTTTCGTCATTTATGTACAAAATGCTGAAAAATAAAATCAAATGAGATTTGTACACTATTTATATATATATTTCTTTCCCCTTAGAAAAATGCTAACCATGTCTTTTGAACAGATTGAGCTGCTTTGCAACATGATGTGTACAGCTGGCTACACACTGTACCATTATACTCACTTAAAATTTAAGAGAAGAATAAAACCAGTAAGAGCAGAGCAAGAAGCTTCCCTGCTCCCTCCCACTCCCCCTGTCCCCCCACCCCAAACAGATGCAAACTATTGCTCGATGAAATGAGGAACGATGTGTGGTTGAACAAATTGTTTCTCTTATACCACTGACATATGGCTTCCCTTATTAGATCTCTGAACAAACCCAAGGGAAAAAAAAACATTCAGCAGCAAAGGCGAGATAAACAACATGCATCACTGAGAGCCTCCAAACTACTTATAAGGGTACAGAATACATCATATTTTCCTGCTCAAGGCTTGCGACCTATACTTATTGTGGTACATATTTGATGCAATAAATATTGTGCACAGGTCACTGATTCCTTTGCTCAAACATGCACCACAGGGTTAAAATAACTATTTACACAGACAGCATTATCTCATTGACACATACAGTGTCAACCTTGCTGAGAGTGGAAGATGGCAAAACAATACTGCAAGAGAAATTAAAAACAAACAAACAGAACGTATACACGTCTTGTATTTCTCCCCCTTTCTTCTGGCTAGTGTGGTGCCCCAAATCAATGTCAAGTGAATGCATTTTGTTTCCGGCATTAAATACTCAAAAGAACACCCCACTCCATCTCCCCACCCAAGTTTTACATTTACACTGCAATCCTATGCATGCTTACCAAGGCGTAGACATGTACAGGATTACGTTGCCAGTGACGTCCATGTCGGCTTTGATGACTGATGGTTTTTATGTGTGTGTATGGGGGAAGGGGGAGGGCACCTCTGTTGAATAACTGTTGATTTTATGAGACTGACAGGCACGTTAAGAATTATCAGGATGAGACATAAAGATGTACACTGTTATTAAGCACCTCAGAATCTAGAGCCATCCTGAAACATGGAAGTATTTAAAACTCTTGTGCAAAGAAGTCTTATTTGTTTCCATGCATGGTCTATAAGTGCAGCATGCCTTCATGCAAATCACTTCTGCCTGTACATTACAAGAGAATCAGACAGAACAGCTGGTCCTCATATTTCCCAAGACCCTGGACCCACCCACCCCTAGAACAGAAAACCCATTTACAAAAATAGTCACATATAATAGTAAACCTGTGAATTAAAAAAATGACAACCTCACCAACACCGATTTCTGTAAAAATATGGCAAAAATGTGGCAGTTGGAATGCAAACAGTGGATACAATTATTGTACTTGAGTGTTTCACATTGAACACACGTAGCCTCTCAGTTTGCACCTCTTTTCCTGATCCCTACAGTCTGGGTAGCCATTTTTCCCTCCTCTTCAGCAGTGTCAGCTGGTAATGAAAACAGTAACCCTCCTGTCAAACTTGCCATCCTGTTTTGCAGGGCAGCCTTTGGATTGACGAGGGGTCACTGTCTTGTTAATAGGCACTGACCTTAAGTATATATCTAACATCTGTATATATATTTATAGATATTTGTGTGTGTGTGTGTGTGTGTGTATCTCTGTGTGTGTGCAAAAACAGTCAGTTTGGCATAAACCTCCTATGGGAGTCCTTTTAAAATAATACTTTACTTTCTCAAGCTGTAAACAATTTGTCACAAAGAGAACCTTTTGCTTTGCTCATTTTTTACTGTCCCTGCTATCTTTACCTTTATCTTCTTTTTCTGATTTGTCCTTTTCATATTTCTCTTTGTCAGGCTTTGTAACACTATCGTATGAAGGTGGGGAGGTTGTGGAAGGGGTCATGTCATTTTTTTCAGGAGTAGAATTCTCATTAAGCTTGTCAATAATCATGTCTTCTTTGATATGGGTGTCATGCCCCTCTTTGATTTGATCTTTATTAAAAATGCAGGAGACTTTTTTAACTTTTTGCTTTAAGAGGTAGCGCCTGAAGGCTCGCTGAATGATGACAGCTGATACTTCCTCTTGCTTTCTTTTCAGTGTGGTGGTGATGGGTTCATAGGAGGCTTTAGATGGATTGGCAGCCATAAACCGATCTTCCATTTGAACACGGAGGGCATCCATTTCATCACTTTCACCCAAGACACGTTTTGTGAAAGCAAACAAGATGTCAAGGCAGTGAATCCTGTCTCCACTTACCATGGGCAGATCCATGGCAATAAGCTGAACTTTGTTTGGTTTCGCGATAAGGAGGGGAGGATCCAGAGAAGCAGCAAAGTCAGAGAGTTTACTAAACTCTATGAACTGGGTTGCATCTGGATCAAACTTTTCCCAGACCTCATAGAACATCTCAAAATCATCCTCACTCAAAGGTTCAGCACTTTCTTCTGTAGCTACACTGAAGTTCTCCAGAATGACAGCAATATACATGTTGACGACCACTAAGAAAGATATGATGATGTAACTGACAAAGAAGAAAATCCCAACAGAAGGATTGCCGCAGTCTCCTTTGACGGAGCTTCCCGGGTGGTCTATCTCAGGGTCACAGTCCGGAGGTCCGCTGTTGAGAATGGGTGCCAGCAAGCCATCCCAGCCTGCAGAGGTGGTAATTTGAAAGAGGCACAGCATGCTGTTGCCAAAAGTTTCAAAGTTGAACATGTCGTCAATCCCAACTTCTCTCTTCACGTAGGCAAAGTTGGACATTCCAAATATAGCATAGATGAACATGACGAGGAAAAGGAGGAGGCCAATATTAAACAAGGCGGGAAGAGACATCATCAAGGCAAAAAGCAGCGTGCGGATCCCTTTAGCACCCTTGATCAGACGCAGGATCCGGCCTATCCTGGCAAGTCGGATCACTCGGAACAAGGTGGGGGAGACAAAGTATTTCTCGATGATCTCTGCTAGGAACATACCTAGAAATAAATGTTAAGTAGGTTAGTTAATAGCAATATAGCAATAGCATTTATTTCTATACCGCCTATCAACTAGTGTTATCTAAGCGGTTTACAATGTATTTTAGCTAATTGCCCCCAACAAGCTGGGTACTCATTTTACCGACCTGCGAAAGGATGGAAGGCTGAGTCAACCTTGGAGCCTGGCAGGATCGAACTCACAACCTTGTGGTTGCAGTACTGGCATTTAACCACTGCGCCACCAGGGCGCAGTTAAGATTACACAAACTCTGTTAAGGCATTTGGTCCAACCTGTGTAAGGCTACAACCAATGATGGGAATGTAAGCATATGTGTAAGCTCCACTCCCGCTGGTCCCAAGCACCCAGAAGTAACCACATTCGGCTGAACACAGTTGCAGAGCTTTCATCACACTTCTGTGTTCAAGACATGAAAGTTGAATGTAGTTTCAGGTTCTTGAGGATATTTGGGGCAGGATTTACATACCACTCCCCATCTCTAATTTTACGTCCACATGTGTTCAGGTGAATGTCTGAATATGTAATCTTTGTAAAATTGCAAACTACCAGGTATACCCCTTTAAAATGAAAGATGATCTCTAGAAAATTACAATTAGAGGTTAACTGAAAACTTAATTAGTGAGATAAAGGTTTATTAAAGCCCTGCTCAAAATGTTAATTGATACATTTACATTAACTTTCCATAATTTTCATTCATCATCATGTTAATCTTCTACTGAAATGGAGTTTTTCTTACCAACTATGGATAAAATGACAACCACAAAATCAAAAATGTTCCAGCCAATGGTGAAATAATAATAGCGGAGTGAAATCAGTTTCAAGACACACTCTCCAGTGAACAGGACTATGAAGATCAGATTAATTCGGTATAAAATGGTTTCCATTGCATCAGTTTGGTCATCAGTTTCTACCATCATGGTGACCATGTTAAGGCAGATAAGAATCATGATGCTGATATCAAAGGCTTGCTTTGTTACAAAGTCAAAGACCATGCCTTGGAATTTGTTCTGTAGATGGAAGAAAATAACATATTATTCCTGTATTGCATGATTTACACAGACTACCAGGAGATAAGTTGTAACATTTACCCTTTTTCTCTCCATAAATTCACCATTTAAATATCATCAAAGTTAAGAAGAAGAAAGGAGTCATTCCTTAGTAGAGTACAAAGCTCTCACTCCATCTTCATCTACTCTAATAACGTAACAAGACCACATGGGAGGGAAAACAGGACTACTGTTAGAGTTAGCAACCGTAGCACGCCTATACTCACTAAACATTAGTCTGTACGTCTGCAGACTGCTTGTATTTCCACATCCACTCTCTTCCTGCATCACCCCAACCCGCAGCCCTTTTCTTCTTTTTGCTCTTCTTCAATAGAACATGTATTTGAGTAAAGCTATTTTTTTTTGTTTTATAAATTAGATTAAGCTTATTTCTTTTCTCTGTTACATTGGGGGCATGGAGCTAGATGTTCACCTTCTGCTTTGTTAATTTGATTTCTCTGCTGCAGAGATTCACTGTTATTTCTCTCCCTCTCTCTTTTTTGGAACAACTAGTTCCTGTAATACTATCATTTTGGGACATTGGTAGAAAGAATTGGAATTGGAAGAAACTCATCAATGACTCTTCAATGCAGTGTCCCAGCCATTATCTGAATGGTACAGCCAGAATATAACAGTTTCAAGGCTAGCAGAGTTTTGATTTGCTGTCATAAAGTATGCTTGCTATTTCTTGTGAAGCTGGTGGGGGGGGCAGGGCTCAAAAAGTAATTTATAGAAGTTCCTTTCAGCAAGTTATCTTGGATATAATTTCAACAGAGTGTAAATCTTCCCTCAGCTACATTCCAGCCACAATACACAATTCAAAAGGGCAGTAAGTAAATAATGCAGGAGGGAATAATCATGAGCTTACTGCTGGCCTCGGTATAGGTTTTTGTGGTTTCTTGGACCCCAGTTTCTTCATTGCATTGTAGTATTTCTTCTGTTCTTCTGTCATAAAGATGTCTTGACCTCCAAAGTAAAAGAATGAAACCAAAACTGGTTACAACCAGCTATCTCTTCTCAGAACAAACATCTTCATATTTATTTAATTAGTAAATTCTTTCACTTGGCCTCATACCTGAGCAACCGTAGGATTATAAATTGAGGTTGACTATTAGCAAGACAAAGCTGTTGCTTTCCAACATATATGTATCTAGTTAGATGATGCACATTCCCTAGCCCAGTTTTAATTTCTCATAGATGTAGGAACTCACCTATTTACCCCAAAGTAGCGCTGCCTTTATAGTTCTGCCCCATTCATTTGAACGGAGAAATCATACCAGTCGTTTGCAGGAATTTTTTTTTTCTTTGTGAATGAAACAAACCTCCATATGTAGTGCTGATCCCGGTTTCTGGGCCATAATACTTTCAGTGGGCACCCATCCTTCATTTGCATATACTTCCTCACCACTGCCTATGGACTCAGACTCTCCTCCAGATTGAATGCACAGCATCTCCCACAGGAAAAAAACTCTTTGTGTTGTTCTACTCACTGGTTACAAACTCAGACAGGGAAGGTAAACAGACAGCCAGCACCAGCAACAACGAAAAGGACTGAGAAGCTCCAGGAACTGGCACGAAGTCCCCTACTGGATCACGAGCCTTGGTGAGCATCTGTGTACAAGAGCTCTTTTGTGCATGCTAGGGAGCAATAGATCTCTGAGAAAGGAGCTATTGCATCTCATTTCAAGGAGCTTCTAAAAAGTCCCCTTCCTCACTTTAAATGTGGGAGAGAAAAGCCACCACACCTAAATAGGCAGGTAACTGTTCAAAGCAGGCAGTCATTTACAAAAACTGATGTAAAATAAAGAAATAGAAGGCTACCATTCTCGGTAATCTGAGAAAAAATAAAACTCTGAAACCAAATGGGACAAAGAACAGGCACAAAGAACAGTCTCTTTTTTCGATATATTAGTTTGGGATGGAAATCAGGCAGCCCTCCTAATGTTTTTTGACTACAGTTCCCATCATTCCTCATCAGTGGCTATGCTGGCTAGGCTGCTGTGATTTCCATCCAGCTGTTGGCTAGCTCCCAGTGAATTGTGGGAGATTGTAAAAACATAGATAACTGGCCTACCTAAAACTGTTTTAGCAAACTGATGCTGCAAATCTTCTGTTGTGCTTTTTGTATCTATTTGAATTTATTTTGTGAGATTTCAATGTGATTTTTCATAATATTCCTTCTATATTTTGTTTCTTCAGTGTTCAATAAATTCTGTATATATCTATTCGTGTTTTTATTTGATATATTCCCTCAAGGACCTTTTCTGTTTTCCAGCGCTTGATTTCACTTGTAATAATTCCCTGCTACCCATAGTACATGGTAAATTCTGCCGATCAGTATCACTTTGCAGAAGTGAAGCATGGTTTGCCATCATATTTTTTTTCTTTTCTATCTAGTGAACATAGTTGTGCTTAAGTCCAGGCCACCATTCCAACACTATGGACTTTACCACACCCTAGGTTTTTGCACAATTGCACCAGTTTAGTTCTGTGTTTGTGATTTCCTTATCACACAATCTCATGATCTCCTGTTCTTGAACTGCACTTCCATCATTATTGGATCTGATCTTTTCAATTATAGGAAAAACCTGTCAATGGCTCCAATATTGGTGCTGTTCAGTTATTGATTCTTGGTGCAATTGTTTAGTTCTGCTGCAGTTCTACTAGTCTGGCAGTCATGTGGTCTGAGTGGGTGTTCTTCTCTTCTTCCTCCCCCCTCTAACCGCAAGCGGGGTGAAGTCATTCCACTTCCAGTGTCTGGACAAAGAGGTCATCATGGTCCACAGGAACAATGTTGCTTTTACTCCATTCCTGGGTACGTATTTCTTTAAAAAAAAAAGATGTTTTGCCATAATTGCATAATAGTGTTGCTGTGGCTGCAATTTCATGATTATGGTGAAACTTTTTTTTAAAGGAATAGGAACCAATTACGGCAAAAAAACAAGGGAGGGAGGAACAAACTTGCTTTTACTGTATACTCTGGCACTTTTTTTTTCTGCAATTGCACAATTGTGCTGCTATAGTGGTCGGCAGCATGCTGCAGTTATGGCAAAACAAATAAAAACAAAATATGTTCCTTGGAACCGAAATGGCACAATTACAGTAAAAAAGAAAACAAACAGCATGTATGCGCTATGTAGCGCGGGCATGGGTAGGAAGGCAAAGGCAGTAAGGCAGCACAGAAAACTGATTGTGGGAACACCTATCAGCAAAGTGGCACCATAGCGTTATTGAAGAGAAGGTGTGGAAGTGATTGTTTCCATACTGGTATTTTTCTTTTTCCTTAAATAATGTGATTGCTGCAAGATAACAGCTTGCCCCTCCCAAAACTGCAAACCCCAGGATTCCATAGGATGTTGCAAGTGGAACCATAGCGCTATAACAGTCTAGTGTGGAAATGGCCTATATTTCCATCAAGGAACCTTATTCTTTCTGACCAAGCAATTCTACCTCTGTTTATTGATAGCATAGTGCATTTGCCAAATTCCAAATTCCACTGAAATACCCTGACTAAATATTCTTACAGCATTCAATAAAGATTCAGTGCCTGCTGATGACTTTCCAAATTGTTTTAAAACATCCATTGAGAATAAATAGTTTATTTTTCCAGCTTGCTTTGATATTTCATATCCCTTATCTCCTACACTATTAATGAAAATGGTATCGTTGCAAAAACAAATCAGAAAGGAGATAGAGAATCACTCTAGGAAAACACATGCATAATACTGATTCTGTCGAGTTTTTGTCCATTTAATGTTAACATTGTGTTCCATGATTTCATTATAGTTGAAAGTAATTTTCTGATGTTTTTTGCTGATTCCTAAAAATTTCAAGAAATTTTTCAATGAGTCTATGTGGTAAAGAACTAAATGCTTTTTAAAACTATCCGCAAATTTGTTTTTCACATTTTACTTTTTTTTTTATCAGTATCACTGTATCAATTAATAGTTCTTTTCCTTCAAAGAACTGAGACAGTTACCTTTCTGTTCTTTTGCACAGATAGCCACCACTGTGGTGGTGAATATTATTATTCAGCTTACAACACTACCTTTTATATTAGGCATCCATACTTTGTAAGTACACACAGTTCTACTACAGCATGTTTATTTATTCATTTGTATTATCCGTATTATCTGCCTCATGAATCATCTTTTTTAAGCAGTGGAGGGCAACAATATTTGTAAATACCAGTGATAAACGCAGTACAAGAGCTGCTGAATCATTATCGTTAAACCTCTGATGGTACATTTAGAATATAGCGATAAAACACTTATCTTCTTTTTTTGCTGATTAAAATTGTCTATGATGACACCGATAAATAAATTCAAGGTGAAGAAGGATCCAAAAATGATAAAGATAACAAAGTAGAGATACATATACAGATTATCTTCATAATGAGGTTGCTTTTCCACCTACAAAATAAGAGAAGTGTTGAGCAAAAATACTGGTAGGTGAAGAGAAAACATTATCAGTAATATGAAATGTGTTTGTTTATGTTTTGTGCGTATTAAGGCCAGCACTTACTATATTCAGCCAAGCTTCCCTTAGAAGTAAAGGGAAATAGCCTAAATTTAGTAGCATTTATTCCTAAATGTGATAAAAATACACACATAGTGTCCAAATCCCAGACAATGCTATAGAATTGATTTAATTGATATTAGCAACACAAACAAATATGCTAATTTTTCAAATTCAGGTTGTTATGTAAAGGTATACTAAATCTATATTGTTAGGCATGAAATGCCGCTAACCAATTTCTGTTTCTGGGATGCAACCTTGCACTGATTACTCCATTCATTGTTGCTCAGTAGGGAAAATGTGGTATATCATATCCTCCTATTAACTCCAGTGAGAGTCTTTGAGGCCTGGGAGGAGGTAAGTATCATAGATGAGTTTGTCAGAACAGAGAGTAAAGGATAGCACTGTGAGTTGTCTACAGGGACGAAAATAAGGAGAAAGAACAGGTCTAACAGTCTATGAAAACTAAAGGCTTGAAGTGTCTCATTTTGAAGAGCAGACAGCTAATTTCCTTCTGTTTGCACTGACAATGAGGACATGACTATACTTTATTCATTCATTCTTTACATTTACATCTTACGTTGTCCTCATAGCAAACCTGTGAGGTAGGTTAGTGACTGGTCCAAGACCAACCAGTGAATTTAACGGCTGGAGCCTCGTATCCCCAAATCTCAGTCCAACACTTTAACAACTACCACAGTAACATGTGGTTTGCCTTTGAGAGTGCATAATTTTTCTTTTGACAATTGCAAGTATAGATGGTCTGATCTGGATCAAGATTCTGTAGCAGGGGGTAGATTTCTGTTCTTTGCTCACTGCTGCCTTCCTGCTTGAGATCAGAGGCCCTTGTCTGAAATTCACACAGGAAAAAAAATGTTCCCATTAGCTTCAATTACCTTCAGCTACTGGGAACCAAAATCCCAGTGTGAATCAGACTGAATCACAGCCACAGTAGAGGGAGGTCTCTGTCCTACATCAGGGTCTCAATCTAGATGGGCATACATTAGCTGTTTGTGGGGAAAAAATCACTCATGAGCAAACTGTATGACAAACTTCACAATTTAGATTTGCTCTATGTGACTGTGCAATAAACTGAAAAAGAAGAAACCATTCCTGAATGAACCAGTGGCCGATATAATGGCTGTTTACATGACTGTGTCACAGTAATGTACTTACATTCCGTGAATCCACAGCTGCATACATTATATCCATCCAGCCTTTGAAAGTTGCCTGCAAGGAGAACACAGGGGTAAGTCCTGCTCTTCACAGGCAGGATAGCAACTGTTTTCAGAGTGAAGAGTAAAAGCAGTCATGTGCTGTGTATGTGTGTGTGTGGGGGGGGTCCTCTGAAGTGCTTCTCAGTTTGGTTCAGTTCCCCCTGCCCCCAGTTCTTGCAACACAAACCAGAGAAAGTTTTGAGCCAAACTGAGCAACTGGAAATTTCACTGCATCCTCTCTGCCTTCTACTGTTTTCTCTGAAGCCACCATGACTATTCCCCAGTCTCTTTCTTTCCTCTTCACTGTATGAACAAAGCAGAAGTAGTGACAGGATGAGTGGCAAAAGGGAATTTTGCCTTGCGCTCTCTTTCGTACTTTCTGTCTCCATCATTGTCCAGAGTAATGCAATTTTTAACTGCAAAGGAATCTTGTACCACCTCTAAGACTGAGAGAAGAAAGATGGTAGCATAAGCTTTTGTAGTATAAGCCTACTTCATCAGATCCATGATGGAGTGAAGTGCCTAGGTACAGACCTTTATAGCAATGAATGATCAGGTTGTATGTGTGAGTAACAATAAAAATACAAAACTTGCAGGTATGGCAATGAGGTGACAAGCTTAGTTTCAATGATGGTCTTTGGGGGACAAAGGCAGGAGGAAAGATAGTGCCTAAAGACAGGGTGAATAGATAACCATATGAATGGTGGAGGGAGTTATTGGAATATTGTATGATGCTGGCTGGGAACCAGAAAGGAGATATGATAAACTAGCCAAGGGAGCCCTCACGAGGCTGGGTTGTTAACTAATCTATGTGTAATATACCAGGCAACAACTGTCCCTATTCAACCCACTGTTGATTAACTAGAGTTTTGCTGTTTCTCTTTGCAAGTTTCTTTCATAGGTTTTTTCAAGGACTAATGCTCTGAGGTCTGAGATAATATTATAATATAATATATACAATCTAATCTAAAATAAATATTATGTTATAATATATAACAAAGGAATATTTTCAAATGGCTACACTATATTTTGAAATAAACAAACTGCCAAATGATTGTTTTACATTAGGCTCAAACTAGACATTAAGTGGGATGCAATTAATAACTTTTTTCCTTGTTTCCAGCAATGAGAGTTGCTCAGAGATATATTCTCGTGATCACCTTCCAATATTCAATCATGAATTAAAGCACAATAAATGCAACATATATAATTGGAGAAAAGCACACGCTACTACAAACTAACATCTTTTACTTGAGCAAACACTTAAACTAAATGCATGCAAAATGTATTAGTCTGACTCCAATAACACAGCCTATGGGAAACTAGGATACTTAGGGAAATCTGTGTCATTTGGCATAATTCAAGAATAAGGTTGCCAGGTGAAATATGGGAAAAGGCTCTTGTATCTTTAATAGTTGCGCACAAGAGAGTATTTCATGAGGTGCTGCTTGCATAGGTATATGCAACTTGATTCAGTTTCGCACTGGCTTGTGCATGTGTGTGTGCACTTTCAAAAAGAGAGTACAGTACTGTGCAGATACAAATGTTTGGATAATTCAGCTAATTTGCAAACGCCTTCTAGAGCCAGGTAGTCCATCCAGTTTGTCTGCCTGCTTCATCTTAACAGCAATGATGACATCTATCATCCCCTGTATTAGGCCCTCACAGTGGCTAGGACACCGAGGTAGATTTTCCCAGCTATCTTTCTTGTAGTGCAAAGGATTTCTGAGCAGCTTGGTCTTCAATTGGCAATTAAGATCCAAAATCTTTACCAAAACAGTGAAAGGAAGTGCTAGCATTACTTTGCTGGTATAAATGACTCAGCTGCCAGTGATTATTTTTTTTTTAATTATCTTTGGCAGCATGCCCTTGGGGACAGACAGGAGGAGTGCTTGCACTTTAAAATTTACCACCCAAAAATTGCTTAACAGTATTTTTTAAAGTGAAGGATAGCATTGTTGACAGAAAGCACAAGGTAAGAGAGGGTTTTTTTGTTTATTAGATTTTAAAGAATTTAAGAAATATAGGCTACTCACTACTTGAAGCAAAGAGAGGTAACCAAGTCCCACATTATCGAAGTTGACTTTCACATTTTTCCATCGGGCTGTTTCATTTCTTTCTATGAGCTCCTCACACTGAGTCTGATTGTCAACTTCATCAATGCTGAACATTTCACCTGTGGTGGTATTAATACAATGGTAGAACTTGCCAGCAAAGAGGTTCACTCCCATAATGCTGAAGATCAGCCAGAATATAAGACATACGAGGAGCACATTCATGATGGAGGGAATTGCTCCCAAGAGGGCATTCACCACTACCTATGGAACAAACGAAGGCATAGATGAAAAGGGTGAACATTTGTGCAAAATATGCACTGGATACTTTATGACAGTGGAACAATAAAATGAAAGAAACAAACACTTGTAAAGCATTGTGACTCTGATCCTATTGTCCTGGCATAGCATACAAGGAGGCCACTGGAGGAAATCAGTTCTTTCCTCTGAGGTTGGAGATGGAGCTCCAACTTTAAGGGAGACATTAGATTCCTTCCCTGTGTCCTTGCTGAATGTTCTGCAGTTCTTATTGTCTTCTCTACCTCCAATATCAGATCCATAATGTCACAAGGGGCTAAACACTGGCAGATCAGAGGATAGTGTGGGTGGATCAGGCGGGGGACTCTAGATGCATAATACCCAAAACCTTCCAAATTTCTACCATATCACCAATATAGGAGAACCTTTTTAGACAATCCCAGATCAAGATTAAATATTTGCCATCCTATTGTTCACAAGAGGAGGAAAGTTGGTTCTTCTTCCCACCCTTTTTTTAAAGGGAGGAGTTCAGCGGAATATCAGAGTGCTCCAGTCCAACAACAGGATTGCCCTGTTGGTTTTAAATGTGGATAGATACTCAGCTTTCTCACATGATGCCCTATTCAAGTCACAGAACCAATTCATACATGAGCAAGATAAAATTCAAAGACAGCAAGAAAGTGTAAAATCATAGAATTCAAAAACCTAGTTTCATGGCACCAATCACATGGACTAAGAAGCAAAACCAAAAGAGAGCAATTTCAAATGCAAATGTATAGAAAATCTGTGAATAAAATAGGAAAAACATAATTTCTTGAGACTAACTGAAGAAATTGGTGAACAAATATAAGAAATATTTAAATGAAAACAATAATGCATTAATTCCTTAACAGATGGCTTTAAATTAAGCAGTTTCAAGAACTAAAGTTACATCTGCTACTATTTACTCACTAATTAGTCAAGTAAATGTTAATACCAGGTTGTCTTTTGAACAGTAATTCAGATAAAAAAAAAACACCAGGTGGCTGTGCAATTCACTTTTAAAAAGCCCTTACAGCTTGAGAACAGGCCAGCTATAGCTCATTGATTCTTCATAGTGGCCAGACAGATGCTTGAAAAATCCTTGATGTTTCTGCACTTCCATGAAAGCCCTAACATGACATGGATATGTAAATATTTGTGGTGGGAGTGCTTTATGTTAGAGCAGTCCCAGTTTGAGGTTGGTTTGTGCCCTCTGAGCTTGCATTGACTTGAATTGAGGCTTTGATCGCTCCTCCACAAATGTGCACAATTAGGGACTCTGTGATCAACAGCTGGATCTGACAGCTGTGTCCAGCCTAAGCCACAGGCAGCTGTCCATAAATTGTAGCCTGAGACTATAAAGACATGCCATCCCCAAGATCTCTGGCTGCAGTCTATGGGAATTACATGTAATCTCTCCCTGGCTCTCTGCAGTTCCCAGTTACAATAGGGTAACATCGGGCATGACAACCCTGTGAAATCTGGATTTATTATTCTGACTGCCCTTCATAGCCTAGGAGAGACTTCCCAAATCACATGTACCCTCCAAATATCCCAATTTGGTAGGGGCAGCCCCATTTAGTCCTTTGTCATCCCATTTTTACAGTTGTCTTTAAAATGTCCCAGTTTCTCTCTCTTCTTCCCACTTCCCCAGCCTCTGGAAACACTGCTGCTTCCTCTCCTAGCTTGTGTGTTCTTCTTCCTTAATAACTTTTGCCATCTTGACCACATTATGATGCTACTTGGCCCCATGTGTTCTGGTTTTCATCTGTGAAATGTTGGAGGGTATGGTTCAATGACCTGGATGTCTCTTCAGGCCTGCATCCTTTGGTGTATATTGAGTGGGAACTCAGGATATTGCTAAAGGTATGGAAAATTTACTTACTAATGACTGCATTCTTAATGGTTGACTGTTTGATGATTACATACTTAAGGACTGAACGATATATCACGCTTAAGGTGGTGAGTCTTTGTAAAATACCACAAATTAATAAGAAATCATGCTTTCTGAGTGCTTAAAATCACTTCACATACATCATCTCAATTATCTTAACAGTCACATTATAAAATGAATTTCCAAGATATAGAGGGGGATGATGAGTGAGCCCAGCAAAGAGTGACTAGTAAGCTCATAACTGAGGAGATGTTTGTATCACGAAAATTCTGATTTGTAATTAGTTTCTAACTTCTGTTGAAAGCAATAATACTTTCAAAATACACGTATTATGAATAAAAGTTTTTGAAAATACATATGGTTTCCTGGATACTTCTGAGCACAAGTCTATGTGTCAATTTTGACCCAGAGAGCTCCAAATTCCAGGTTCAGATTGAGCCAGAACTTGCTAGAAGTCAGTTTCAGAGCTCTGAAGAGAGGCCATAGTTAAGTTATGTAGCCATGTGTCTTATCTGTAGAAGTTCACAGGCTCATTCCCTAAGATTTCCAGCTAAGAGAAACTCAAATAGCAATGACAGGAAAGATGTTTCTCTGCTTAACAAAGTAGACAGTCCTGAGCTAGATGGGAAAGTAATCTAACTAGGTATATGGCTGTCTCCTATTCTCCCAGCACATATGCTCAGTGCTGAGCTCAGCCCTGGAAGACAGAACCCTGAAAGTGGGCTTTCCAGATCTTTGAGCTCTTGTTCTGCAATTTTCACTAACCCTAGAGCATCATGTCCTATGCATAAAATGGTGGCAACATGAACATGGATGTGCTGAAACATCTATTCACACTCGTTGCCATTTAATAATACCAGTTGCATTTTTGGCACCCACTGGGGGGGGAATGGTCCTGGAACTCAACCCCCAAAGATCCAGAGGGTCCACAGTAAAATAGCAATAAAATATGCTCCTCTAGGTATGACCATTCTCTATCATTTGCCTTCCTGTGCACAGTTGGAGACACAACTTATAGGTGAATAGGAATGGATTCCAGAGCAATTTTAGCCTTAAGCATTTCTAGAAAATAAATATTCTCCCAGATTTGGTATCTCACACTTGAATAAATCACCTCCTCCGTATATTTCACAATCATTCCTGTAGTCAACTGAGAAGGACAGCCATTGGGCCACAGATGCGTGGCAGAGGCATACGAAGAGTAATTTTCCAGCCTGATTAATATGTTGCCTTGGCAGCATAATTAGTGAGAAAAACTTCTTCTGTATATTTGAAGCGCTAATAACTTAGATGGTACCACATAGACAACATGCATGGAAACATATGCAAACTGCAGCCACATGTGCCATCCAGATCATCCCAGTGCCAAGAGTGGCAGATGGAACTGTAGAATGTGGACCACGTGATCTGACTGAATCATAAATTTCCTGCCTGCCTGCATTACAGATGCTACACAAAATTAACAAACCACACAGAACTGAGGTTTTGGCATCAAATTTGGAATGGGTTAGAACTGTGGAATTCTTTTTGAAAAAATCTGTCTGCTTCTGGAAATTGCATATTTTTTTTTAAACAGGCACACACACAACAGCCAGTATGAGATACAACGCTATTTAACAACTTATTTTTATAGTTTTCCTGTTTTCTGAAAACAAATGGGTCACTCATCTCCAGGGATATCATACACGTTTTATATATTAAATGGAAACAGTGTTGTAGTCAAACAGCTTCAAGGCACAGGCAGTGCCAAGGTTGAGGGATTTTAGATTCTCTGCTAGCTCCAAGATCAGCCATGTGTTACTCCTTCCACAACCCTGACATACATTTCTGCTTTTCTGCAGCTATAACATCCATTTGCAATATGAATCCTTTGGCAACACTCAAAATGGGAAGTGCTACATACATGTTAATGGTCACCAACATGACATGTGGTGTATAGGGGCCCAAGTACAGATGACACCTAAGGAGGCAGAATATACGAGAGAGACTTTAAATTTAGGAGGCACTGTGTAGAATAATGCACATTGTTTGTATTTTTAAAAAAGAAGATTAGTGGGATTTGGTTGATCCCTCTCTTCCCCAGTATTTTGGATATTAAGGAGCAATCACTCTCCCATCCAAAAAAAAGTTACAAATTCTAGAATACTCCTCCTTCCACATTGGCAAGTTTGAATTTGATTTTTCACCAGATATGCATGTGCCTTCCCCTGCATTTCCTCCTCTCATTCCCTTGCCTTTTGCCCAGACAGGCATGTCTTCCTTCTCCGCACCCTGGCAAAAGGCAAGGGAATGGGAAGGGAGTACCGCACACATATACATACACACAATATACATATATGCCTGGAGTTCTGTCATGTTTTTAAAAAACAATATAAGATAATTTATATTAAGTTGGTAGTAAACAAAAACACCAAACTTAGTTGCATTTGTATAGTACATTTTAAACGTCCAAACATTAGCTCAGTTTTCACTGCAGCATCCTGGTAGATTAGTATTGTTCTTCTCATGTTTCAGAGAATCTGTGAGAGAGTAAGTGGCACACTGCCAATGAGATTTAAACCAGATATTCTGCACCTCACATTCTTTGTATGTCTTCAAGAAGATTATTTGAATGGTTCTGCTTCATGCCTACATTATTTCAAGCTCTTTCATGTATTTTTTCCTCCTTACCCTCATTCCTTCAAACCGTGACAAGGCTCTCAGAGGTCTCAAAGCTCTTAAAGTCCTAAGCGATTTAATTGCACCAAGCTCAGAGTAGCCCAAGGCATTAGCTGTTAAGCTAATTAAAGAGACCTACACATGAAAAAGAAAGAGAGAGAGAAAGGAAATTAATTCACTGAATGAGTAAGGACTACCACGATCAAAAATCTTTGCTATAATTTTTCAGAGATCCTTCTGGTCAGTTATAGTAGAAGAATAAATATAAGTTAAAAGACGATCCTCTGATAAAATCAGGGCAACCACAAAGGAAAATTCTTGATTTTTATTTTAAAAAGTGCTTGAAAAAGAATTTCACAAGCAGCAGTGCAGGCCTAGCTAGTGATTTCAGATAGACAATCTGCAACAAAGCAATATATTAACTGCTGCCCTGTCTGCAGCAGGAGCGAAGAAGGCACTCATATTTTACTTTTGTAAAGCAAAACAGCAAGTTTCATCTTAAGACAAGCTGCTTCCTTGACAAAAATCATTTTTGGATTGAGGAAAGCTAATGCTATTAAAAAAAAAAAAAAGGAGTGAGACCAGGGTTAAAATGACTTGGGCCAGCTTAGCTTATTTTGCTAGGCTGCCAATCTAGCAGTTGTTTCCTGCTTCACAAATGGCGACAGGAGTGCATTACCACAGCATACAAAGGCAGCTGGCAACCACAGGATCCACACAGCTCTCTTCTTCAATACCTTACTGACACTTCCAGCATTTTTGGCCTAAGGCAGCCACTTCACTACACCTAATGACAGGGTTGGCCTTTCCAGGGTATAATTTCCAGTCCCTGAATTATGTTTATCATCAATAGCGTACAATCAAAGTGTCCCAATTTGGTAGAGACAGTCCCAATTAATTCTCTGTCATCCCACTTTTTTCTGATGCTTTTCAAATGTCCTTGTTTTTCTCTCTTCCTCCCACTTTCTTCCTGTGCCCTCAGCCTACTTCAGTTGCTGCAAATTGCAAAAGCAGTTTGCACTCAGTCAACTCAGCAAGGGAGAGGCAAGGATAAGGCGGAATCTTGCCCTTCTCAGTAGGTTTAAGCAAAAGCTAAGTGCTGCAGCCATTCCCAGCTTGCCTGTTCTTCCTTATTAATAACTTTTGCCATCTTGATCTCACTCTAATATTGCTCGGTTGCACATGTCCCACTTTTCATCCGTGAAATGCTGGATGGTATATTTATACCTAAGCATAGGACAAAGAAACAGACCACTTTTTCCCCCAAGCCAGAGAAGTTTCTGCTAACTATCACAAATAGACTTACCACAATGCCTTTTGACCCTCACCCTTTTCTGTCTCTTGTTCAGAGGGGCAAGGGCTGGAGGGGCTATGGCGCTTCCCTAGCTCTACCCTCCGTTGGGGAAGACATGGTGTCAGTGAAAGGGAATCCTACCTGTATAAACCTTTACATGTGTAGGCTCTCATGCAATTAGGATTCACAAACCCGTGGAGGGCAATGTACACAGGCTTCTCTTATGCACTGAAGACATCTCCTGCAGATGCTCCAAGCGCACACACTGGGATTAGGGCTAAGAGAGCAACGCTACCTTAGCCAACAGCTAGAGACCTTTTTACCCATGTAATATGATATGACTTCAGCTATTTCAAAGATCATGTTCTGGTTAGTGACACCATATGACTTTGTTCTTGTACTGGTAACAGTTTTAGCCACAAGAACCATGGAATGTGAAATGGTGAAAGAGGCTCAGAACACAGCTGGTTAGCTGTTAGATCACATTATATTAAATAAGTGGCAGGAATTAGTGATGGGGTGAACCATGCATATATCCAATTTGTAGTCAGTCCTTGAAAAATGGATTAAATACACAGATTGGCTGGGTGCTGTGAATTAGATTTTTCAAAGGAATTAATTAAACATCAGGACTTGCAGGATTCTGAATGACATTTCTGGAAGCTATTTCTCCATGCTGGGAGAAAGGCAGGATACAAATAAAATAAATAAAAAATAATTAATGTAACAAGAGTCACAACATCCCTCCTGAGCTAGATGGGACTCTCCTTGCCACTCCTGCACCATTTGTTCCCTAAGGGAAGAGAGGCTGGGTGGCATACTTTGGGGGCTACATCTGTTGGTATGTCAGGGTAACAAAGAAGAATTAGATCCATGGGATCCAAGGTTGCTTCTGGAACACTCCGTTTTGGGTGCTGCCATGAGCAGGGAAATCACCAGTGGTAGTTCTGTGCCTGCAGAACCTTCTGAGTGGCTTCTGGGGCAAAAGTGCTGGCCCACCAATGAGACTCTTTCTGATGCATCTATTGGCTCTTCAATGGGCTCTGCAAAGGCTTCAGACATTTGCAAATGTGTTCCTTTTCTGAAAGCAATGGGTTAGCAATTTATCTATAACACAGTAACAGGAATGAATGCACCATAACATATTTTAATAAAACACAGGATACGTACATCCACAATGAGGAAGTCCAGCCAGCACCAGGCATTAGTGAAGTACATCTGAAAGCCATAAGCCACCCATTTCAGAAGCATTTCCAGGATGAAGATGTATGTGAAGACCTTGTCTGCATATTCCAACATGGTCTTGATGGTCTTGCGCTGTTCGATATAGATATCTTCAAAGGCCTGTGAATAAAGAGGTAGGGTTTTTCCTGAACGACTTTATTTTTGGAAATATTGAAATTGAAATATTTCCCTTTCTGTAACTAAAAATCATTCTTCCCTCTATAACATGGGCTGATCAAAGTATGCCCCGCACGCAGCATGAAGGTATCCGAGGGTGACCCTTTCCAGTGCCACCAAAAACATTTAGTCTCCAAAATGCCAAATCTCAGCTCAGAAACTTCTGAGAGTATGGATATATACACTCTCAGTGTAGTTTTTCTGCACAGGCCTGGTTGGTGAGGTGGGGGGGTCAGAAAAGGTCTTTCTTTTAGATACCAGGTATCACCAGCTGGATTTTTTTTCCCAAGGCCTGGAAGCCTAATACTTAGAGGGGATACTGCATATGCAAAGGCTTCTGGGGCCTGCTTTGATTTTTGGGGGATTAATTTTTTTCCAGAGTTATGGTTAAGGCAGTGGAGGGAGTTCTGGCCAGGTCAGAAAAAATGGCCCCAGGCCCCTAGATGTCAAATAGCAGGTGCTGAAAGCCTTAACCACTGTACTTCAATTAATATTTGATCTGTCAAATCAGAACCTGATATAAACATGGAATAGTTCTGTTCATTTATATTGCCTATCCATGTTTGGAAGAGATCATAACTCAGTGGATTTTCTATTACAGGATTTTCTGGGGCTGAAAATGTGTGAGTCACCCAAGATCAACCAGTGGGTTTCCATGACAAACAGGGAACTGAACCCTGGCCTCCAGGGTCACAGTGCAACATCCAAACCACTATACCACACCATTTCTACCTAGTGTAAAACCCATTCAGTGGAAGAAATTATGAGCTAAAGGAACATGCAATATAGATAGCTGTCCAGTCTGTGCTTGAAGATCGCCAGTGAAGAACTCCACACACCACAAGTATTTTGGTTCTGTAACTGCTTTTAGACATTCCACCTAGTGTTCAGGTGATATCTCCTCTCACGTAACTTCAGCCTCCTAAATCTTCTCCTGACCTCTGGAGTAGCAGAGGAAAAGCCTTTGCCCTTTTCTGTATGCAACTTCCTTGGACAATGCTATTATATCCTCTGGCCTTCTCATCTGTAGATTAAACAAACTCTTCCTTCAACCTATTATTTAATTCTCCCAATACTAGGAACCCGGGTAGCTCGGAACACAATTAAAAACAAATGATCAAGTACATCAACACACATAATCTGTGTATCTAACTTGTTTCTAACTAAAAACAAACCATATATGTGTTGAACTGCTTATCGATACAGGATGCCTTTCTCCCCCTTTCTATGTCTGTTAAACGACCCATGGTTATGAAAACCCCTTACTGGTACCTTTTCGAATAATCTGCCCCCTCATCCCTACCCTGCTACACTCCAGCATATGTATAAATATCTAGCAACTGTGGCTAAACTCCACGCATCTGGAGAAGTGGGATAAAGTTCACAAAAGCTTATGCCAAATAAAACTTTTGCCCTCTCTTGTGTCCTCACCTAATATGCCCGTGAGGGTAGTCAGACTTAGAATAGTCTTCACCGTTAATCCTAAATCCAGGCAGGCTCATACAGGGAAATCCACTCCTTCAGATAATGCGGACCAACCTTGTGTTCTGCTTTATAAATCATAACCAGCACTTTGAATTGTGCTGAGAAATGGACTGGTATCCATTGAAGGTGCCATAATAAGCAACTTGAGAACTCCTTGGCATGGGCCCTGACCAATAATCATCCTGAGCCTACTGCAGTTTCCAAACACTTTCCAAAGACAGCCCCACAGGATTCCACGTGCGATGCAAGTAAGATATGTACTATCTTTCCTCAGAGGCATGTTTTCCGTATCTTAACTATCTTCACTACCCTCTTCTGATCCTCTTCCAGTTTGTTTTCAACTCTACATGCCTCTTAAAGTATGGAGTCCAAATGTAGAAAGAGCACTTCAAATGAGGTCCAACTAAAGTGGCAGAAAAAAATCCTTGGGAACTCATTGTTCCTAGAATATTCTAATTTGGTCCTAAGTCAGTACCTTGTTTCATTTCAGGTGAACTGCTTCAAGGAGATACAGACATTTACTCTACCATGTTCCTCAGTTCACCCTGACTCATTTTGCTTCTACATTCCAACTTTCCTGATCCCATCTTTCAATGGGCAGGATAGTTCTGACCTGATGATGCAGGTCTTGTGAAATTACTCCCATATCGTCCAAATAATAAGCTAACAAAGAGTTTATCACATGGAAGATCCTGCATCACTGAAGGAAGTTGGCCCAACCATTTAGGGTTGCTAGAGTGAAAACTGGAGAGTGCTCCTGTCCCTTAATGAGTGTATAGAAGAAGGAATTTCAACTGGTATTGCTTTTTACCTGTTTGTGTGAAAAGCAATAGCTGCTGAAATGTCCTCTCCTGCACAACTATTAAAAGTCCAGTTTGGAAACTCTACAATCATTAGCTTGTTCCTTATGCTGTGCTCATGATTACTTTGATGGCTGATAGAGCTACACAAGACCACAGTTAAAATAAAAACAGCAAAACAGCTTTGGAAATTTAACACTAAAAATGTCCAAACATTTTTTTATAATTATTGTTTAGAGTACAGATATTTGCAGATAAATTGCCATGTGGAATTATGAAATTCCATTGACCTTTGAGATGCTATCACATATTGTCTATTTCTAATGCAAAATACTTAGGAGATGTGAATTTTAAAAAAGCCATTGAACTGTGGAACCTCCCTGTCTGATTAGACACAAAACTGTGTGAGTAAAAATGGAATTTCATCGTGTTTGTGGCAATCAAATTCCCTAATACCGCTTTTCCAAACAGCTTAAAGGGGAGGGGGGTCTGACTGACCCAATACTTAGTTTAGTGTAGTTCTCAGATTAAAAAATGTATATGCACAATACACCATGAAATGGGCATTAAAAACACAGAAGAATTGAGTCCCTTCTGTAGGAATGTAAAATGGTGGGCCACACTGAAAGCTTCACCAAAAGAATGGTCAGCTCTAGATCAGCTCTGATCTCACAGGAGGACGAAATGTAACCCCTGCCATGCCCATATTTCAACACTTGATAATAACACATCCAAATTTATTCATTGTCCCATCTCCACGATAAAGAATAGTTTCCAATGTTCAGAATTACCAGAGCACCACTGCTGAGGAGAATCATGAAGACAATAAAAGTTTCAAACCAATTGTGTTCAACTATTTTATAGCAGGTCTTCCGAAGGTTCCACCACATTTTTCCTTTCCCATCTTCTACGCTGACTCGGCAGCACTCGAACCTCCGCATGCAGCCTGGCAAAAGATGGCACACAAGTGTGATAGATGACAGTGGAAAAATAAATTATGATGTATAAAATACTTAGGACTCAATCCAACATTACTTTTGCCCACAGAAAATCTGTTGAAATCAGCTCCAGTTAATCATGACTATCAAGTCCTACTGATTTCAGTGGGTTTACTCTAGCTAGGACTAAACTGAATTTAACTTTTCACGATCCAGTTTGCATAATATCCACTGAATGCTCCACTTATGACTCTTATCTCATTATGCAGAGACAGAGCACAGAGACCATTTTACGAGGTGGAGCAGAAGACAAAATTCCTCCCAAAACATTTTTGCCTCCAGAAATTCCTAAAGTACTGAAGTAGCTCGCCAAGAATTGAGACCACCAGATTAGAAAGCAAAAATAAAAGTTTATTTTACTGCAGGGATCTCAGTGGAATGATTTCCAAAGCCTGAGAGCCCCGATCCAGGTATTAGCTCTCTTTTTATACCCTCTTGTAAACAGGTTACAGGAAATGATTACATATGACCATATATGAAGTGTTTACAGGTCAGGCAGACCTGGGTTACATCTTTCAAAAATGATGTATTTTGGTACCAAGGGAGTATTTCTCCAACATCAAAACTCCCTAGGTTCCCGGCACTGCTAAGCACATACCTAAGCCTCTTGATAAGATAAAGGGCGCATCTGCTCACCTTATTTTTCTATATTTTTCTACCTTAGCATTAGCTTCTTCAACTTAACCCTTTCATTCCCCCCTTTATGCCAAATTCTACGCAATTTGACATACTTAAGCTTGCTTTTGGGCCATAACAGCAAAATGAGCTGCCTTCCCCTCCATAGCTTGGGAGAGAGAGGCATGTACACATTTCATAGCACAAGAAATACATATCATTACTAAGAACCCTACTACAATTAAAAGCACAATACCTAGAAACAAGGTTTTTAACCAGCTAAGATCTGGAAGCCAAGAAGTTAACCAATCCCAGGGGTTACTAATGCCACTGTCATTATTTTGTATCAACCCTTGCAACTGCTGTATCTCATCCTCTATAGTCTTGTTCAAATCATGAAACGCAACCTTGCATCCTCCTTTGACTATGGTAAAAACCCCCTTTTCTGGCTAACAAGTAATCCAAGGCCATTCGATGTTGTAACAATAGCTGATTTAGCTCTTCAATTTCTTGTTGGAGGGCTTGTACCAATTTCCCAGTCGCATTTATAGTTTTCTCCAATCTGCAAGTCAATCCTATTATGCTCCTACGATTTTCTTGAGCCATAATTCCTGGGTAGGATCCCAAAGTGAGGACCCCTGTGATCAGTCCTCCTCCTACTCTACTACCCTCACTCTCAGACAACTGTGGCCTCACGATGACCAGATCCTCACATTGACTTCCCAGTGGTCCCACTAAATGCCGTTTCTTCCTACCAACTCGTTTGATCTGTCTTGGTAGGAAAACTTGGACAGGTATAGTCATATATCCTATTCCTATACACTGGTAAGTCCCTGGGTGGTAGTTGGTGGCCCACCCATTAAAGTAGAACCATAAATGCGGGTCTCTAGCCATCAATCCAGAGCATATACTACCTGACCCTGTATAATTAGGAGTGAACATGGGATATTCTGGGTATAAATCTCCAAAATTAGTTTCATTTAAGTCCCCCTTGGGTTGATAGGAGTTATTATATGTGCCATACAAATAGAATCTATCACTACATGCTGAATAATTTCCCAGTTTACCATAAAATGAGGAATATTTTATATATCCTTTCCACTTAGAATTCCAAGATCCACTATGGTGACAGCAAAAACACATTCCGGGGGAATAAGTATAAAACTTCAACCGCCTAAATCGAGTCTTGTTTATATTACTATCAACTTTGGCAAACATATTGGGATTCCCTCTCAATGCTGACTGTAGGGCTCCTACAACCACTCCCGGTTCACTAATAAGGGAGGGCATAAAACCGAAATCTGCTACAGTCTGTGGATGTTCATAGATCAGGGTGACATTGGGTCCGTGTTGTTGGAACATGTGTGCAGCATGTCGTTTGAACCAGTTAGCCTCGACTACTCCACCCATCACGCTCCACATCCCGATCAACATTACCCACTTCATTTTCGGAGCCACTCAGGGACCCAAATCTACTTACTCCACACAAATTCCTTCTGTACATATACAAAAATACTAAAATACCAAGAAATATACACACTACTATTATTGTTAGATCACTAATACTAATATTCATTGTTTCTCTCCCATATCCACTGTAGGGGATCTGGCCGTGCGTAGAATAGTCAGCCTCCGGAGTGACTATAGCAGGGCTCAGTCCAATCTTCCTCCTCTGCAGTTGCTAGGTCTGACCGTACGTAGAGCTACCAGCGTCCAGCGGGTGGCAGCAGTAGGGTCTAGCCTAGAGTCTTCATTCACCTGCTGCGGATCTGACTGTGCGTAGAGTGGTCAATTCCCTGGTATGACCACGGCAGAGTCTAGTCCGAATCTTCTCTCCCCCTTTTCTTCTGGACAATTTCAGTTTCAAAGGGTTTTCTTGTGATGAAATTACAGCCCAATCAGTAAACGCCCTTTTTATCCTGGTGTAGTGTATCCAAGGTTTCAGCCCTGCTACTTTTACTGCAGTGGGGGTGACTAACAGCACGTGATACGGCCCCCTCCAGCCTGGTGATAGAGGCTCCCCTTTCCAATCTTTAACCCACACCTCATCCCCAGGCTGGAAGGAATGGGCCTTTGTGAGGAAAGGAACTCGTCTAACCTCTAAAGCATGGGCGTTTACCTTCTCTAGAGCTTTCCCTAATGCCTGCACTTCTTCTTGGAGGGTTAAGTTCCCCAGCTCTCAATGTCCCCTCTCAATCCCTTCAGGATGGCCGGGGGTCTTCCATACAGCAGCTCAAATGGACTCAGCCCAGTCGTCCGATGAGGGGTGCATCTTATTCTCAAAAGAGCTATTGGGAGTACATCCAACCATTTGAGCTTAGTTTCTTGACACAATTTTGCAAGCTGAGTCTTCAATGTTCTGTTCATCCTTTCCACCTTCCCAGAACTTTGGGGCCTATACGCACAATGTAATTTCCAAGTAATTCCTAAGACTTCTGCCAAACTCTTAACTACTCCGTGCACGAAGGCCGGGCCATTATCAGATCCGATGTGAAGGGGTAACCCGTATCTAGGTACGATGTCTCGGAGTAGAGCTCGTACTACTTCCTTCGCCTTCTCGGTTCTAGTAGGATATGCTTCAACCCACCCAGTGTGAGTGCACACCATTACCAACATATATCGGTATTGTCCCATCCGTGGCATCTCGGTGAAGTCCACCACTAGGGATTCGAAGGGAGTAGATCCTTGATGTTGGGTTCCCTCTTCCAATCTGGGTCCTTGACGCGGGTTGTTCCGAGCGCAGAGTTGACACCGTGATGACGCCAGCATGGTGTACTGTCTCATTCCATCTATAAACACATCCTTTGCTAACAACTGGGCCAACGCTGTCTTTCCCAGATGTGTGGCTTCATGTGCCTTCTGAACGATTGGCCATCCCATAGATTGGGGTATGTACCGTCTTCCATCTGGTAGGACCCACCAACCATCTTTGTCGCTTATAGCTTTCAGGTCCTTTTCAGCCCTCTCATTCTCCTGCTGGGTGTATCTAGGGGTCTGGTTATTCAAGGAGACTTGGAAAAGTGGTACTACCAATTCTCTGGGCAGGTTCTCCTTCCCACTCACTAGTTCACTCTCAGCAGCCTCCCTTGCAGCAGCATCTGCCTTCCGGTTTCCCCGGACCACTGGATCTTGCCCTCTCTGATGTCCTTTACAGTGCATCACAGCAACTTTACTAGGGGCCCACACCGCTTCTAATAGGTGCTCTATTTCTTTTCCATATTTGATCTCTTGTCCTGAAGAATTGATCAATCCTTTTTCTTTGTACAGTGCTCCATGCGCATGCAGGGTAGTGAAGGCATACTTTGAATCTGTGTATATGTTTACAGTAAGTCCTTCGGCCAGCTCTAAAGCCCTGATCAAAGCGATAAGTTCCGCCTTCTGGGCCGAGGTACCAACAGGTAGCCCTTTGGCTTCTATTATTTTATCTGCCGTGACCACTGCATAGCCGGCCTTTCGCTTCCCCTCTCGCACAAAGCTACTTCCATCTGTATAGTAAGTGACATCAGGATGGGGCCATGGGGTATCCCGCAAGTCTGGTCTACTTGAGTATACTTCATCCATGGTTTGAAGGCAGTCGTGGTGTATATTTCCAGATTCTGCTGGGAGCAGTGTTGCAGGGTTCAGGGTGGTGCACAACTCCAACTTCACTCTAGGGTTTTCATACAACATTCCCTGATACTTGGACATTCGGCTTTTCGTGAACCAATAGCTACCTTTGTACTCCATGAGGGCCAGTACAAAATGTGGAACCTTTACCATCAAATTCTGGCCTAAGGTTAACTTATCTGCTTCTTTTACCAACAAGGCTGTTGCTGCTATAGCCCTGAGACACCCAGGCCATCCTCTAGCGACGGGATCTAATTGCTTAGAGAGATATGCCACGGGGCGATGCCAGGATCCCAACATCTGTGTCAGTACTCCCACGGCTATTCTATTCTTCTCATAAAAAATAAGGTGAACTTCTTTGTTACATCTGGCAGACCTACCCGGAGTTCCATCAGCGCCTTCTTTATCTGTTCCCAGGCGTTCTTTTGTTTTTTCCCAAAAAATTAACTTCTCCGGACCTTTGGTAGCTTCATATAATGGTTTGCTCATTACTGCGAAGTTAGGAATCCAGATTCTGCAAAACCCAGCTGCACCCAAAAATTCTCCACCATCTTCCGATTGGGCTCAGGCAGAGCACACACAGCCTCCTTCCTTTCTCGGCCTACGCTCGTTTCCCTTGAGTCACTTGGAATCCCAGATATCGCACCTCTGTCTGGCACAACTGGGCCTTCTTCTTAGATACTTTGTAGCCTGCTTCCCACAGAAGCTGGAGCAACTCCATTGTGGCCTCCTTACACTCCTCCTCACTGGTGGTGGCCAACAGTAGATCATCCACATATTGCAGCAAAACTCGTTTCGGGTTCAGATTGGAATTTTCTCAAGTCTTGACTCAATGATGTCCCAAAAATCGTTGGCAGTTTTTCCCCCACCCCTGAGGAAGCGGCACCACGTGAACTGGGTCTTCTGGCCTGTAATGCTGTCTTCCACCTGGAAGGCAAATATGTCCTGGTTTGGGGGGGGCCACTCGGATACAGAAGAAGGCATCCTTGAGATCCAAAACAGTGAAGTGAGTAGCTGCAGATGGAACTAGTCCCATCAGGACATATGGGTTTGGTACCACTGGGTGTAGGGTTACTGTAGCTTTGTTTACCATCCTTAAATTTTTACTACATATTCCTTCGTCCCAGGTTTCAATACTGGGAGTAATGGAGTATTCCAGGGAACGGCTTTCCCAATTATATTGACTTCTTGCCTTCTAAATGTTCTGGATCCCTTCCAGGGTTTCTCTGGGTAGATCATATTGCCTTACACGAGTGGGCATAGCATTTGGCTTTAATTCTACCACTATGGGGGCCACAACCCGGGCTAACCCAGGTGGGTTGTCTTCAGCCCACACGCCGGGGGGTCCAAATATAGTGGGTTGCTCTTGACAAACCATGATCTGGTACCTTCGCCACTCCTCCTCCATTGGATAAGTCACTGAGATATTCTTTGGTCCTTAAAATTTATTTCCATCGTCCCATCTTCTTCAATAGAAATTTGAGCTCTCAATTTAGCCAACAAATCTCGACCCAATAAGGGCACAGGGCAACTTGGGAAAACAAAAACTGGTGAGTGACTTATGTCTTCCCAGATCCACAATCCTTTTTTCCAAGAAGGGGTTTTTCCAATTTCCCCGTGGCCCCCACAATTCTTATGGCTTTCTCAGTTTTTGGGGCTATTGCAGAATTTAATACTGAACGGGTGGCTCCCGTATCTCCATCATGGGGGTGGCTCGGTCCCCTATTTGTGCTGTGACCATAGGCTCCCCGGGGGCCGGGCAAGGGGGCCCGGTCTGTCCTAATTGTAAAGTTCCATTTCAGCTATCCAATGAAGTCCTCGAACCCTTCGTCCATCCCCTGCTCATATCTTCCATCCACTACTCTTCCTCTTCCTCTTTCATTTGCTCCCTTCCTCTTCCTCGATCCATTCCTCTTCCCCTGTTCGCCATCCCTCTCTGTCTGGGGCATTCATTCTTCCAATGCCCAACCTGTCGGCAAGGGGAAATCATTGCGTCTCAATGGAGGTCCACTTCCTTTTCCAATTTTCCCCCCCCTTCCTTTGTTGCCAAAGCTGCAGCCAATAAACCGCTTTTTATGCATCCGCCTGCCCTTTGTTTCTCCCCTTGGTCTCTATTCACATATCTCTCTGGGCAATTTCCAACAATTGGCTCAAATTCATACCTGCAAATCCCTCTTGTTTCTGGAGTTTCTTCCTTATATCTGGATAACTTTGGGTCACGAAGGCCAAATTCACCATCTGTTGGTTGCCCGGGTCTTCTGGGTTCACAGGAGTATACTGCCTATAAGCATCAAGCAATCTTTCCAAAAATGTTCCTGGGGGTTCAGTGGAAATATCTCTGATACTTTAAATTTAAAAGGCCTCTTCATTCCTTCTCTCATAGCTTCCACTAGTAGAGCTTGATAATCAGTGACATAGCCAACTGTGCTGGGGGGTTGGGTCCCACCGGGTCCGCCAAGGGGACCCCCCTCATCCACTGCTCAGGGTTTGCCTCTCCCGGATGTTCTCTAGCTATCCGTTCTGCTGCTAAATTCTCCTCCGCTCTTCAGTAGTGAACAAAAAAGGAGAACTCTAAATTTGAATTTGGGGGCGTGAGGCCATAAAACTGAACAAAGTTCAATTACTTCTTGTGGCTTTTCTGTGTAAGTAGCATAATGGGTCTTCCAATTAAGGAGGTCAGACGTGGTGAAGGGAGTATTTGGTAACTGGACTGCCCATAACCACCCTCTTGGGTGGGGTCTGGACCAATTTACTGATTTGTCGCAATGGTGCAATCACATCTCCACTTTCCTCATCCGAATCATCTACTTCTTCTACTTCCTTCTGGGGTTTTGTCTGTTTTCTCTTAAACCCGCTTACTCTTGGTTTTTTTTTTGGTCCAGTCTGTTGGGTTTT